>RJWH01000384.1:0-600000 GCA_004363575.1 Solenodon paradoxus
ATGCACAGGGGCCACCTATCAGAACTACTTCCCTTCTTTTCCCTTTCTATATAAGTCCCTCCATCTTAATAAAATTTTGCAGCTTGATCAGAATTCGTTGTCTTGCTGTCATTTTTCGCACCTCTTGTCCCACCCCTTTCATCCGTTCTAGGTGGATCTCCGGACCCCAGCTGACTATTCCGCAGGTCGGACACACATATATATGTATATATATGTATATATATATATATATACATATATATACATACATACATACACACATACACATATGCATAAAAGACAGAACATTAGACAAGTTTCATCTGGCTGCCCGTACAACAAGAGGAGAGGATTAGGAGTGGGAAATGTGAGTGAAATAAAAGATGACAGGAAACCATGTTGTCACTGATATCTAAGTACATAAACATATGAATATTCACTAAGATCTTCAAAATAAGTATGCCAAAGATAAACTATAAAATATAGGAGATGTTGACCAATAGAGTTGGGCCATCTTTTTCAGAAAAAAACATCTTGCTTCTACTAGGGATATACTAGTCACACAAATCCTTAATTGCAAAAATATTTCTTTACCTTTTAAAAGAAAGTTCAATATAGAATTTAAAAGCACAAAGTTTGTTCATTCTCTTGGTTCTTTGTTTACTCTGCTATTAGACTTGCTATAAAAATACTTTCTTTAAGAGAATGTAAAAACTGTTTAGATTCACTGGCATTTTAATGCTAAGCAGTGAAAGCTCTTCTAAAACAGCACATTAAAATGCTGCAACTGGGGAAAGTCAGCTTCTAATTAATGAGCTTTAAGATAGAGGGGAAAAAATCAGCTACATAAAGACATACTTAAGCTTACAGTCCTCAGAGAGAAAACAATCCTCATTAGTGACTAAATCATTGGGGTTTGGAGTGAAAAGAGCTTAGCAACCTAAGATAATTTAAATGTGAAAACATATTGCTTTGATTGCAATTACTACCTAGGTTTCAATAATTAATCTCTAAGTAATGTGCTTTGTATACTTGCATATATGGGAGAAGGAAAGCAAGGAGAAATGCCAATGATTTAGGCCAGATAAATATTTAAGATTTTATTCCTGTTGGAATAAAGGAAGGGAGCTGTACAAACAAAATAATTGTACAAATGTGAGGTTTCCATCCGAGGTTCTGGTCCTGTGCCAGGGGGTGGCACTCTTCAGCTGTCCCCTGGTGCACCTGGAACCTTAGAATGGGTGAACTCACATCACCTCGTGTATTATAATAAAATGGTTTATCATTTGAGAATGATAATGGTGACTAAATATAGAAAAACAAGACCAAGAGAGGTAGGAATTTTACAAACAGTAATTCAACTGGCACAACTTCTTCATTTATTCATCAAATATTAATATGTGATTTTTTTATAGTTACAATAGGATATTTTTAAGGGATTTATTTAAAGAACTATAGAACTAATGGCACTGATTTCCTGCAAAGATGACTGCAGTTATAAAAATGCACGATTTAAGAATGCAATTAAATTTCAGGAGATAAATGTTTGCTGTCTTAGAAAGGATAGATTTCCAGAATTTCATGGTCTATATACACTGTGGTTACATACTGGAAATCAGATTACAATTTGTTTTCCAGTCTGTGATTAGTCTTCTAACAAGAAACCTATTAGAAGTTAAGAAGAATATCATCAGTTATGAATATCTCTGCTTCAGTTAGTCTTTATATTCACATTGAAAATTACCAAAAATTACCAAAAGTTATTAACTTCACTGTGAAGATCTGATTCCAGGTTTGTTTGTTTCTTTCTTTCTTTTTTAATCTACAAGGGAAAATCTTCATAATATTCTTACCAGAACTCTGATATTGCATGTTATTTTTATGCAATTTATTTTGGGGAGCAATTATTGGTTCACAACTAGACTGAGTGAAAGTATAGAATACAGAATTTGTATGCTGTTATTCTCCCTAAAAAACATGCACATACTACATATAGTCTCCTTCAGCAACACAGTTGTACGTGTGTTACAGTTGATGAATCATCTATGATACACCATTATTACACCAAATCAATATTTTTACACTAAGGCTATTCTTGATGTTTTATATTCTACAGGTTTTGACAAATGTATGACAACATGAATCCACCATTTTGGTATTATACAGAATAGTTTCACTGCCTTTTAATCTGATTATGCTCCACCTGTTCATGATGCCTTACTCCTCAAATCTCTGGAAACCATTTATCCTTTTATTGTCCACAAATTTTTGCCTATTGCATCACAGTGAAAATAAGAACATATATAACTTTCCATGTTAGTTCTTTTATTTAGTAATTTATGTACAACTTCCCTCTACATCTTTTTGTAATGTATATTAACTTATTTGACAATGAATGCAATTCCATTGCGTAGATGTGCCACAGTGTTTTTCAATTAATTTCTCTATTAAATAACATATTAGTTGCTTTCAAGTCGTAGCAATCATGAATAAAGCTGATATAAACATCTAAATGCAGGTTTTGTGTGTGTAACGTTCATTTTAATAAGGAAATTTTATATGAATCAAGATGGGAATAAACAGTGAATAAAACACTAGTCACCAACCTGAAAACTTAGTTTATCAACTTATAAAGAAATATTTTTCCTATTATACCTTACTTTTTGAAAAAGTATTGAAAAGATTGATTCTAATATTACTCTGTATATAATGGACACATTTGCAGACCTGAATTTTGCCTCTATTAACTTACACCTTAGTTTTTTCATCTATAAAATAAAATGATAATTTCTATCTTGGGTATTGTACTGAGATGATTAAATACAAATTTCAAACATAAATGTTTTTTGAAACAGTATTAAACAAATTCAACATTATTCATAAGATATATACAAATAAGTTTGATCCGAAGTTTAGTTTTGAAGCAATAAAGTTGTTCATATGCATTATTTCCCAAGTGTTATTTAAATATCTCCTCATCTTTTCTTGTTTTTCTCTTTCTCTGGAAGATGTTCTTTGTCATATTTTCAATCCTGAAGTAGTACATATATCATTTGAGTGACTGATTTATTCTACAAAATTCATTATCTACTGAGGGGATGTGAATTAAACTATTATTATGAGTATCTTATATTAACTTTACTCTATGAATCCATGTTTGTCTGAAAATTTATTATATTTATTACTGACATAAAACTATGATGCATATTTCTTATATAACGAAAAACAGCTCAATGGGTGTTGGAAAATTTCCAATTAAGCCAGTGTGTGAACAAACTAAAACAAAGATTGGTTCTAACTAGATTTTATCATATCCCATAGATTTAGTGTCATGGAACCTGATCCCTGGGCTAAAATTAAGGTAGTTGGAGCTTTGTTACAAAGTGCAAGTTCAGAAGAAATATAAATAAATGAATATTCAGAATGTTATTCTAGATTTATTGCCCTATAGACTTTCATCCTAACATAATTTATAAGAATAATGGCTATTTAGCTCTTTGCTCATTTCAAATGATGACAACATTACCGCAGACATTTTATAGTTCCCCAGATTTGCTTTTTGGACCAGTTAATAAGTTAGCAGTAATAGAAAGAACTTCCAAAGGAAAAGGAATGACTTTTGGCAGTTTACTTGGTTCTTTAATAGTCTACAGATTCCTTGAGATGCTTTCAGCTAAAATATATATATACATATATATATATGTATATATATATGTATATATATAAAGGAGCAATAAGGAGGGAGGCCTATGAAATGTAAAAAGAAATTAAGTCGAATGTTGAAAAAATCATTGGCATAAAATATGTTATAAATTACTGGAGGGATCACAGGTAATAGCATGTGTAACCGATACCAAGAAAATGTGTTGAAATTACTTTCTTTGCTATGCTGTCACTTCATATTAAGACTAGATACACTTAAAAAATCATGGTAAATTTGCAAAGCAGTGAAAGTCCAACATATAGCTTCTGTTTTGACCTTTTTAATAAGTTGGTTCAGCACAAAAATGAAAATATTAGACTCAACCTTTCAATTCTGCACTGGGAAAACAAATATGTTCAAATCTTTGCAGATTTTAGTTTGCTCTGTTATTAACATATATACATAAATGCATATATGTATTTTTCACATTATTTTAAAATACATTCATATTTTAAAAACCATAAAAGTTCGAGCTCTATTAGAAATTTTCATGAGAGAAATAGCATAAGTACATATATTTTCATTTTACTATTTAAAACAATTCTCAGGTGAAAATATTTTCAGGCATTTTTATGTACTGTTAACATAATGTAGAGTTAAAGTAGATGTTTACCAAGGGGTATTTGCTTGCTTCTCAGAGATTAGTCAATAGGTTTTAGTAGCATGGTGGGTTCCACTTTTTCAATGTGAGTATTTGATTATATTCAACAACTAAATTATTAAGTCAAGGAGTATGTTTTACTTGAAAAGCTTATGAAAAGTGTGTTGCTTTAGCATTGAACAAACTGATTAAAACAACATCAAAAGGACGTAGAGAATGTGGGCATCGAAACAATCTTCACTACCATATATATTGCTTCCCAATCAGCACTTATCTAGGCTTCAATGATGTATTTATGATAATTAGTGTAAATGAGATTGAGACAGATATCACAATAAAATTGACAAAACTTTAAAAGGAAAATCTTCCTTTCCACAGCCTGAGCAACCACTTTCATCTATTCAAGAACCACTTCTTACAGAAGTCTATGACAGAAATAAAGAAAAAGATAATATTGCTGTTTATTCATTCTGTAGTATAAGAATATATTAATACATACACATAAAGTTCAGATAAATAAGATATATAGCATTTGATAAATCTTAGGTTATCCTTGAATTCCAATACCCATGGCCTACAGAATATGCTGTTCTCCAGCATATTTCCAGATACTGCCAAATTCAAGAGACACTGCGTGCAGATATAGGCGATGTGATAGTCTACATACACTGAACTTCTCTCAGAAGGTGAATCTATTTCCTCTTTAAAAAAAAAGTGGCTGTTTCTCTAACAAAAACCTAATCCATGTGGGCTCTGGGATCAAACATTAAGCAAAGTTCAGAAAGACAGCAAGAACAGCATCAGCAGGAAAACAGGAAATTCAGTGCAACAGTGATATTGCAAACTGGAGAAAAGTAGGCATGTTATGTTTTGGTGGAAGAACTAGGAAGACAATTGAAAGCATTACATGTGTGATGAAAATATAAGTAGTAATTTTAACAGCTAAACATTTTAAGACATAACATGCAACATGTCAGTTGGGTTAGCCATGCTACCTATGATAAGGTGTGTAAAAGAGAAAATAGCTAAAGAAAGGAGTATTCTGTATTCAAGAGTAAGGAGGAAATGTTTCCCAATGAATGTTGCTAATGTTGGAAAATACAGCTTTTTCTCATTCTCTACTATCCCTCATAGAAAAATTTAGTCAAAGTGAGAAATATCTTTAAGATAAATAACAGAACATAATAATCCCAGTAAAATGTACCTTTAGAGTAAAACATACAACTAAAAATTGAGACTACAATTTGCTTATTACAATCCCTGAAAGATTGTATGGGGTAGTTTACTATCCCTTGAAACTAGTAAAATGAATTCTAAAAATCTTAAAGGAGCATTGTTTAAAACAAACATATTTACTTAAAGTAGAGAGATGTCTATCTCAAAAGGAATAATCAGTGCATCTATGGGGCCATTGAGAGACTCCCAGTGCTATACGTTGACTCCAGCAACATTTTAAAAGAACTGTATTGGTGAATAAATCAGCAGTCTGGAATTAAAAGTGCAAGAAAGTTTTAAAGAAAAAGTAGTGCAGGCTTCCAGTTTTTAAGAGCGGTGCGTGTGTAACTGACAAAGCTACTTTTCAGTTGGAAACAAAAGCTGTTTTTCATCACACATTCTCTACCCAAATAGTGCAACACGTTATGAAAAAAACAAAACAAAACAACACTCCCCAAGAGCAAAACTAGATTTCAGTAGAATATTCCCTGCTTAGGAAGGAGACTTCCCTAACAATAGACCCACAACTGGGTTTCAAAATGGCCGGGAACAGGTGACTGCTTCTATTACCTACCCTGTTGAGAACTCCTGCGACGCTTTTAATCTCATATTATGGTTGGTAAGATAAAGAAGAAGACCATTTTTATTTCTGTATACATATACGTGCATGTGCAGAAACCTCAGGTAAGATATATTTTTATTTCTGTAACAAGAAGAACAAAACCAAAAACCACAACAGATAAAATTTCTCTAAGGAAGCTGCTCTCATTTAGACTGATTGACAATATGTCATCTTGGGCTTTGTGCTAACGCTCATTTATGATAGATTTAAGCATAAAGACATATGTGTTTTGCATAAAAGAGGGTCTCAAATAATGTCATTTTGTTCAGGATAGCTTGTAGAGCCTAATGAAATTTAAAAACAACAAAACCTGTCTATGCAGAGTTTGCGGCTTCTCCCCATTCTGTGTGGGTTTTCTACAGGTGCTCTGGTTTCTTTCCACATTCCAAAAACGTACATATTAGATTAGTGTCTGAATTGTTCCGGTGTGTGTGTGTATGTGTGTGTGTGTGTGTGTGTTTGTGTGCACGTGTGCATGTGTGGTCTTCTGATGGAATGGTGTCCTGTCCAGGGTTGCTTCTTGCCTTGTACTCTGAGATGCAGGAATAGACTCTGGCCATCTATTAGCCTATGAATAATTGATTCAGTTATACCTTATTTTTCTTAAAGTCTTAATATTCTAAAATCTGTGAAAATGTTAAGTGAGTACTTACTGTACTTCTCCCTGTCACCACTTGGTGACAGCTAAAAAAATATCTCCCAAATATCACCATATGCGACAAAGTCCCGTAACTCAGCACTATGTGAATTCTGTCCTACATATTCAGGAGAAAGAGTAAATCTGTTGTTCTGAACTATGAAATATTGTAGCTATTCTTATGCAGGAATGGATAACTAAGGTAGAACAAGATATCATTGATCTCTTTTATAGGTTGTCATGTAGATAAGCATGAATAGTTCTGTAATGGCTAAGTCTTGTGGATATATTCTAATCACTGTTAAAAATGTGAAGATTTAAAGTGAGAAATTCTAATCAAAACATGGAATAATATGTATAATATAGGTTTTGATGAATTTTAGATTATATAAGCTTTTTAGTCAAATTAAGATACTGTATTGAGCCTAAAGACGAATTCTGCATGACACATTTTTATCTTTCTGTTTAAATAACATATATAGATAGATTTATGTATTTCTTAATTTCTCAGACCATCTGGTATTATTTTGGCAAATAAGTGTTATGGCTATGAAATAATTATATGAAGTGTATGGAGTGTATGGGGGGGAGAAATTCATTGGTAACTTTAAAACTGACAATGAATAGAGACACATAAATAGAGCTTTTGTGACAGTTGTTGTACTAATATAGACACACAGTGTGTATTAATTAGTAGGTTGTTTTTCTACATTTCTACAATGACCAAATTCTAGTTAAGTTGGAGACAAATAAATTTATTGAAAACGAAAAGGCTTTCACAAGCAGTTAAACAAAGAAATAACATAAAGGTCAGAAAGAATCCTGAACACTTCAAGAGCACCAAGATAAATTCATTACCTTTCTCCATAATAAGTATACTTGCTATGGAACAAGTAAACTAAATACCAGTAGCATCTGCACCACCTGAGAATCTATGAAAAAGAAGTGTCTGCTATATCTTAGGTGAGACTCTGCATGTTAGCAATTTCCTTGGTTATCCTTATGCACAAGAATGAGAAGTACTTCAATTAATGTGACTCAAATACAGTAATATATCTCTGCACTTCTCTGTTCTAAGTTCAAAGGTGGAGGGGAGAAAATCGGATCAACCCAGCTCCAGACGACTGTATAATTTAGGTTATATCCATGAAGGGATATGGCCAGGTCACACTAAGCAAACAATGGCTTTTAGCCTTTTGTTATATCAGTGCTTTCTGACTCTACTGGAACATTACCTTCCAAATAAATAATCATGCCTCTGTCTTTTCACAGGTGTAAATATGAATGGACATGGAGTAAGGAAATAAGGAAATTCAGGAAACTAAGACTCACAAAAATAAATGCAAATATAAGTGATATGAAATAAGATTTGGAATCCATGACATTTTAATAGAAAACAAATTAATAAGTGTTGATAAAGAAGGTAGGAAATAATTAAAAATGAGAGCAGAAATAAATTAACTGAATCTCAGAAAGACAATTTGAAAAATCAATGAAAACAAGAGCTCATATTTTGAAAGAATATACAAAATAGAAAAACCTTTAGCCAGACTCGCGTAGAAGAAACAGAAAACACAAATAAATAAAATTGGAAACAAAAATAAGTTATAACAGATGCTGCAGAAGTACAAAGACATTAAAAGAACAATATGAACACCAAGATAGCAACAAATTGAATAATCTAGAATAAAAACATTCTTAAAATAAAATTGCAATACTTAATCAAGAAAAAGAAGGACATCTGAACAGATTAATCACTAGTCAGGAAATGAAAACAGCAATAAAAAGCCTCCTCAAAGAATTGATATCTATATTTCTCAAGCTCATTTAAAAAAAAGGAAAGAGGAAAAATTCCAAATGTATTTTATGAAAATAGCATAATCCTGATTCCAAAATTAGATAATGATATAACAAAAAAGAAAACTATAGACCAAATATCTCTGCTGAACATAGATGGAAAAGTCCTCAGCAAAATAATAGCAAATCAAATATAACAATGCATTCAAAGAATTATACACCATGGTCAAGTGGGATTTATTCTAGAGATGCAAGAATGGTTTTAAAGATGCAAATCCATAAACAAAGGAAGAACAAAAATCATTTGATTATCTCAATATACAGAGAAAGACATTTGACAAAATTCAAGACACTTTTATGAAAAAAATCTTAAAAATTAAGTAGACCTAGACTGTATATCAACAAAAAATGATCAAATACGTGATTAACCCACAGTCAACATATACTAAATTGTGAAAAACTGACAGTTTACCTCTAAAATCAAGAATAAAGTAAGGATATCCACTCTTCAGTACTACTTATTTTTCAATATGGTATTGGGAGTTCAATTGAGCATAAGTATATAAGAATACATAAAATTACCCAAATTGGAAAGGAAGAAGAAAAATGATCACTGTTTACAAATAACATAATATACATAATATACTTAGAAAAATCCTAAAGGCTTCTGTTAAAAATTTCCTAGAAATGATAAACTATTTCATTGTAATGGAAGGTTACAAAGTTAATATAAAAACATTTGCCTCTCTATACACAAATAATGACCTAGCAGAAAGAGAACTCAGAAAACAACTCCAGTTAAACAAAGTAAAACAAAGAATGAAATACCTTGGGATAATTTTATCCAAATAAATGAAAGACATGTATATTAAAAATTATAATGTATTATTAAAAAGAAATAGAAGAAAATTCCATGCTAAGGGATCAGAAAAATTAACATAGGAAAAAAATACTACCTAAAGCAAAACAGATCCAATACAAATCCCTGTCAAAATCCCAAAGACATTATTCACAGAAATAGGAAATGAAATTTATTTGGACCTGCAAGTAGCCAAATAATAATGAGAAAAAAGCTAAGTGGAAGCATCATACTCCTTGATTTCAAACTGTGATACAAAGCAGTGGTAACCAAAACAGCATGGTATTTGATTAAAAACAGACACACATAAAAATAGACACACATATCAAAGGACAGAACTGGGAGCCCAGAAATAAACCACTCGTATTTAGATAACAAGTTTAAGACAAAATCTCCAAGAACGTGTAATAGCACACAGAAAGTTTCTTCAATAAATAGAACTGGTAAAACAATTACATGAAACATACCATTATTTAATATCATACACAAAATATAAGTTAGAATGGATTAAAGACTTGTATGTAAGATTAAAACCATAAAATACATAGAAGAACTATGTAGCAATATGTGTAAGTTGCTCTGAAGTCAAGAGGCGTAGGAAATATATCTTTTATATATGCCCTAGAGATATCTTTGGAAATTTGATTCCAGTGGCAAGAAAAACAAAAATAAATGAATAAATGGGACAACATCAAGCTAAAATGCTTCTGTACAATGAATGTAAACATTATCTAAATAAAAAGACACATCACATGTCAAATAAGAATTAATCTCTGAGATATATACAAAATTTATAAAACTCAACAAAAATAGGAAACCAGTCCAATTGATAAATAGGCAGAAGATCTGAATAGATATTTCTTCAAAGAAGATTTATAGATGGCCAATAGACACATAAAACATATTCATCATTTCTTATTATTTGGGAAATAAAAATCACAATAGCAATAACATATCACCTTATATATGTGAGAATGGATTTTATCCAAAAGAAAAGAAACAATACTGAATAGGTTATGGAGAGAAGGGCACCCTTGTACACTGCTGTTAAGAATGCAAATTGGTGAAGCCTTTGTAAAAACAAAATGGAGATTCCTTAGAAAATTAAAAATAAAAATCTCTCGTGAACCAGTTACCCCATTTATGAGTACTTAAACTAAAAATAAAACACTGAAAGAAATATATGCACTACTAAACATTATTTTGGCATTATTTACAATTGCCAGAAGCTGGAAAAGACCTAAGTATCCATCAACAGATAGCATGGATAGTGGATAAAGAACATTATATATTCTTACATACACACACACACACACACACACACACACACACACATATGAATTGATAGGTACATGATAGATACATAGATATAAAACAATAGAACATGAAAAGAAAAATGACTTTACATTCCAAAGGAAATATAAAAAGTTAGTTTTCTATGTGCCCTAATAGAGCAGTGGTGGGATCAGTTGCCTCTGAAGGAGTCAGGTCATATACATCTGGGTTCACTATATATATACATACACATACATACATGTATGTATGTGTATGTATATAAAGGACTACTACTCAGCTGTCCAAAAAGATGAAGTCCTACCATTTCCAACAATGTGAATCTGTCTAGAGGGTGTAATACTCAGTAAATAAGTAAGATGCAAAAGGACAAATATCACATGATTCCAGTCATATGGAGTATATAGAGAAGACAAAGTAATGAACAACAGCAGCAACAAATAATAACTTTTAGACTATATGAGAAAATTATTCTTTACCAGAAGGAAGGAGGAAGGAGGGCAAAATCAAGCAAGTGTTGTTAACTACATGATGAAGGACAGAACTGGACTCAATGGTGAGCTTATTGCAGTATATATCTATGTTGATATATAATAATGAAGACTTGAAATTTATAAAATAATATAATGCAATATTCCTTCAATAAAAATGTTTATCAAAATATGATAAATCCCTTTAACAAAACCATCAATAAAAAACTTTGTATTTATCAAGGAGCAAGAAAGCATATTTCCTGACTAGTTACTCAGGAATACTTGAGGATGTAATTGGTGAATAAGTTAGAGAGAAATTGGGTTTAAAAATCACAAAAGAGAAAATATTTGATATATTGATATCAGTTTCAGAAAAAGAGTGTTTTCTCAGCCACTGATCATTAATAATTTAATAATTACTATTCTTTCCAAATGCTATCATAACTACTGAAGAATTTTACTAATGAGGAAGGATCTCTTTAAGGAATTATAAAGAAAGCAAGCCATAGTCTATTTCCATAGGATAGAATTTATGTGCAATTAAATATGTGTTATATTAAATATGAATATAAATATATAGGCATGCATGATACTATAGAATAATATGTAAGCATGAGTATATTAACATATTTACATGTTGAAACTTATATGTGTGGGTGCAGTATGCAAAATATACCTGTGGACTTATTCATGTGTCTTTATGTGAATGTGTGTGTGTACACCTCTAATGGTGTTGTAATTATTTACATATTGATAAGAAAAAAAGCAGGGTGTAGAGAAGCCAATGGTTTTTAAAGGAAAGGTGCAGGCAAGATTGAAGGCGAGTAGGCCAGAAGGCAGGAAGAGAGAGGAGGAAGAAGCTCCTTTTTTTATATTTACTTACTTGTTCACATTGGGTTGATTGCCCCCTCCCCACCCCACACACCTCAGGCCCATGACTTGAACACAGATTTATGTGGCCTGATGCCTTCAGAGGCAACTGACCCAATCACTACTCTACTAGGGCACATGGAAACACTAATTTTTTTTGTTTCCTTTGGAATATAAAGACATTTTTCTATTCATGTTCTATTGTTATATATCTAGGTATCTATCATGTACCTATCAATACTTCTATTTATTATTTTTGTTCTCTATAACTACCTACAAAATATTTTTTTTAATTACCTACATTTTCTAGCCTTCACAAAATTAAGGTTTTAAAGTTCCATATTTTAAGTCTTACTTCAAAGGATATAAAATGCTACCTGAAATCTATATAATCTTGTCATTAACTATCAACTTTTAGAATTTTCTGGAGTAATTTAGAAATAATGCTATGCATCCAATTTTGTAATTAAGTATGACATATGAATGTAGATGTTTTCATCAATATATATTCACATTCACATTATTTACTTGCCTTAAAAAATTTCTCCGTAGTTTTCCATAACTTAATAGCTCATTTCTTCTTAGCTCTAAATAATATTCCTTTGTCTGGATGTGCTACAGTATATTTATCACATCATTTGCTGAAAGATAGCTTGGTTGCTTACAAGTTGCGGCAATTCTGAATAAAGATGATGTAAATATCCTTGTCCAGGTTTTTGGTGACATCAGTTTTAAACTCATTTGGTTAAATATCAGGGTATGTAATTGCTGGAACAAAATGTAAGAGTATGTTTAATTTTGTAAGAAGCCATCAAATCATTTTCCAACTGGATCACCTTATTCCCACTAACCATGATTTGGTGCAGTTAAGGCTTTGGATTTTGGCCATTCTAATAGGTGAATATGGTACTTCTTTCTTGTGTTCATTTGCAATTCCTTATGGACATGTTACCTTGAACATATTTTCATATGTTTATGTGCCACTTGTATATCTTTTTTAGTGAGATATATGTATATACCAATAGTTTGCCCAATTATAAATTGAGTTGTTCATTTTCTCACTGTAGAAATGGTTACCTCCAAATAGTCTAAAAGTCACCTCTATTTTAAAGGTCATACAGATTTTTTTTCTTACATTATCTTCTAACTTTATCTTTTTGCGTTTTTAGAGATAACTCTGCTATCTAGTTTGAGTTAATTTTTGTAAAGTGTGTAAAGCTTATGTCTAGATTTATTTATTTGTGAATGTACAGTTAGTTGTTCCAGTAATGAGTCCTATAAAATATACCCTGATTTTGTCAACAACGCCAACAAGCATGACTTCCTTCCCAGCAGCTGTGAGCGTGGCCACCTCACTTTTCATCTGTTTAGCGACTGAGGAACGAATAGCATCCCAAAGTGCTCGATCTCCGGATACGCCAATGAGGAGATGTTTCTTCTTGTTTTCAGGCGCCTTAATATCAGCTTTTTCATACAGGACCAAAGTTCCTGTTCCGTACACTCGGACTGGCTGAAAAAATTTGTTGAAAAAATTATCTTTGTTCCATTGTATCATCCTTAATGCTTTGTTGTCAAAGATCATTGGGCTATACTTTTTATATGTTGTTTCTTCAACTTTAAATTAGTATTTATCTATTTTATCTAAACATGAAAATATCTGAAAAAAATATAGTCCTTATAATCCGGTGGAAAGTAATTTTCTTCTAGAATTATACATGTGGTAGTGAACAGATAAGAAAATTCCTGTATGCACTGATTTCAATAATTTAACTTTTCTACAAAAATTTAATTTAGCCTATCTAGATAGACTCCTGTTGTGAAGAATGTAGAAAAATATCCAAATTCTAACTCTTCTCAGAGTGGGGGAGAAATCAATTAGTTTTTTTTTTTCTCAATTTTACATGCTTGTTATGGTATTATCAATAACAGGCAAGCTATTATGTCACCATACTATTAAAAAATAAAGGCATTTAATAACTTCATTGAGATTCTTATATCTGCTTCATCACTATGCTTTTCTATCACATTGTAAGCATGTATTAGCATATATTAAGAGTAATACAGCAAAATCAAACATTCACAATATGTCAAACATTTTGCAAGGAAAATGAAAAGCAAGACATTCATTTACTCCTTAAGAAATGCTAATTAATCATGAACAGTGCTGCAAAAGAAGTTATCTAAGAGCCAGCTTACTCACTGCAACAGCTTTGTGGGTTAGGAAAGTGGCATCATTCCAAAAAATCTTTTATAGGAGCATTAAGGAAAAAACAGAGCAAACTTCAATCTTAATTGGAAATATTGAAAAGAAACTTTGAAACCTAGAGGATGAAAACAAAGCAAGAGACTAGAGATGATAAAAAAAGAAACACACACTTCAAAAATAAATTCCCTTAGGGAAAAGATTGAAATTACAGAGTTGCTTCGTAAAGAAATCTTGATGGATATTTTCTAATTTACATCTGAAAGTATTTTCCTGATCACAGATCTCAAAAACGTTAGCAATAACTTCAGAATTTAACATCATAACAATAAAAACAAAGGGCCCATTGCCAGTGAACAAATAGCTAGTGGTACGTTTTTATTCTTAGACTTACAAGACAGAATGTGACTGAGACCTTTCACTATATTTGTATGAAAGAATTAAATGGCTAAATTAAGTTGTGGTAGAATGAAACAATGTATACGTGTTATATAAGAGTATGCCCTTCAATTTGAACTATTTTGAAGTCTGTTGCTACTTAGTTATTTGTAATATTTAGGAGATATGCAACTTCTATATATTTCAACCCGCTGTTACAAGAAAGCTATTTGTTGTCAATGATAAATGATAAACAACTCATTGAAGTTTACTGGAAAAGCAATAATTATTGATGTATTTTAAAATAATGGAAATCTTTCCTTCCAATGTAGCTTTCTCCAGTATCTACAAGGAAATGGAAATTAGAAAGATAAATTGACTTCCCTTTGTTTGCATTGGAAAGCTAATGAAGTCACTTTGCTTCAACCGTAGCTCAATTTTATGATCTAACTTCTGTTGCAAATATTACTTTTTGAGATTCTAGTTAAAAATTTGAACTAATGTTTTTTTCTCCTGGAAGCAATATTGATGGTGACAATATGACCTATATAATCAGCATAACCTCTGCCTATAACCCGAAGTCTATATGAACTATGACACACTTAGTCAAGGCTGGCTTTTTGGTTCTTACAGCAGGAGTTTCTTCTGTAAAAAAAAGGAAAATGAATATATTCCCTTTATTTTATTAGCTTAAGACAGATATTTGAATACATAGGACTCAATTATTTAGCATATATCACAAGCACAATTGTATAGCAGTATGTCTTCCTCTCTCCCCTTCGGTCATACTTACTCTCATATTTTTATTTCCCTCAATCTCAAATGTCAGGAGCTTCATGCTCTTTCTTTAAATCATCATTTATGTTTACTCTTATCAATTATGTTGAAAATGATTTTTGAAGAAAGTTGACTAAATACCTACAGAAATGTGCTTAAATTCTCTGTTACCACAATATCCTGTTATGGGATATTTATTGAATTAAAATGCATAATGCTAAAGGAGCTCCTTCCATATGCTATTATTAAAATATAAAATAAATAGAAAGGGTATAACGTTTTAAATAGAATTATTTTCAGTAAACAGATTTATCAGAAATGACCATTTAGTCGCATATTGCTTCATCCTTAGCATCCTAACCTCAGATCCTGGTTAAGATGAACAACACTCCAGTTGAATTGAAGACTCTTTCTTTGTGCAGGGCTAGTAGTTTCTTTGCAGGAGAGTCGGACTACCCCAGAAAGACTCTTTACATGTACTAAATGAACTGGCCTATTTGCTTGAAGCAAAACACTTTCCAGCTGATAAATTTGATTGCTGTCTTTTAGTCAATGCCAAAGCCCTTAAGGGGAATTGCTGTAGCCTCCTTCTTAGACCTTAAGCCTATTCTGAAAAGTTCTGAGAAAACTAAACATATTAGAAGATGTTTAGAACGATATTAAAGTGAAAAGAAAATGATTCTGAGTAACATAAATAATACAACATGTAACCAGGGAAAAATATGATGAATTAAATCAAGCTCGTGAAAAAGACAAAAGTAATTCGGAAGCAATCAACTTCAGTTAAATATGTGAAAAAAATAGATAATCGTTACACTGCATTTAAATTGTTTCCTTGCTCTAGCTCTAAAATTTTGTAATAATTCTTAATTTTCATAAATAGAACTGAATTGAAATGAACAATCCTTTCAAACTTGTAATGCAGAATTTTTTTTTTTCATTTTACAGAATGATATTACTGCAACATGGTATTCCAAACCTTCTGCAATTATGTGAATTACCCCGGTGGCATTTATGATTGGAATAGCTAATTGTAAGACTGATGTGTAATAAGCAAATAGTTGCTTCCTCATTATTTTAAATTATGAGTTTTCAAATATTCAAAGCTTTGTTTATGAAAGAATAAAAGAGAAATAAAGTTTATATCAACACTTAAAATTCACCAAACCAGACTATGGACTTTTAAATAAAAAGTTATTTTCACTTTTCTAGCTAATTCTAAGAAGATAGCCATATATTTACCACAAAACACACTCTTTCAAAGATAGAATTTTACTGTGACTAATTTTTAGAAATCTGATGCAAAAATTTCAGTGATATTAGTCTATTTCTCCACATATCTGTGAAAGGTCAACTTACATATGAGAAGCCATTTCAAAATGGAGCCAGGAGACATAGAAATTGCATTACCTGTCTCCAGAGAACCGATATAAGACCTTTGAAGTGAGTCAATAGAAAACATTTTAAGACACCACCAAGAAACAATTGTTTGAGAAGTCTTCTGAATCAGAAGAAAACTGATAATTATGAACATTTAACTGAAGGACAAAATCAACCAACTTCTCCTTTTATCCTTTCTAGAGAACCAGTAAACTTTTGTATAGGCAAGAATAATTTATGCTTTTAAGACTAATCAACTTTTCTCTGAAAAATACTTATAGCACACAAAAGGAGGTGGTATACCTCAACACAATTCACTAAGCAGTATGAATGGGGATAAATCTAGAAAACTGGAATTTGAAAGACTGGAACGATGTCTTCTGAGTTCTTAACATAAGCAAAGAAGGAAGATGGAAAGAGGACCTAGTGTTGACTCTCTGGGATAATTAATGGCAAGAAGAAACCAACAAAAGAAGAAAAGGACAAAAATAATGTAACATAAAAAATGAAACCCAATATTCTTTATCTGTGAATGAAGGACAGGGTAGTGAACAAGAGAAAATACTTACAAAGGAGCTGAAGTACCAGCTATGACTAAGCATATTGGTGCTTGAGTGTTAAAAAGACTGTAACGATGGCACACCCTGGTGGTGCAGTGTTAGGTCAATCTTCTCCAAAAGAGTAAGCCATATACCCCTAGGTTCGAGTCTTGGGCCCCAGGGAAACAACCAGCGTCAACAACTAAATAAAAAAAGACTATAATGAGAAAAATACATTTTATTTAAGAAATTATATGCATGAAAGCTCTGGAATCTGTTTTGAGTTAAGCTTAGTGCATCTTGTCTCTAAGCTGCCATGTTGAAACTTCTAGGTGAAAAATGGGCAGCCGAACTCAGCAGCTTGATTCAACTCTCTTTCAGCACCCTGGGAAAAAACACCAAGACATCAGTGTCTCTTTATGACTGCAAAAGAACAGCAACACTGTCCTCTTGTCTCGGTATCAGTCATCAGGAAAAGCAGAAAGAGGTCATTTCTTTTATTAGTCTCTAAAAGGTTCCATGCTTCCATGTTTTATTTAAAACCTCCTGTCAACCAATCCAAAAATTTCAAACAAAAGACCTAAGTGTAGTTATACCATGACCCTGCTTCATCATTTGAAATTCCCCTAAGTTCTGACTCTAATGGAACTTGCATCTTGAAACTTTCCTTTGGTTGTGCAACCCGCTGAAGATTCCTATTCTCAGATAAGAGCTTCTCTCACTCCATTGCAGTCTGATTATGTCTCAGTCAATAGAAGCAACTACTTTCACAAGATTATTGCAGACTGAGGAGATAGTTAAAGTAAATCTCAACTTTTAGGTAGCAGTTATATCATTTGTGTCTGTGTGTGTGAGTAGGTGTGTATTTGAGAGTAATATGTTGAAATTACTAATGTGCTTTTCTCTTTCACCTTCTAAAGTAGAGAATGTACATACAAATCTGGTAAAGATATATAATTGTAGGATATTAGTATGCTCTGCAAAAGAAAATACTAGATAATCATTTTCAGGTATGTAAAATGGGATTATAGAGCTAGATAGTAGTAGCCTTTAGAAAAAAGTTTTTAGTGGAGATCATTTTCCAGATTTTTCTGTCTATGTAAGCAAAACAAGGTTCAAAATAGAAAGGCTCAAGGTATAGTGTTCTCTTACAAAACAGAGAAATTATTTCCATACGTGACAGTTCTATGTTATAGCAAAGATACATAAGAAATAGGGCATCTGAAAGGAAAATGCACCCTATTTTTTGAGTAACAGAGTACTATGTAAAGGAGAGCAAGCCAGATACATGGGAAGAATTATTTTCTCTCTCTGGGCTTTGACCCTTTAATGAGGAAGTGCTTTAATAAGCCAGGTTCCATTGAGGTCAGCTCGGGCCCCTGACACTTCCATTAGAGACAGCATGATGAACCTGCTTTGTAGACTATTTCATACTAATTCGAGGTTAGGTCACATCAATGTACATCTAGTAATGCTGCATGTGTAAGCCATGGGAGGCTATTGAGGTTTTATTTCTGTCTTTGCTTCTCACGCACTGATGGCCAGATCCAGATATTATTGGGATTCTATATAGGGAGTTTGCCTTAGGTAAGCTAGTTCTTCAATGTGCCTACAGAATAAACGCTTAGAGCTGTGCCAAAAGGGTACTCAGAGTCTGTTGAAGAAGGAAAGAACATTTACAGTAGCAAGGATGACTATCCAATCAAGCAACAAAGAGCACCTTATGATACTGGTACCCTCTAGGCAAGACAGATTAGAAGAACACTTAACTTTCAGGTGGTCATAACATAGCATCCCAGAGGACAGAAGTCATGGTTCATTCCACATGGATTTTTATTTTCAAACATACAGGAATATTCTTGAATGAAGAATTGAGTAATAAAAGACTGAGAGACTGATCAATGTATCCAAGAATGGAAATTCAAGTGAAGCATTGAATAATATAGAATTTTAAGCCAAATCATGTATGTATATTGCAATAAGTGTGCTGTTCTTTGAAAAGCTTCAGTTAGTTCAATATAATTACAATTTTCTATAGTCTATAGGTTGTAGTATGAGTAGAAATGTATCACTGTGCTGTATGTCTACATGGATTTCAAGATAAGTGTGGCGCATGAATTGGGTAAATATAATAGCTATTCCCAAGCTTAAAGCGAAGTAAAAACAATTTCTAGATCTCTAGGTCAGCAATAAAAAGGATGGACTTCATAATCAAAAGGAAAATTCACAATTGTTAAATGATACATATTGTCATAAAACCATAAATTATCTTGGGTTGTTTAACATAATTTTTTTATGTTTCTGCATTTTTCCGTATTTCATTTTACATCATTCGAATAGTTCTTATTCTCATGCACATTTTACATTTTTTCCTCCATGATCTGATATTTTGTTGTCTGTTGCTAAATGATTTAATATCTGCTTTACAACATATATCATAAGCTGACATGTTTTGCATGGCTTTAACTGTCAGTTAATTTAATAAATTTCTTATTGTGCACTTGGTGGTAAACTTAATGTATTGTTGTTTACAGAGACCGATTTATATTGACATTCTTTTAACCTATATAATGTTATGATGTAATGTTCTTGGTAAACTCTGAGAAAAATCAATTAATAAAAGACCAATTCCTTGGCAAACCCAATGTAATGGATTATACTTTATAGGGAATGGAATCAAATACCTGATTATTAATGTTGTAATATATAGGAAGCCCTTGTGATTCCTAGATAAACTTTGAGAACTCCACGAAAAGAAAAAGATCTGTTCATTTCTCTTTAAACATCTCTCATGTGCTAATCAATGCTTATACTCTTGACATGAAAACTTTCAAAATCATTTTTAATTTTTCAGGACAAAAAGAGGAGTGACAGGAACAATGTTTGTTGTGGTAGTTACTGGGCTTGCGCTATCTTTGATGACTTGAGAGCTTTACAGATGTGGGTTTAGAAGTTCAAGTTTAGAGGTGTCAGGAGTCAAGCAGTTGAGAAAAATTCCAAAGCAACTGGAAAAAATTCAGGTATTCTATTCCCCAAGCAGAGCACATTTATGTTAATTGTCCCAGTCCCTAGTCTCTTCTGAGAAATGTCTAGGGGTCTGTAATTCACTGATCCATGCTACTTCATTTGGCTCATTATTTGGTCTTATAAACATAATAAATAAGCATACAGAGCTGGAGGTGTATTTCAGAGCATTTTCATCTATAAATATATTCTGGACTTTTCATGTTATGTCTTTTGGAATACAGGTACTGATACTTAGAGATAGGTCATCTTACAATGGGAATGTCATGTCTTTTGCATCTATAAATAAACTACCTTAGATGGGTTCTTATAATTTATATTTTATACTGAAATGCATTAAAATATTCATTACCGTATCTCCAGAAAATTTCTTAACACTTTTTAGTATTGGACTGGGTTACATGGGTTCCAATAATTTATATTTTATCCTGAAATACATTAAAAATATTCATTACCATACATCTAGAAAATGTCTCAATACTTTTTATTTAGCTTTATGAAAACTATTTTATTTTCAGGCTAAGCATTCACTACCATAAGTTAATAATCACTGAATCTGAAAAAACTAACATTTGACCTGAGTTGATTCAGGCTAAATTTTCTTCTCTGTTTAAGCTCACTCTTAGAAGCAGGAGAAGCCACAGCAGGAGTATAAGAGTAAGTGTGCATCTCTATGCTGTATATATATAGGTACTCTAAGAAAGACTATAAATTCCTTTCTTATGAGAAAATTTCATGAAAGTATGTTTCTGTCATTTGTGATATTTCAATTAGAAGAAAAGTTTAAAAATCAGAATATCCTGTTAGGGGGCTTCTATTAAATTGGGTGTTTAGGGAGAAATGCTTTTCTAAATCATATTATATTGTTTTATAAATATTTTGTGGTTAATTATATAAATTTTAGCATATTTAATGAGATAATTAAGATGATTCTGAACCATTTATGAAATAACTAATTTTTGATTCAGTCCTTACTCAATCCAGAAAGTATTATTTACAGTCTAATCATTGCAGCCTCACAGGAAAGGCAAATGTTAATTGTCTCAAAACCTCTGTGATGTCTATGCCATCACCAAAATTATCAAACTGCAAACTGGGAATCTATTGCATTTCCGCTGCCATCTTCTGATTAGCCCTTTCTGGTCTGGAGGAATAATTTCATTCATCCCAAAAGAATTTTGAGTTGATACAGGAAATCTCTGTATTCAATGAATGTGATTAAATGATGCAATAGGACTAATTATGTCAGAACACCTGAATGCTATCTCAAGTTTATACTTGATCAAATATTGCAGCTTCTGTGTATCTCAAATACTCTAAAAGCACAAGCAACCCCATAAATGTCCGGATACTCCAATTGTAAAAAATAAATTCAATTCAGTCACTTCAGAGTATATGTGTTGATGTTTTAAAATTATTCCTATGTGAAATTTAATAATTGTTTATATCCTGTGATAGTAAATCTTTCCTTAGTGACAAAGGATGAAAGTAGCAGGTGTGAGACTCTTTCAATTTGGATTTGATTGCTACTAACGCTACTTAAGAATCAAGAAACTGAATTTTATATCTGTGTACCTTCTGTAGATAATGAAGCTAATTATTCTAAAAATAATTGAGCTGACATTTCTGTGGTAATACCATCCAACCTGATTGTCATAATCTTTGAAAAGAGAAGGTTGAAGTTAAATGATTATTTTTTATTTATAGTACAATAATTTAGCAGTGCCTGGAAATTGCTTTGTAGGATTAGAATGTATGTTAATCAAACCCCAACAAGGTGTGAGAAAATAATTGGAGTTTGGGGTGCAGGTTTAATTAAGGGGTGCTTAAGTACCTGAATATCTCATTTATTTATGTAGAAAATACACATAATAACCTTTAAGGAAGTTTTGATGGCAAATGTTTGACATTCCAAATATCTTGAGAGTAATCCAGATACACTTAATAATCCTCTAACAAAAACAAAGGTGCTATACATCTTTCTTTCCAGAAGTAGTGCATAATAGGAAATAGTATATGCCTGATGCTAATCATGGAAGCTAAAGAATACACAAGCAGAAATTGAAAAGGACTTTTTCTCAAAGCATTAGTAGACAACCTGATTTTGAATAACATCAGGCTTTTATTTAAAAGGCAGATTTATGAGGTCTCATTAGAATACTTTTGAATGGAACCTAAGATCATGATTTTATTTTTCAAAGAACCCAGAAGATTTCTATATATAAGCATCACATATGAAAGAGGTAGCAGAAATTTGCAATTATCTCACTGTAAGTTCCATTTAAGTCTGTTACATAGGAGGTATAAAAATTCTGGTTCATTTTTAATTAATAAGTAAAATGAAGACTCTAACAATATAAACTCGTTTACCTCACATAAAATTGGAAAAAACAAACAAAAAAATGTATTTAAAAGGGTTACTTGACAAACTATATATAAAATCCTACCTTAACATCAACAACAGGATCTTGGAAACTGCAACTTTAACCAAAATGATATATACTAGCTTTACTGTAAGCTAATTGATATAAACAACAGTTCAGTTCCTATGGCATCTTTTTGGTCACAAAACATCACTGAACTTCTAAATAAAGACCCTCAAATGAGTAAATATTAAACAATTTTTATTAATTTATTATTTTTTTCTCCAACCTATTTGTTCTAACTCAGAGCCTACTCAGGCAGCTCAGGTAGAAATCCATCCTTGGAAAGCTTCCCTCCCTTTGCCAGCCACATTCATGAATACACACTTCAACAGACACCAGATCCTTGTGTGGTTAGACACACCAAAAAACTTAAGGTGAACATCTTTGTGATAAGGGAGAAAAAGAGAGCACCTAGGTAAAATCCAAGTAGACATGGGGAGAACATGCAAACTCCACATGGACAGTGGCCTGGTAACATTATTCAAATATTACTATACACATATACATCTATATATGTATGTATACTTAACAACGTGTTAAATATAGCAATAATGATAAATTAAATAGCAGTAAATTTAACAACCTATATTAAATAAAAATCATATAAAAGTATGTTATAAAAAATTACCTAAGAAGTAATATAAGTTTTTGTAGTCTTATGTCTATAAAGTGAATTTATTTTCAGTAGAAAAATTAAATAAATGTTCCAAACACCTAACAATTTTCAGCAGAAGAGTAAGAAACACTATCCAATTGATTTTATAAAAAATGAAAAATAAATGATCAATTTTACATATGACAGAAAAACATTAAAAAAATCAATTACCACAACTCTCATCAATTAAGAATAGAGAAGAGCCTCTTAAATAAACTCCTGGTACAAAAAAAAATCTATGTGTGAACTTTGTTCTCCTAATTCTCCCTGCAGGTATGAAATTGACTCTTACTCAGCAATTTCACAACACTATTTAATTGAATTTTCTGTGCCCACTGAATGTAGTCTTTCTAACAGGATCATGCTCATTATTTTCAGTGGCCATATCTGAATTGGAGATTCACAGCTTTAATAGTCTTCATCCTAGAAGATGTCTTTTAAGGGCCAAGAGTCCTCTCTGTTTTCTGAGTAATTGGGCCTAAACATGTAACTTTGGAAAATGCCATTAAAATTACCACTAAGATGGGAGGTTAACTGAAGGGGATTCCTGAAGGCTCTTTTTTTCCCATTATGTACCTTCAGTGAAGGGAAAACATTGCTTTCTCAGAAGGTCTTACTTCTCTGGAGACCAAGTTTCTACATAAAGATCTGTCAAGACTGTTTGTCTAGCCACTGTCAAAAAGTATTTTATCCTACTGTTTGCAACAAAAGGTATACATTTCTGCTTATATTTTAAATCCAAAATGAATTAAATTTCATGCGAACTTTTCAAATATGTATTTGGAAATTAATGTCTCCATATAAGTAAATTTAATCCACATAAAGTAGATTAAATATCTTAAAAAATAATCTGTTGATAGTATTCAAAGATCTAATAGAAGGAAATAGAATCAATGTATTAGCACTTGTCTTTGAGAGACAAATCTGCCCTTAACCTATAACCAGAGAGCCAAGCTACAGTCTCTACAGCACAGTAACAATTGACTCCAAATGGTCAGAGCATATCACAAAATGCCGTGTTTTACAATTTTTCTCATCTTTTATTCCTGCTTCTAATTTAGGATCAACCATAGAATGCCTCACTTCTACTAGACTTCCTCCAGCTTCCACATGTCAACCATGGCTAGTCAAGGCATACCTGAAACCCTTCCTTTTCTCCAAAATGGAATAATACTTCTATGTCTACTTGCCTTAGAGTCTCGGCCAAACACAAGTGTGACTGGATGTCTCATCTCTCATGGAAAGTTCTATGTAAATAGCTTTTGTTCTCATTAGGGTGGTTTTCATTTTTTTCTATAAATCTCAATACTAGGAAAATATTCAACCTCATCTGTCTCTATAAATGTATGTTTTCATGAACCATTTTATTTATTTTCTACTAAAATTGTCAAAAATATTAGAAATGATGATAGGTAAAACAATATAATCAAGTCGGTCAATTGGACATGTTTATGAGATTAGTGCAGCAAGGCTGGAATTCTTTCTGATGATTTGTGAATTTACTCAAATTGGCTGAAAATCCATTTCAAAATATTATTTATTCAGTTACCTCCACATTAATTTTTTTTTCAGTTGGCAGAAACTTCATGCTAATATTCATTTTGATCATATTGATTAAAAGTACTAAAATTGGTTTCCAAAAATAGATTTTCTAGAGTTGAAGAGTATTAAAATCTGTATTTTTATTACAAATGCAGAAATATTTCTTCTTTCTACTGGAAAAAGCATCCTCCACTGAATTTCAAACTATTTTTAAATCTGATAATTGTCTTATTTTCTTTAATATCCATATCTTATTTAATATTCACATTAGTCTTGTTGCCTTTGGAGTCTTGAGAACAACAGTCGAATAGTAACATCACTTGAGGAATTGATACCACAGTCATATCTGTGATGATAGCTTGTCATCTAATAAGAAAATGAAAGGAGTAGACTAAAAGAAGGCCACATTAAAGCCACCAGTTGTGGAAAATAAGTTCCGATTGGAAGTAGAACAAGAGAATATGAATTACAAGCAAAATGTGGGTTGAGATTTTCAGGTCATCTTAAGTTTTTTTGGCAGCAGATTGAAGTCATAAGTCATCTCTTGGACACAATGTTGTGGACTCAGTCTTGGTGGTCATCCAGTTTATATAAAAATAGTCTCAATTTCAGTTTCCAAAATGATCTGAGTTTCTGTAACTTCATGAATCTTAAGTCTGAATGGGAGCTTTATGTCCCTACCAATCATGTAAATTGATTTGAGATGAGTGATTTTTGAATTGTATCACATCCCCTGTTTACCAAGCCACCTTTTTAGCTTTCTTTGCTCTTAATTATTATTTTTATTAAACTTTTTTTCATTTGCTTGAAATGGTAGTTTTCATGTTTTATACAGACTATAGTATATTATAATAATATACTCCTAGAAAGTCAATCTTGCTTCAATTAGTGGACATCCAAACAAAAATTCTTCTTCCTAAAACTGCCTTTAGAGTGCTAATTTGTTTCATTTTAAATAAACAGCTGCTCTCCCAAACTTAACTAGTTTTCCTGAAGGATAGTCAAAATAAGGTGATTAAGAAACTTTGGGGGATTTAGTCATCATGACTTAGTTTATTAAACAGCCAAAGGCCTTTGTGGAAAACAATCATACTAAGCAAAAAATATGTCTCATAATGTGAGTCTGGTTTATTCTGAGTAGTGAAGATTTTCCCAAGAGTTCATTTCAAATTAGAGTAAGTTTGTTAAATGAAAGCAAAGCTTAGGGGAAAAGCAACAGTGAGAGTTTTCAAAAATGATTCTAACTCACTGATTTCTTCTGCGCTATGGTCAACATGACTTGATGAATAGCTGCTTTTAACTAAAGATACTGTTGTCATACCTGGGTAATCATAAAAGGAACTCATAGCAATCATGTAGAATAGACAGTGTTTACTCATGGTGCTAGTTCCTCCTCTTTGGAAAACCATGTTTCAATCAAATTCCTTTGTTGTTGCTCTAGGAATGCTCAGGACCTTTTCTGGATTTTTCCCAGGTGTGCTGTAATTCTAATACTTCATGACCGTGAGGATATGTTTCATTGGCGAGTCAAGCCATTGGTCCACTTTAGGTAGACTCTGGTTTCAGTGTTGCTGATGTTGGTCATAGGGTCTCATAGCTTGTTCTTTCCTGCAAAACAGTCATCTTAGATATTTCCTCTGCAAGGTCTGCTAACATTTTTAATAGGATTTTCTGTAATTTCATTTTTGAATTGCAACAGTCTGTTATGTTCCGGATAGAAGCACCTTACAGCAATATTTGTTGCAAAGAGCTTCTTCTCTTTTATTTTTTCTCTTTATTTCTGTCTTAGAGTGAAAATTTATTTTTTCACTTTAAAGTAGTTCAATCATTCATCTTTTTCTTAAAAAAGGAAAATATCCTCTTATCTGAAATATTTTAAACATATAGTTCAGAAACTTACACCAAAAACATAAAAATACAAAACACATAAGAAAGTTGTGAGGTAAGCTTAAATGTTCTATATGTTTTTTACATAAGGCTATTTAATTGGCTCATTAAAATTTAATGAAAAATGGTCTTTGCTCAACACTACAATAGTACCTTTGTATTAAATAAAGTCTTTTTCTCAACTTGTTTTACTGATTCATGGGTTTCCTTGTCTATCCCTGAGACATAAAACAGAGTGCTAGTGCTTTTTTTCTTAACTCATTATAAGTAGTAGAGTTAATAACACACTTTGTGTATCTTTAAATCTATCATTCTAACTCCTTTGAATTTTCAGACACATTATAAAATTAATTTCTCAGTATACTCACAAAGTATCTAGTTTTGTGTTTATAGTATAGATCAAATTAAGAAAATGTTTATTTGATCTTTTGAAGGTACCCCATTCAAAAATATAACTTCATTTGCTAATATCTTCCTTAATAATATAGATTTCCTACACATGGTTTTAGATTAGATCTTAAATATTTAATGTTTTTATTATATTTTTTATTTCTTTATATAAATAATTTATTTTATATGAATGCATTATTTTGCAGTTATAGATTGGTTTTGCTATATTGATTTGCATCAAAGTACATTGCTTTACTTACTACTAAATTCTGATTGTATATTTAACCACTCTTTTAATGTGACATACACAATTATGTCATTTGTAAATAATTAAATCCATATTTCTTTGTTTTTAAATTCTCATACTATTTAATATTTTAATTTAATTTACTGACTAGGACAATTATAATATTGAATGAAAGCAAAAATTAATATTTTCTTATTTCTGATCTCAGAAAAAAATTCATTATTTCAGATTTACCATTTATTGTATATTTTTGCACACACATCTAATTTGAATATAGAATTTATATTGAATTTTTAAGTGTTTTTATACAAAAGGATGTTGAGTATTATCAAATATCTTATCTTAAGATACAGTATTCATATTGCTTAGTTGCTATGATTATTTTCTCTTCTTATTTTGTCAATATTTACCACCTATTAGAGGACCTTATATTGAAGTGTGCAAATTTTAGATGCACAGCTCAGTGAAGTATTCTTAAAATTCACCCAAAGTAATGACTATACATGTTAATAAATAAACTGTCTTTTTATTTTCTGATGCTTCATCCCAGTGACTAATCAAATAATGCTGACTTCTAATTATGGTCTGTTTTCAGCCTTTATGAATATTGAATTATATCTGCATACCCTCACATTGGCCTTTTTAATTTTTCAAATATAAGTCTTGTTATTGTATATTATTATATAAATTTCTGAAGAATAGATTTCCACCTCAGGCAATATGCATGATCACACTTCACTTACATCAAAATACTTTTGTCAGTATCTATTTTTTAACTCAAAAATATTTACTGAGATTTAGTTGTATTGGTGCATGCCATTATATTATATACTATAGATATTAGGAGTGTTCTATTTGTAAATACATGAAATTATGCTATTTTTTTAAAGAAAAGTGAAGGCAGGAATGAAGGCAAGTAGAGACAATCAGGAAAGAAGAGAGAGAAGAAAGGAGTTCTTTATTTTAGTTAGATGTCTTAAACATTGATCCTACTAGCCCCAGCACACGAACTGGGGACCTTGGGATATATATTGACTGCACCTTAACCCCTATTCCAACAGGAAGTGCTGAAATTTGCTTTCTTTATACAGAGATGATCACTGGAGCAGTCTCTAGTCTGAGGATCACTACGAATAGTACTGTTACTATATAGAGCACTGGGTGACATGACTGGTTGGATATATCCACCTATTTATAAATATGTTCATGGGAGTCTAATTGAATGGTAGTCCGTCTTTCAGATTAATCAGTGTGGACTATAGAGTGAAATATTAATGGGAAAATTTTCCAAAAGGCATCATCATCAAGCAGAAATAAGGGAGATTTTTGTGTGAAAATCTCCAATGGTATTTTCAATTATCTTGAGGGTAGATTTGGTTTCAAATGGTGTTTCCAGGACTATTTCATAGAAAATAGCCCTGGAAAATAAATATAATATCTTTCCCTAAGATCAAGAGAAGATTTGTTGTTTTGTTTAGGACAATAAAGATAATATTTCCTCTAGGATTACATTTGGGCAACATTGCCTAATAAGATTTGAGGTTTTCTAAGTTAGTTCTTCCTTAGCTATGAAGTAAATCCATTGTATGTACAAAAACTGCCTGTGCTCACCTCAGCAACTTCCCATGGAATTAATGGAGTTTGGAGAGTAAATTGGATATAAACATGAAGTTCATGTTGCCCGCCTTTCTGTTTAGTAAATGTTCTTGTCTCTAACCTAGAAATCTTTTTCTGGAAGCATCTAAGAAATAGATATAAAGTAATTTGTTAATTGCTAGCACCATATAACCTCACCTCTTTGGTAATTTTTGACATATATCTCTCTCTTTCATTATGGATAATTTTTTTTCTAGTTTACCTTCTGTTTAATAACTCTTTTTGACTGGCTAGATAATATGACCTTAAATTTATTTATGGAGTTCTTAATCTCACATAACTTTTGGTTCAAATTGCATTAATTTCCTTATTGTAGATTTGAGTCCATTAGCAAAATTCTCTCTTTTCGGTCTTTAATCTTTTTAAGTATACTAATCATTGCTTATTTTAAAGTATATGACTCACAATTCCATTATCTATATCTTTTATGCATCAGTACACATGGTCACTTACTTTTATCAATTTTCATTCACATTATTCCTTATATTCCTGGTTAACATTGGTTGAATGCTTCTCATGGTATACTGTACATTATTAAGAAAAAATAAGGCTCTGTATTATATCATTTTTATTGAGAATTTATCTTTACTTTTGACGATGTCATAAAGTTGAGATGATATAAAATCAACTTTGGTTTTAATGAAAACTTGTCTTTTTCCAGTTCAAATTTTAAACTTCATTGTATCTTCCTATAGTTCCATTTCAAATTCTATGCTTTGCTGATTTTTTTTTTTTTAAGGTGACTTTGAATTCCAAGTCTGTCTTGATAGGGAATGTCCAAATCATTGCATTTTTCTAAAAGAAAAGGAACCAAATATCCAGTTCAGCCATTCAGTCATGTCTTCTCTTCCAAATCCTGATTTTGCAATTACCCACTACCTTGTTTTTCTCTGATGCACTTTACTTTTTCAAAAATTAGTTATTCTTAATGAATTTATTCCAAGGCTACTAGTTAATTATTAATGACACCAAATACCCCTCAACTATTTTATTGTCTAAACTGTTGATCTTTTCCTACTATTCCCAGAGACGAAATAATTCTCAGTAGACTTTTAGTTTATCAATAATTTAAATTTCTTTTGGTTTTGCCTCTTCTATACTAAAGTTATATTTAGTCATATTTGCAATGTATAATATTTTAAAGTAGAGAATTGTACCATGTAATAACTATTAAATATTTTGTATATATCACTTAAATATATAATATAGGCAAATATAATATATATATATTTCAAAGAAAAACTTAAAGTAAACAGCAGAGGCATATGCTATGGATCTTTCAGAATCCCAAGACTATTCAAAATCATCACGATATTTTACCAAGATAATCAGTTACTGGAAAAAAGAAAAACTGATATATTTCAAATATCAAGTAGAAGCCTTCTGTGCTAACACTATTTCACAGACACCAATTATTTAAATATAGACTTAGAGAAGTAAGACTATATAAATAGAATTTTACTCAAAATTAACAGGCATTCATTCAATTCATTGAAATTCTGAATTTATCTAAATGTAAGATGAACAACTTTTAAGTATACATATAAAAGTACCATTTGAAATCATCATAATGAACTCATAAAACATTTTTTCATTATTGTAGCATTCTAGGGTCTTATAGCAAGTTAAATGAAAATCCCTGGAGCTATCACTACCAAAATTTTATCAAACGCTATTACATACCTTTGTCTGAATCATAGGAATTTAGATACCATAAATATATAAAGATGGTGATTGTTTTCATAAATCAAATTAAGTAATATGGGGGAATGATAGTGCATTAACTTATAATTGTAACTTCTGTATTAGAGAAGATTTTTCTGAAACATAATCCATTCCCTGTCAATTCATCCCACTATTGATATAGCAAATTTACCTTTATCCTAATAAATATGGAACATCATGACTTCTTTAACCTGGTAGACAAACCAAAATACATTGACATCTTTCCCCAGGACTAGACCATTTCTCAAAGTTGATACCACTTCTTAATTTTTAGCAATCATTAGTGTTACCTTTTTCCAAAGAATATCAGTACATGAACCCACATATTGATAACTTGCTGATAGGAGTGTACATTTCAAATAAGTAACTAATTAAATGGCATGGTAATACATTTATCAGAGTGAGATATTTATACCACAATATATGTAAGATTTCCATTTCAGGGAAGATGAGGTTGATGTTTCCTCATTATCATAGAATAAATTGCTGCACCTCTTGTTCACTAATGTAAGAAGACATGAGAGTTGTGAATTAATCGGTTTACTTTGCAATCTTAAAGACAGACCTGAAAGAAACTCACAGCAAGATAAACTTCTCTAGTTAAACTTATGTGATAGCTACATTAGTCTATCACATGTTCTTTGATTCAGCACACAGCATCAGTCAAGTATTTGTGACAACTAAGAATGTTCTAGAGAAGATATAACAAATCATAATGAAAACTACAGTGGGTACTTTTTTAGTTTTGAAGCAAGAACTTGTCTTCTTTTACATATACCCATGATTGTTTTCTGAAATAACTTTTGGATAAGTTATATAGAGCATGAAAAGTTACACTAGCTGAATCTCTGAATAACAACCATTTTGTCATATCCTACTAATTTGTTTATGAATTGTTTTTGTTGAAATTACAGAATTTTGGGTGCATATCATCTAAAAACGTAACAAAATAACCATGTAATTTCCTAATATGAAAGAAGTTGGATAATTGTATGAGATTATTATTAATCCTCCCACCATGATTATTCTTATCACATAACTTTCTGTCCCTCAACTCACACTTTTTCATAAGAAAGTTTCTTTGATCATCTGATTAAAATGGTGAAAAATAATATTTTACCTATAATTCTGCAATATATTCCAGTAAGACCAGAAAGGTCTTCTTACAAATGGTTTTGAATTGGGGGAACAAGGGATGATTTGCCAGCAGGTATTCCCTACAGTGGAACAGCTTGTGGTCCACAATGTTTGGAAGGAGATATGGTATAAGACAAAGATATCCCACATTTTATAGCAAGTAAGGTTAGTTTCGTTAGAGAGTCAAGGAAATGAAAGACTCAGTTGGGAAGAATGAAGACAGAGAGATCTAGTATAGTACTTATAGTGTGAACATATTTGTATCATGTGAATTTTATCAAAAAGCCATTATAGCAGTAGATATTTTAAATATCAGTTGGACAAGATTTCTCAGCTAAACACATAATTTAGTCATTCACATGCAACTACAATGTTTTTACAAAGATGTTTTTCAAATGGGAATCTAGGCATCAATGACAGAGACCTCGTAAGAAATGCTTTTCTAGTTATTGCTGTCAATGAGTATTTAAACTTTCTAACAAAACTAAGCAGCTCCAAGTTCTAATGAAGTACATTCTTAGAGTAACCCTGACATTGGTCAGTTATATTTACTCTTTTCCTCAGACAGTAGCAATTTGTCTCCATTGAGATAAATTCTCATTCAGATGTCGAAAATACTCTTGTCCTCATGCCTTTGCCAATACCAAGGTCCATGCACTGATCAAATGTTGTCAAACCACTTTAGTATTCTTCATAAAATAAAATAAGAAAGTTAGTGGAACAAAGTCCAAGAAGAGTATTAGTCTTCCTATTCATTCAAATACTAGTTGTAAACAACATCATGTAGGTTAATACCTCCAAAAATACCCTTAAGTTACCCATTTATAAAACATGTGCATACTATTTTCTTTATTGTCTCATTGTAAAATTTAGAGCTTTTAAGTACTTTTAGATAAATTTACACTACAGGATCAATTATTCAATTATATCGAACTGGGAGATGAGACAACTTTCATTTGGAGACTTCTACTGCCATTTGAGGATAATGGGAATTTTAATACTGGTTTGGGCAATTTCCGTTGATTGGAAACGGGAAAATTTTTTAAATAGAACCAATATTTTCCCTGGGAACATCTCATTGCTCTTTTATATATAATGATGAATTTAATGAAAAGGATATAGTAAAAATATAAAAACACCACTATTATGAAATCAAATCTTTAGAAATATGTCTATGTTCCTAAAAGAGGCTTAGAATTTGACCAACTGTGTTACAGATCCAAGTCAAAGGGAACAGGGAATAGCAAGGAAAAGAGAGATCATGAATTCTACCCATGATTCTGTGATCAAATGCAGAAATATTAAAATTAATGTTAGTATTAAAATTCCCATTATCCTCAAATGGTTAGAGTGGAGCCGATGTTGGTAGTCAATGAAAGGGAACCACTGGGAGCTTCCAAAAGAGTTTCAGTAATATGATATTTGTTGATTTCACATTGCTTAACCTTCTTTTATCCTGATAATTTTCTAAACCTTATTTAGTCTTTTTTGCTGATTTTTCAAGCAACTAGATATACTTCTGAGATATTATTTTTCTACTTAAGTTAGCTAAGTAAATTTGTTTTGTTTTCGACAAGAACTCAAATTGTTATAAAGGAGTAACCATGTGAGTTCCTAGAAATAAAGTAAATGGCAAAACATGAGTGTTAAAATCTTATTTTATCCCATATGTATACGAAACAAAAATAAATTCATAAGGTTAGCTGCATATTATAAATCAGGAAAATAAAATACGGGGAAAGGAGAACAGTTCTAGGAAGAAGAATTTAGATGAAGGACACAGAACATGCAAGCTTTGGAGTAGACAGGAATAGATTAATCAAAGGACACAGACAATTGATTAATAATTAGGTTTGGAAAGTAAGTAGAAACAGCAAGATTAAGTTTTAAATTTCTATTGAGATCCTCTAAATATTATACACATTTGCCTGCATATAAGAACTGTTTGTGAACATTATTACAATTATAGGTACAAACCCTCCACTATAGTAGATTTTGGTTTATTAGTATTGGAATGAACCCAAAGATAATTGCACTTTTATTTAAGTTCCCAGACAAACTCACAATTCAAAATGCCTGGGACAATTCTGATCTAAAAATAATTTTGTATGAATAACAGTACTAATTATCAACAGATGCTTGAAATTCAGATAATTATGATTTAAATTATGAGACTTTCGCCTATAATAATAATACAATCAGCTTTTGAAAAAGTTTCAAAAATGGAATATGAAAAAGTTACCCAGTTTCGGGATGTTGTCTCTGGCTTTACAAAATGGAGAGATGTGAAATTATTTTATTATGTTACTTCTAAGTATGTTGGACTTAAAAGTGCAGAAAGGGAGATTCGATTGTCTGCAGCTCCCTGAAACAGTCATGCATTGCTTTTACATTCAGCTGGCAAGGATTCAGTCAGAAACATCTGCAGGAATTTAGCACTGAGCCATGTACTCACTCATCGCTCTACCTGTTACTCTAATTACTACACTATAAAAATTTTATTTTTATTCTAGCTACCTCTGTTGCTGCTGGAAGATCATAGAGTAAACACAGCAGGGAACAGGAGTCTAAGATAAGAAAGAAAAGGGAGAAAAGACAGGAAAACAGAAATAAACTTGGAAGCTATGTGTTATCATGTATGGAATAACAAACAGATCCTTCAGAGCCCATGGTTTCTGCTTCCAACATCACTTCAAAGGTAAAGGAAATCTCACTGAAGTTGTTTAATATGTTTGCTAGTACAGCATAATATCAAATAATAAGTTTAGTCAGTGTACATATATAAAATATATATACATGCATTATATAAAAAATAAATTCTGTATTTGTCAAAATAAAATAGCACCATTAAAAGGGTGAAAATATTAAGAAAATTATTAAGAAAAACAATTTGCCTGTAATGATAAATCCATTGTCCATCATAACTTCTGGTAAGTGTTTTTTTAAACAAATATTAGCTTTAATCATAGTACACCAAAATACAAGCTACTCACCTCTTTTGAAAAGATGAATAGATTGCTAAATACAATCTAAGGATCATTTATAATACATTCTACTTACATTTTGAAATATAAAACTTTTTTGTATTTTATTGCAGTAACTTTGTTTCACAAGTTAAAATAAGCTCATACGTGTTGGTTACCCATATGCACAGTTTCCCTACTCCTTACATATGTCAACACACCCTCCTCTCCACCAAATCATCAACTAATCTTTATGATTGTCAACCGCACTCCACCACCACTTGTCCCTCCTGACGTTCCATTCCTTATTTATTAACCTCAGTTCTGCTGCAAGTGTTCGAGTTAACTTTGTTTCATCTGTTGCTTTTGATTGAGAATATCTAGAATCTATCATACTTCTTTTGACATTTCAATTAGCACAATCTCCTCTAGATCCACCTATTTGATTAAAATGACAGGATTTCATCTCTTCTAAGAGCTGTGTAGTATTCCTTTTTGTATATATACCACATCTTCTTTATCCATTCTTTATTCTTTATTCATTTAACATTGGGCCCACAGATACTTTCCAGTTTTTAGGTATCATGAATAGTATTCCAATAAATATGAGAGTGAATAATCTCTTTTAGTTAATGTTTTTTGTTATTTTGGACAATGCCAAGAAGTGGGATGCTGAGATCACATGGAATTTCCATATGCAATGTTTTGAGGAATCTCCATACTGTTTTTCAAAGGTGTTGCACCAATATGAACTATCTCAATAGTGTAAAAGTGTTCCCTTATTCCACATTCTTGCCAATATTTGTTTTTTCTAGACTTTTGGATAATAGCTAATCTCTCAGTTACAAGGTGATATAACATTGCTGTTTTGATTTGCATTTCCCTGATAGCCAATGAGAAGGAACATCCATTCATGTGCTTGTCAGCCATCTGTATATCTTCTCTGGAAAAATGTCTCTCCAGTGAGACTTTCCGTTTTTTATTGAATTGCCTATTTTTATGTTACTGAGTTTTATGAGTTCTTTATGTATTTTAGATATTAAGACCTTGTCAGAAATATGGAATGCAAGTATATTCTCCCACTTAGTAGGTTATCTTTTTGTTTTGGTGATATTTCTTTCACTGTGCAGAGCTCTTCAGTTTGATGTAGTCCCAATTGTTTATTTTTTTTCCCCCAAAGACCTCTCTAAGGCTAATGTCTTAGAATATCTTACCAATGTGGTCTTCCAAGAATTTTGTGGTTTCGGTCTTATGTTCAAATCTCTAGACTATATTGAATTAAGTCCTTGTGGGATTTTAATGGGGATTGCATTAAATCTGTGTATTGCTTTAAGTAAAATGACCATTTTAAAAATGTTGATACATTCCAACCATGGGATGCTTTCAATTTTTTTCTCTTGACTATGATGTTGGCTGTGGGTTAATCATATATAGCCATTATTATGTCGAGGGATGTAACTACTACCTCTACTTTATGTGGGGTTTTTTTTTTAATCATAAATGGGTGTTAGATCTTGTCAAAATATTTCTCTGTGTCTACTAATAGAATATAATATCAAGGTTTTTCGCCTTGCTTTTGTTGATGTGGTGTATTGCTCTAACAGATTTACAAATGTTGAACCATCCTTGCATCCCTGTGATAAATCCCACTTGATCCTAAAGGATGATCCTTTTGATGCATTGTTGGATTCAGTTTGCTAATATTTTGTTGAGAATTTTTGCATCTATACTCATTAGAGTTATAGGTATGCAGTTTTCTTTCTTGATAATGTCTCGATCAGCTTTCGGTATAAGTGTGATATCACCCTCATAGACAGTCTTTGGAAGTGTTCTCTGTTCTTCAATATTCTGGAAGAGTTTGTAAAGAATAGGTATTAATTCTTCCTGGAGCTTTAATAAAATTCATTTGAAAAGACATCTGGAACTGGACTTTTAATTTTAGGAAGACTTTTTATTACCTTTTCAATTTCCTTGATTGTCACTGTTCTGTTCAGGTGTCCCAATTATTTTAGGTTCATTCTTGGTAGACTGTATATTTGTTTAAATCTGTCAGTATCCTGGAGGTTGCCCATTTTATTGGCATAGAGTTTTTTATAATAGTCTCTTATGTTTTCTATTTCAGTGTTATCTGTTGTAACTTCTCCCCTTCCATTTTGATTCTAGTTATGAGTTTTATTTTTTTTTTCTTTGTTAGTCTAGTCATTGGTTTGTCGATTTTGTTTATTTTTTCAAAGAACAAATTTTTGGTTTCATTGGTCATCTGGATTGTCATATTGTTTTCTACTTCACTTATTTCTGCTTGAATTTTGATTATATCCTTTCTTCTGTTGATTTTGGTTTTACCTGTTCTTCAAATATAGGTTTATTTTTCTTATTTCTAGAGGTGGACCTGAATGAACAACACTCTTAGTACTAATTTGCTGCATCCCATAGATTCTGGTAGCTCACATCTTACTTACCACATGTCTCTAAATATTTTTTAAGTTCCTCTTTGACTTCTACCCAAGAGTTATTCAGAGGCATATTGTTTTAGTCTCTTATTAATTTGGGGTTTCTGTTTGTTGTTGACTTGTAGTTTTAAGTCATTGTGGTCAGAGAAGATGTTTGGCATGATTTCAAGCTTTGTAAATTTGTTCAGACATTGTTTTGTCTCCCAACATATGATCTATGCGTGAGATTTTTTATGTTCACTTGAAAAAAAGTGAAATCTATAGTTGTTTGATGAAGTGTTTGATATGTCTATTTTACCCAATTGTTCTAAGTGGTCATTTAAAGCTACTGTTCTCTCTTAATTGTCTACACTGTTGATCTGTTCATTGTTGTAAGTAGGGTGTTAAAGACTTCTACTAGTATCCCATGTAAATTCTAATAATACTTAATATATTTCAGTGCTCCAACATTTGGTGCATATATGTTAATAAGCATTATGTCTTCTTGCTGTTTTGTACCTTAATCATTATCTAATGTTCCTAGATGTCTTTTGCTATGCATTTTAGTTGGAAGTCTGTTTTATCTGATATAAATACGTTTGATTGTCCTTTTTTTTTTTATTGTTCCTATTTGACTGTAAGATTGTCTTCCAACATTGACTTTTGAAACTTTTTTATCTTTTAAAAGAAGCTGAGTGTTCTGAATGAAGAAAAAGGTTGGGTTATGCTTTTTAATCCTTTTGGCCACTCTATGTCAATTGATTGATGAGTTCATTAACCTTCAGGGCAATTATTGATATGTAACTGTTTATTGCCATTTTATAATTTGTCTTCTGAGTTTTGCTACAGACATTGACTTTGTTCTTCTCTTTCTCTTCTATGTGGGTGGGGTGTGCTTACATTTTTATTGGTTTCCCTTTTTGTTTCTTCTTTGCTTTTTTTCTCTGGATATGTGTTTTGAGGTTACGCTGAGGTTAGCATTAATAATTCTATGTTTATTTCCTATTTTTATTTGAAAGCAGATTCTTTTCTTACACTCACTCTAATCATAGACATTTTAATTTTCTTCTTTCCCACTTTTTACATTTTTCAGTCTTACTGTTTTTAAGTGAACTTTCTTTACACTTTATAGAACGTCCTTTGGTTTTTTGGTGATAAGTTCCTTTAACTTTTGTTTCTCTGAAAAATCTCTTTATCATTTCTTCAGATCTAAATAATAATCTCACATGGTGTATTGTCCTAGGTTGAAAATCCTTTTCTTTCAGCACTTTTAATACATCATTCCAATCTTCTCTGGTCTATAGTGTTTCTGCTGCGAAATCTGTTGATCATCTTATGGGAACTCCTTTATATATGACTCATTTTTCTCTATCTATTTTTAAGACTCATTATCTTTTATTTTAGACAGTTCAATGACAATATGTCTAGATATAGGTCTGTTTGGGTTTCTTTTGTATGGAACTCTTTGAGCTTCCTGAGTCTGGAGGCTGGCTTCATTCCTTAGGTTAGGGAAGTTCTATGCTATTAATTCAAATTCAGGTATGCTTGCATTTTCTCTCTCTTCCCCTTCTGGGTCCCCTTTGATGCATATGTTGCTCCTTTTGATACTGTCTTAGAGGTCTCAGAGGCTTTCTTCATTTCTTTTAATTCTTTTTTCCCTTCGCTGATTGAGTGTATTCCTCTGCCTTATTTTCTAATTCTGATTTTACTGGAGGCTTCACCCATTCTTCTGTCAGTACCTCTATTGAGTTCTTTAGTTCATCTATCATGTTGTTTCATTTTTTCTATCTTTTTGGTTGTTCTCTTTCTCTTGCTGTTTTGTTTTATTGATTTTTATGACTGTATTTATCACTCTGCTGCCCTGAATTTATCCTCAGGTAGTTTGCACATGTCTTTTGTGTTCGGATTTTCCCCTGGGGCTTTAATTGGGGTCCATCATTTCATGTATATTCTCTGTCTTAGTTCTGTTTGTCGTTCTGTTTGTGTTTTTCTGGGTTAGGTTTTACTGAAGTGATGGTCTTGCGTAGGGTATCAGTTACACAGAGTAATCCTGGATCTCGGTTTGAACACTAAGATTTCTTGAGTTTTGTGGCATTACTACTGGTTACATTTGTTGAAGTTGTTAGGTTGATACTAAATTGGGACCTTAGAGTTCAGCCTATGGAATTGGAGTTTACGTGTGGGATGACAAGCTTTACCCCAGTGTCCCAGTTCTGAATGATAATGACTACTTTGTCACTAATCCAGTCAAGAATCAGGGTGCAGTTATGCCTCTACCCACAGGTTGGCACTGTGAATAGGTGTTGGGAATTCTTCTCTTCCAGGAGATTCTCTTCTCTGGAGCTGGTGGGTCCTGTGACTCTGGAACAATATGATTTGAGGGAACAGAGACTGGAGATTTCCCTAGCTGCCTTTCAGTTATGGTAGAGACCTGTGCAATTTCCCTAAGGAGGCTCCTGCTCAGACCATAAGGTCACTGATCCTCCTGCTCTGCACCAAGACTTTCTTCCCACTTGGTTCCACTTGGCAATCTCTCTGCTGCTTTGAGAGCAACTCCTGGGAGGCCTGCTTCTTCCCAAGGCTCCATCCCCTCTACCTCTTATTTTCCCTGAGACTGGGAGTCCTAACTCTGTAACGCAGCTCTGAACCCCAACATCTCTGCCTTGTGGTGGTAGTCACTGTTGCTACCTCTGCAGCCTCTAAGTCTGTCCTTCCACAACACGTGTGTCTGAAAAATAGGTGATTTCCAGCTGTTTTGTGGGGAGGAGATGTGACATGCTCCTGCCAGTGCCTTCTTGTCTCTTGATCCAGTATATATATATTTTAAAGAGGAGAGATACATTTATTAGATGTATATACTTCTCTCTGTTTTCTTCACTTCCAGCTCATGTTTTTTTATGATATATTGCAAACAGAAAATAACCATATTTTCCACCACTCTATTTAAATTTAATGAAAACAATATTCTATTGACATTCAGTAAATCAGAATATGTTTAGATTACTTTGAAGCATAATACCTACTGTGATCTAAATAGTGAACTCAAGGTATTAGACTATTTTATACACATATGACTTGGGGTTCTAGACTATAATAATTTGGAAGCAAGGACTGATTAAAGAAAAAAAATGAGTAAAGTTTGTTTGAGAGAGAGGCCGGTGCTCCAAATAAAATAGTGTTTGTTAACAAGTCTGTCTCTTAGATTATACCACTTTTTTAGAGTATCATATTTCTAATTAATTTTAAATATAAGTGAATGGAAAAAATTTTTATTTAAATTAAAGCAAAATAGACTTATAACTTATGTTTTCAAAATCCAGAGTGGAATGAAAATGGACTGAAGCATTCCACTGTATGCCCAATACCATCTTTTTGGTTTTAATATGGGTATCTTGATCAAACAAGGAGTCATTGTGCAGTATAAACAGGCAATGGCAACCGAATAATTCATGATGATGTTTTTGAGACTCCATCACCTATGAAATATAATCTGCCTCTCTAAATATATTGAAACAAAATCCAGAGATGTTGTCTTATAGCCTCTAATTAGGCTATGTGACCAGAATTATTAATTCTTTGTCATAGTCTTGTCCCAGAAATATAGGTGGAATTTGCTATATCTGAAGAGCATATAAAGAGAATTGTAAGTAAATATTAAATTAGATAAATTAGGAGTTTCAAAACCAAAAAACACAAGGGCAGGCTTTACTGAAACTCAAAAAACCTACTAGAATGTTTACAAATATATTCTGGAGTTAGATAGTTCACAAAATTTATCATTATATTATTGAGAGCATGATGTAGTATCCTAAAAATGTATAAGAGTATTAATTACAGGTTTTTTAGAGCATCCATAGCCTACTATGAGTAATAATTCCAAATAATAATAACTGGTTCTACTTCTTTCTTATTATTCTCAGTTAAAAGAAGAAAAAAACACACACACAAATAACTTACATGGTTGAAGAGTTCATTTTATTTCTAAATTTTGCCAGAATAGATATTTCCAAATGTTGTCAAACTCTTAACAATTAATGAGTCAAATGTCTATCCTAAGGAAGATTCCCAGCAGTAAATCACTATTAATCATAGATTTTATATGAGACATTTGAGCATAGTATCTTTCAAATATTCCAAATAAAAGGAAGTGTAAGTGATTTCATGTACTTGATATACTTTAAACTTTCTAAATAATTTTGTAGTCTAGTGATGGTCTGGCGTTAACTCTTCTTTTATTTTGTCATTTGGTCCTTAAGGTTTTGTCTTTATTTATTAAGATTAGTAATATTTGGAACAACAGTGTTAGTGCTTAGTAGTTAAATTCATAGCCTTTGGCTGTGAGTAGTTCGCATACAACCCAGGGACCCAGGTTCTATCTCAGTCCCTGTGGAGCAACAAAGATGAAACCTAAATAAAGTAAATAAATGCTTCTTCCTCCTCTCTATTCCTGTCTGCTTGTCTACATACCTTTATTTTTATGCACCTTCTCCTTGTATATAAAAAAAGTCTAACTTATGGAGAAGAATAGTAATATCTTAACATATAACCAAGGGGAGCCATTTATGCTTTACGTACAACTAAGCTTGTACTTGAATTAATACGTGTCAAAATTAAAGATCTCTTATTTAAAAAAAAAAAAACAAGAGAAAGAAGAGTATAATTTAAACATAAACCATTAGTATTCTCGCTGGCAAATCATAAGGATCACAAAATAAAAGTATCACTACTTTAAAACAATGTATTTTCATTTTCTGACATCTTGAAAAATTGGTGGTTTGGCCCAGTCCAAAGATCCAATCCAGTTTAAAGAAAAAAAATTAGCTTAAGATGTATGAGAAATATACCAAATCCCAGACTCCCAGGAACATTTCAAAAACCATTGAAGAAAGGGAGGGCTACCTCTGACACACCATGACTTGTATGCCACAATGATTTTTTCCCAAGGGTTTCTTTTCTGTTGATTAATATCTTCATTTATTGAGTCAAGATTTGATTTATCCATGGCAAAAGAATTACTCCAAACTCCGTGTTTTAGTTTGAGCTTTTTTTTCTAGTGAAATGAATCAAATGCCACATTTAATTTAAACGATTGCATTAACAATGCATTTCCCTTATTAAAATTATTAAAGAAACCAGAATAATTCAGAAAAAAGTGGTCAGTGTTTAATGAATGTTCCAGGTCTTGTATCAAAATTTAAGATAGCATATCACTCATTTTATTTTAACATTTCCTACATTCTCACTTAATATACATGCAAAATTTGAACAAACTATTCCATGCTGCCATGTTATATTCAGCTATTTCCTTAAATTTGCTTCTATAGGTTGTTTGAAATGCATTGGGACCAAAGTATTCCACTGAATCAAATTAAACTTTAAAAAAGTTAAATAAGATCAAACCAAGCAACATTTTATTTAACTTGATTTTTTTTATGTTATAGTTTCATTTTTTTCTTTCTTATTTGTCTAACTTGTATGTATAAAGTAGACAACTAAATGTTTTACTTTGGCAACAATTCTAGTCAAAAATCTAAGAACAGTAAAGGGAAATATTCATAGCATTCAACACCTAATTGAGTAGACCAGTAGTTTTCCCATGCACAGCTATGAAGCGAAGTCTTTCTGTTTAGTACTAAAAAAATCACATCTCCTATGGTTCAAATTTATATTTCACATAAGAACAGGTGGAAGAAATTTGCATTCCAAAGAAGCTCCCATGGTATTCACAGTTTGAGAATACAAACTAAAATGGGATAGCTTGATTTGTAAACAATTTTACTTTTCATGAAAATGGCAATATATCACATTTGTAAGTCATAGATTACCCTTTACAATACAAGGTTCTGAAATCTCCTAGCATATCGTGCTTTCAATTCTGAATTCTGAATTCAGACTCTGAATTCTAATAGCAAAATAATATATTGTTAATGATCAATTATAAAATATGTATTTTTCTCATTTAGTAATTAAATGGGCTCTCACTATAATCATAGCCCCAAATTGACAACAAAGTGGATTCTTTTAAACTTTTATAATGATTTTGGTATTAAATATACATCAAAGTTGCTATATAATAAAGGCTTAAATGGCATTATCACTTGAAGAAATTAACTATATACCAATTGTTAATTTTTGCATATGACAGTATAGAAGCAAATGCTTTCTTCATAGTCAGTTCAATTAGAACTATTTTTATGTGTTTTTCTAGAATATGGGCCTGGTGTCTTACCAGAGGTTGAGAGATATTATTTCCAGGCACAGAGAAATTGTAACTGATTTGTAGAGGAAAATGAGAATCATATGTTCCAAATGTACCAAAAGTGATATAAGAAACATAAAAAAGAGTACAACAGGAGTTAAAATACTTTGGAAAAAAAGTTTGCAGTTCAAATAAGGGAACAAAAATAGAAAAAAAAAAATCCCAAAGTAATAAAAAAAAATCCCATGATCTTAAAAAGAAGAAAAGTTTTTTAACTTGGAAGATTCATCGGTTGCCAGACAGGATAGGTAAAATTATCTACATCTAGAAAAAAAATCACTGAAGAAAAACCAGAACATAAATATTCATAGATTAAATTTGTTTCTCAGGGAAATATAGATAACCCACAAGTTACCTTGCAAAAATTTACAAATTCCTAAAGTGCAGGAATTTGCATGCTACTCATCAATAATTCCAAGTCCTAGATGACAATGGAGACTGTTTTTCAAACAACTTAAGGTGAACATTTGTTTTTTTTTCTTTACAACACTCCAGGCCTAAAGTCTTGAACCCAGTTTCAAAGCTTTTATAGTTTGCAACTTTTTGCTCCATGAGTCACCAAGCCAGAGCAGAGAATACATAATTTTTTAATGCAATTTCTCTTAACAAATTGTAAATTAAGCAATGAGAGTGTGAGAACATGACCCATGCCCGACCCTAAAACTAAGCTCAGAGGCTGGCCAATGCTGAGCATAGAGTTGGCTGGCAGATGGGCTTTCTGGGATGATAACTGTTTCAGATGCACTGAATGACTGTACCTGAATGTCCTGTGTTGGAATTTTGCAGCCCTTACCTACTCAGCTATTCTTTGTCCCTACTTGCTGTTCTTGCTACTCTCCCTTTGCTGTTATCCCCTTTAAAAGAGCGCCCCTGCTTGGTAGCAGGATATTTACTTTCCAATAACTTACCCCACCTGCCACTGTTGGGAGACATATACATGCCTGGCCAGTGATGGGGGAATGAGGAAACATGCGACTTGATCATCCCCCCACCTTCAGAACCTCCTGCTGCCAGTACAATGAAGGCCATGTGTTTGCCACTTGTGGTATTTTTGGGATTTTCTCAGACTATCTACTCTGAAGGGCATTATTCTGCCAGAACTTAGGTGCCTACATAGTGTGTGTGTGTGTGTGTGTGTGTGTGTGTGTGTCTGTGTGTGTGTCTGTGTATGCGTGCACGCGTATATATGAATTCAGGAGGGAATAGTTTAGCATAGTATGAGAGAAACCTTGCAAACAAATGAGATAAAATAAAGACTGCAAATTTAGTAATAGAAATACATATGACGATTGAAAATTCCCAGGGGAAAATGCATGAACCCAACATGAAGCAAATGTTCCATGTTAGAAAATGAAAGGTATTCACTAGAACACAATGGATTCCAAGCAATGGCTAGAGCAAAGAGAAAGTGGAAGATAATAGGTACTGTCGCGAAAGGGTTCTATTTCTTCCTTCAGCAACAGCAACAATGCCTACAAAAGAGTTATGAGAAACTTCAGAGATGAGTATATGCTGCATTAAGAAAGATACATGTCAGATATGAAAAATCAATATGTATCATGATTTGGATAAATTGAATGGGGAATAAGGAATATGACACAACTGAAGTCACTCAACTGCCATCCTTTGATAAACACAGGACTTATTGCACTGGAAGGATTGAGAAGAAAGCACAGTCAAAGAAACTTATGTAGGCAAGAAATTAACTTTATTTGAAAATAGTTAAGTGAATTCTTATTTGCACGTGGAAATAACATATAAATAACAAAACCATAGTGTTTGCATTACAAAAAAATATTTCTTTTGAGAATACTTTCACAGGTTACTCTCTCTCAAGATAGAGAATGGCTAGGATGGAATTTGGGGTGCAAGGTGTTTATTAAGATCAGAATCAGGTGTGACCTGGTGGAGCAGCAGTTAGGTCAATCACCTCTGAAGAACTCAAGACATATATCCCTGAGTTCAAGTCCCAGGTGCGGAGGAAACAAGTGTGAAGAATCAAAAATTGTTTTGATTCTGCCTGCCTGCCTACTTGCCTTAATTCCTGCCTGCACCTTTTATTTGTCTAAAAAATATCAGAATCTGCAGTATTTAGGGGAGGACAAATTTATACTTGATCTTAATGTCCTTTATGGATAGCAGAAACTGCAATGTTCAGAATGAGATTTTAATAAAATGCAGTATTATAAATAGAAACAGGTGAATATAGAATAGAAATCACAGCTTCTTTGAATATTACTCAGAATATTTTACCTTGTATTGAAATTAGGTTCAACAGATAGTATTGAACTGAATTGTAACACAGCTATAAGAAATTTTCTATAAGAAACTCAGACATAAAATATTTATACAATAGTGACTAAACATTGACTTAAAAACTTGAAGTAACATTTGGAAATGATCATTACAACTTTTATTTCCATTGTGATTTTTGATAGCTATAAAAGTTGCAATTTTATACATGAAAAATTCTTTTTACTTTTAAATATCATCAAAAATGATTCATAAGATGTACTGATATCCTCTGAAACCAAAAACAAAACAAAGAAAAAAATCTTAAACGTGTCCTAATTTTCTATTAAACTACCTTTGTCCATTTTGTTTGCCAAATTCAATTGCCATTTCACCATCTTCAAAAAACGTATCATCATTTAACTATGTACTTCTCATTCTTCAGATACCACTCTTTACTTCCAGGTGCTCACACCTAACTCATCAGATTTATTTTCCTTTTTTTTTCTGGATCCTGAACTGTGGAATCTAAGTCTATTTGGAATATCTAGGGCTTACTTTGAACCTAATTAACCCCTTGTTTTTTCTAATATAGCCTAAAGAATTCATTCCATTTTTCAGTAGCAGTAGCATGGCAAGCATATATTAATGCCCCGCCAAATTACATGTCTAGGTCTGAAATTACCTGTGAATTTGTTAGAATTTCCCAGAACCATTTAATATTTTTACTTTTCAGTCTATTAGCCATCTTATCACTAATGTGTTCAATAGAACCTCTCCCTCAGTACAAATCTGTCCCTCTACATATTTTATATCTCAGTAAATGGCACTATCAGGCAGACAATTATTAAAGACAAAACTAGAATTCCAATTGACCTGTCCATATTCAAATCATCATTAATTTTGATAACTTTAATTCCAAAGCGTAATAATCTGCATTCACTTTTCTTCAACTCTATCTTTGCTATCCAACCTAACCTAATCCAAACTAATGTATCATTTCTTAGTAGAACTGCTGTTATTATCATTTGTATAAACTTCTTGACCCATTTTTGCTCTGCATAAATGATTTATGACATGAAATAAAAATATGTTAATTTGTTCAAGATATAACTATTGGATAATTTTTCATTATCCTTAAAAGAAAAAAATAATCTTTTCACTTTTTTCTGCAAAGACCATCATCACCTGCCCCCTGCCTGTTTCATTGACTTTAGCTTCACTACAGTTCCCCTGTACAGTTTCTCTGACTACACAAAACTGACTTCTACGTGGTTTTTATAGAATATTCTCACTTTAAATTCCAGCCTGCACGCCCTGATGCAGTAGGGCTGGGAGCAGCGCATATACATCCCAAAGACCTGGGCTCACCTCCCGGGACACCCAAGAAGAACAACTTAATAAAAACGAATAGAACGCTGCTTCCTCCTCTCTCTTGCCTGCCTCCTCTGCTCACCTTCATCCTTGCCTGCAGCTTCCCTTAAAAAAAAACTTCTATCCTGATTCTGATTACACATGTCTAAAAACTATTCTTTCTCTTTTTTTTTTTTTTTTTTTTTTTTTTTGTTGTCTGTTTTCCTCTACAATGCAGGGTCCATAATTTGGGAGGATATTTGCTAATTCACACAATTTTTAGTTTCCATTATTGAAGTTAGAGGTCAAAGGTAAACATTCAACTAAAAACTGCTGAATGATAGATAACTTTACCTGATAACTTTACCTGATTTTGAAACATTACATTGTGTTTGCCTTCTTAAATATTAAACGGAAGAATTTATTACAGGTTGCATTATGACCTGTTTACCACAATGATACTTTTAAAATATTGAAGAGAAAAGGCACAGCTTCTTGTAAAAACATGTTGTTTTTGGTACACCCTGGTCGAGTAGCATTGGGTCAGCCGCCTCTGCCTCTGAAGGCATAGTCTACCTACATCCCAGGAACCAGGGTTCAAGTCCCAAGTTCAGGAGGAGCAGCAAAGCGAACGGTTTAATAAAAATAAAATAAAGTGCTTCTTCCCCCTTTCTTCCTTCTTGTCTACTTACTAGCCTTCATTCCTGCCTGCACCTTTCCTTTAAAAAACTGAGAAAGATGTTGCTTTATAATACAGCCTGCAGATACACAAAAATGGAGGGAGACAGAGAAATCTGAGCATAATGTCACTCGTTTCATAACAGAAGAGAGGTGCAAAGCTCCCTTCACAGAGCATGATTTGGGAATGAACCAACACTGTGAGGGTCTTCTGTGAGTGGCGTATGTTAAAATCTCTCTGCAGAACTGGCACTCTTTTTCCTAATGCTGAGCTGGAAAAGCAATGTTTTAAAGCTCTTCTCTCTTCATGTTGGCCGGCTTGATTGCAAAAATAAAAATAAAAAATAAAAAATAAGCAAGCAGTTTTCCTGCCTAGTAGATCATTCAGGGAAGCTATCTCCCAGCTTTCTGGAAGAAGCTGAGAAGCTGAAGGCAGTGGAAATGTTACAACTCTGAAAGAGAACCCAGCCCTCAGTGAACAGAAATAACTTAGATACAAAAGTACTCTTTTCTAAAACAGGCTGTGCCAATGTGGCAAGGCAGTTTAAAAATTCCATTGGGGAGAGATCTGAGTCCTGCTGATTTAATTACTAGGTTTTGCCTGATCTTATTTGTTTAGATTTTGCTGTATTGAGCGTTGCTATGGAATCCTGCCTAAATTTATTTAGTAGTATTAAAAGAACAAGTGATAGCACCATTTCAGTTAAAAATAACAATAACGAAAATAAATTTGTACAGCTAAGAAAAGATCTTCTATTGGAGAGTCCACCACTTTTTTTTTTTTTTTTTTTTTTTTTTAAATTCCCACATGCCTGTCTGGTCATCCAAGCCAAATGAAGAGAATTGTTAGTAATTAAAAAGTAATTCACTGAAGTGAGTGCAGCTGTAGCAATCACTTTACTGCCAGGCTCAATGTGATCTACAGAAGCAAATACTAATTGTTTCAAATGAACAAACATCCTTTACTCATGAGGATTAACTCTGAAATGTTTATTTCATTTATAAAATATTTGGTGAGTTTTTAGCCATTATTTTAGATAAAGTAGAGTTTGCTAGTCCGGCAGATAGTACTCTCACACATATGTGCACAAACTACTCTGCAATAAGCATGTGTGTGTTGTGTAGTCGTTTTTATTCCCTATTTTACCTCTTGTGTTTAAATGGCTTGGGAAAGAGAGGTTGGGAAAGGAGAGGAAAGGAACATTTAAATTATTTATTTTTGCTTTTAAATATCGATATTGTTTTAGACTTGGTATTGAAATATCTATGAGTATTTTATTGACCTTTTTTTTTACATTTTCTTTACCAGATATTGTTTCCATGCCCTTTAAACTAAAGCTTCTGTGTGAATGCCTTCCACACCCACTGAGGGCAAATGTTACCTGTGCTGGTATCTGCCAGGGGCTGTTTCTTGTTTTGTCCCCTCTTTAAATATTTAAATATCTCTTAAATATTTAGTTCCTTATTTTGGGAATTATCCTAAATTTCAAGCTGTTTATTTTTATTTACATCTTGTTCAAAAGACTGCTAGTTTTTGAAGGTCAGAGCAGGAAACCTTTTTATCTTTGTTGCAAACGACTCGTCACACATCCTGTCAGTCAGTGTACATCCGAGTTTTGACGCCCAGTAGAACATTAGCCAGACTAACCTGAGTCAGGACACAGTAGAGGAATGATAGATCTTACCTAAATTCTATACTTTATTTTTATTTATTTTTGCTTCCATATAGCAGTATAAATTTAATTCATGAGCAATATTAGTGCATGTTTTATGCTTGTTAAATGAAAGTTTATTAATTACAATAGAAGTGGTTTATTACTATACCCTATTAAGTAAATACAGGAAATTTTTCAACAGACTGATGTCCAAACTATCTAACAGGTTTATTGAGAAAACACATTCACTGCTATTTACTTTAAGGCAAAGCTGTTAGAATTCAAGTAGTCTAAGAAACTGAAGACAGACATGCACTGTGTTTATACTTAGATACACAAAAGCTTTACTTATCTTAAATTGTAACAAACTCTCACCAGAGCTGTTCATAAATTTCCTATTGTGTCATAAGTGATAAGTTTTCTAAATTTACAATGATAGAATATTTAAAAATATATCTCCAAGCATTTAAAGACTTTGATAGTTACTATCATTTAAACAGTTATTAAAATAAAAGAGAACTGTTAATGGAAATGGCAATACTTTACTGCAGGTATCAAGGAGTTACAAAGGAGCACATGCATGATACTAAATTAAAAATTAAAACTTGTTTATTGGTTTAATAAATTCCTTTTGGGGCATTCTATGCACTAGTTACTGAAATACGAAACATTTAGACTTTGGTGGCCCCATGTACTTTCTAATCCAAATAGGACAAAGACAATAAACATGAATAGAGAATGAATGAATATCAGTTAGTAATATTACAGAACTTGCTACACATGAGTCCCAGTGGACAAAGGCTATCCTATTAAATACATGCTTTATACGAGCACTGTGTGGGAGTCCTGAATAAACTGAAGTTGTCCTATTAAGGAAAAAAAAAACCTATTCAAGTTTAGGAACTCTAAGAATAGAAGTATCCCTACTCTCAAGAGAGATTCTCTCAAGGCCAGCGACATCTTACAAGCCTGGAAATTTCCTAAACACCTGAGCATATGGAGACTCACAGTTACCATAACCCATAGTAACCTATGAAGGTAATTAGCATTAAAACAGCATTGCTGTTAGTCCCCTCCCCGCCCTCCATGGGTTTCCCTCAGGTGACCATGGCAAAGAATATATATATATATATATATATATATATATATAGAATATATATATATTCTATAAGAGTTTTGTTTTAGAACTCTGTCAATTGGCATGAAAAACAGAAGCACAATCTGCCACAAGGGAAATCCTAAGGGAGGATAAGTGGAGAATATAAGCCCCAGGAAGGAAAACATCTGTGCTGAACCCAGTTGAGGCAGCCTATTCTCCTCTCTGTGACCATACTATCTTTTACTAAACCTATACTTTTTTCTTGCAGTAAAACTTCTTTTGCAATAAAATATATTTTGCATATCTGTCTCACTTGCATTCTTTCATGAGGGAACACAAGGAGTGGAGGTCTGGAAATTCAAAGTTCAGTACTGAAAAGTTTAGAGAATAAAACAAACCACCACAAACCCAGTAACAGTAAAATGAAAATATGACCTGCCTGCTGGACCTGACAGGAGTGAAAAAGAGACTGGTATATCAGACCAGAGAAGGAGCTTAGCATAACATCAGACAGGGCCGTATATCATGTAGACAGACATTTAATTTTAATTCTGGGTAAATTGTGAAGCCCCTAGGTGAATATTCATCAAAGAAAATAACTACTAGTGTTAGAAAAAATATTCTTACTCTTTTGAAGAATAAACTAGAATGATAAAGAGAAAATCATTGAGATTGTGACCAGGATCTGATATTTAATGGGGATACCCTAGTAGGAACAGACTTTTTCTTATGACAATTGCCTATTCCAATAAGACATTTATCTTGTTCAGTAGTTGCTAATTTTTTTTTCAAAACCACCAGTTTTAATAGTCCAAGTAGAAGAGTGCAGTGATCAAACTAGAGGTGTAGTGGTTTGGATGGTAATAAATGGTAAGATTTGTATTTGTTTTGAAAGAAATGTCAACAGAATTTTGCCATTAAATTGGATGTGGGGGATGAAAGGAATAATGGATGCCTGCAGGTTTTTTGCCTGAGCATCTAAAAGAATAGAATTGCTATTTGTTAAAATGAAAAATAATGTAGAATGGGTAGGAAAGTAAGGGAGTGCAAAGTTCAATTTGAACATATTAACTTTGAGATTATTTTTATGTATTTAACTGCATCCATAGAAAATTCAGTCTAACATTCAGGAGAAAGGTCGGAGGTAAGATGCTTTCAAGACATACATTATCTTAGTAGTCATCACAGATAGAAAAGAAAAGTGATCTTCAGCCTCCTGTCCAGAAAGCACCAAGTTTAGCATTCTGGGATATGAAATAATTGAATAAGAATATTGAGACAGAACAGTCAGAGGGAGCAGGGAGAGTAGTAGTGAAAACCAAGTAAAATATAATGTACATGTTTATGAAAAGTATTGGAAAAGTAGTGGATATTTAATTATTGTTTCCAATAGATCTAGTAGCATAAAGACTAAAAATTGACCATTTTATTTATAATGTGGAAGTTATTAATGATACTGGTTGGAATGGTATCAAATAATTAGAAGAGAGACACAGAGACAGGGTACACAAAGCTTTTTTAGAGAGTTTTGTTAAAAATAGTTGAGAAATGGAGAACTATATGGGAGGTAAACAGAGCTATAGATTTATTTTTAAGATGAAGATTTACATTTTACAGGGTAATTTAATAATTAAATAAATAAGTTGACTGATCATAAATTTCTAGTATATAGTGAATGAAAAGGCAAAACTCAACAGTATATGTGCATAAGCTTGTATTTGACATATGTGAATGATTCAAAAAGTGTAAAATTTAGACACCAAGCAGAAATAGGGGCAACAAAAGGGAAAAAAAGCTAATGGAAATTAGAGAGGGTGAGTTCCAATGCAAAAATAGAGAAATTGGTTTAGGTAGGAGAAGGGAAAGCTCATCCAGTGTAACAGAATTGAATACAGATAATACAGCAACATATACAAACCGATGCATTGGTTCAGTGATAGGATATTATTAACTGCCTGAATATGAAGAAAGAAGTTTTTAAGGGGTTGAAGAGAGAGGAAAAAATATAAAATTCTGAATCCTGTATATGTAATTACTAGAAAATTTGATGAGATTTGTAACAACACTAAGATCTCAATTGATGCTCGTGGTTAAAAAGATCAGACAAAATTATTCTGATTTTTCACATCTGTTTCGATAACCTGCTCTAGTGATAAGGTGGAGTGTTGGTTTAAAAAAAGATCTGGAATTCTGCAATATGAGCATTACAAAGGGAAAAAAGCATGTATGAATAGAGGACTATGCCAGAAAATGACCAAAAAGAAGGTCTCAATTTAATTAAGGATAAAATTGAAATAGTTTGTATGATGAGAGTGAAAAAAGGATGTCCAAGGATGGAAAGTCTGATTGAATTAAATAAATTATAGGAGTTGTGACTCCAAAGGTCGTGAGAAGAAAAACAAAATAGATTTTGTAAAAAATGTAATTTTACAAATTATGATTATGGAAAGAGTACAATTGTTGGTAGTATTGAGGTCTAAATATAATTATGGGAATGAGATGCTTCAGTAGAAGGGAGGATAAGATCATTGGAAGTTATATGTGATCTTAACATTAAAGATATTAATACTAAATATTAGTGATATTAGAAGCTATTAACAAAAAAATTGTAACAAGAATAAGAGAATGATAGTGAGTGAGGTAAAAGAGTATTTGAGTAATGAGGAGCATCCGTAATGTCTGCGTAGGACTGCAACAAGGAAGAATATGGTGGTATAATCAAAGTTTTCACTGATTTATTTTCTGTGCTTTTATTTTTAGGCAATAGGAAACATATGGTGGATCAGTATGAACAATAATTTGAACAAGAATATTATTATTGTAAGTACTAAACATACCATTTATTCACTACTCAAGCTAATATTACCAGGCAGGTATAATTGCCTCATTTTTTCCTAATATTAAAGATCCATCGATTATATCTTTACAAAATAAGTAGTAAGGATAAATATACTTAAATCTTTGGTGACTAATGGAATGTCAGAATTCCATATGATGATTAAGATTTTCTTTATTTTACTTATTCTTGCTCGAGTCTTTATTTTGCTCAGGGTCAACTCATTGTGGTGCTTTGGACTTTTCAGTAGGTTACACAAAGTATTTTTCTTTGTTGTAAGGATTCCAAGATTAAATTTCAAAAGATATTACACTAACATGAGGAGACAATGATCTTTAGGTTTATCATGGGAATAAGTTTTTAGGGACTGGCAACATTTCCGTAGATAAAAATCTGAAAAGCATTAATTCATTGATGAACAGTTAACCGTCTTACATTTTGAGAAGAACTGGTAGCTGCATGACTTGTTATACATTTTGTGCTATTTTTATTTTCACTTCTATTTTACCTTCTTACAACATTGCAGGTGGTCTTACCTATTAGGAGAGACTTTTTGGCCAAACATGATCATAATGTCGCCATTTTAGTTACTTTCATTTCTCTGATACATCATTGCTCTTTAAACCATGTATCTATGTGTGTGTGTGTGTCCAGGCATGTATGTATATATACATTTATATATGAATGCATTCTGGATTTCCTATGCATTTATTATAATAAATTTTAGTTAAAATTATTCTCAGCATGAAAGGATGTATAATATGTCTTTAGCTGATTTTATATCAGATAATATAATTCTATCAATACCTTTACTGTCAGACTTTTGCTTGTCATACTTTTTTTTATAATATACATATCTTTTTTCTTAGTCTTTAGTTTCTATTCCAGTCACAAGCACATATTATGGGACTCATCCATTTGTAAACCTCAGTGATAATTGGGTTGGTTATACTCACCCTCTGGGTCATACACTGAACAAATGCAGACTGAAGGGTATAAGAAGAATAGTTTATCTCAGAAGATAACTTATCTATCATTCATCCATCCATCCACCCATCCATCCATCCATCCATCCATCCATCTATCTAACTGTTCATCATATATCAATCCATCTATCACCTATGTATCTATCTACCTATGTATCATCTATCTATGTATCATGTGTGTATGTATGTATCTATCATCTATACTTCTCTGTATCTATCATCTATCTAAGCTTCACCTTTAGGTTCCTGTGTCCCCTTCGACTCCTTGGCAGGCGCCTGGGAATCTAATTTGTGGGGTTGACTAGCAATTATCCCATTAGCCCACTGTTTGTACGGGAGGGACACACAGTGCTGTGTTTCTCTTCCTTGCTTTCCACCTTCCTGTTTTCACTTATCAGGAAACCGAGGCAAGTATGATTTAAGCCCTTTGCTCATAATCACTCAGTTATTATCTATGATTTATTTATCATTAATTATGATTTTAGTTTATAAATTATGGCTCTTCTTTTGTAAGTTGAATTCCCACTTTGTACAAATGGAAAACTACAGATATCATATTTAAGAGTGGCATGAAAAGAAATATTCTTAAGAAGCGTATGTTACTTTTTAGAGACAGATATGGAAGGAACATTTTGGGATGAGAATGATGTAAGGATTTGTATTGACCATATGTAACTTAAGGCAAAAGGATTCTAGGTGAGCAGAAGTCACCAGGGAAACAGATATTTAGGTGAGATTAAAGTCATATAAAACGTTTTTGTTTAAGTCACAGTTATAATCAGTTTTGGGTTCCCTTGTGATGCTCAAGGTCAAAAGGGAAATTGAGCATAGTGAGATGTATTCTGATGGTTCTTGAAATATTTCAGAACTAGTCTCTTAGATATGTTGTGCTTGTGAATCATATGTTCATAACTTTTGGAGTTTCTGTATGAAAGTTCTGAAGCCATTAGATGGCTTTTATTGAGTAAAATATACAATGCATGGCAATTCTGTTTTCTTTGAATTTATTCATTAGGTTTTTAAATAAAATTGCCTTTGTCATTTTCTCCTATCTTTGATACTATTTACGAACTACCACATCTTCATTCCATCAACATGACAACATAAATACATGTAGCTTTCACTTAATATTCATGCACTATGTGTCAAGTACTTTACATAAACTAAAACAATCCTGTGTGGCAGGAATTATCTTGGCCTACATTAAAGATGAAAAATGAAGCACCTAAAGGTTAATCGATTTTCCTAATTTTCTACCTTTAATGGCAGTTTGACATTCAGACTCATCTGTTTGCTACCAGGGCTGCTATTTTTCCCGTGAATTAAGTGCACGTTCCTACCATTGCGGCCTATCGATTATAGGAGAATCTAAGATAAAAAAATTTACAGCGATTCTAAAATGCAAAGTAAAAAAGATTTTCAATGTAAAAAATTTCAAAGTAGAAAAGATTTAAGAATCCCTATGCTTCTGGCTCAAAATATCTTATTGAAAATTCATATCATATCTACACCACTCAGTTGTTTTCTAGCATAATGATATCTATAAAACACATACACAGAAATAAAAAATCATCAACTCATAACTTTCATATCGGTAAACTAGATAAAATAATTGATCCATTATTTATTTTGCAAAATATTGACAAATTTATGTCTCAATGCATATGCAGCATTCCTCAAAACAAAGTATTTCCTTATACTTAATGTTTTCTACCTCAGTTAGCCACCTGTCATAGTCTGTACACAAAAAATAAGCCACTTTCACATCTGTACATTGTGTCAGCTCTTTCTCAATAGAGCAGGAATTATGTGATTGTTGACACTCAAAATCATTTTTGAGATAGTACAGTCTTTCCTCTAGTATAGTAATAAATATATCCAGTGTTTGGCATTTAATGCAAAAGAAATTTAAGACCAGCAAAATATTTGCATGTATAGTTCATTTCTATGAAAAATAGTGTATAAAATCCCATAAATTCACAAAAATAAATAAATACAGTAATATAGTACACTATTTCCATACCCTTGATGCAACTGAATTAGATGATACACTTTAGTAACCAAAAGATACATTTTTTTCAATGTATTGCCAAATACTAAACAGCTAATTGAATTATCCACAATTTGCTTAAGAAGTCAATAAGTAAGGTATAAAAAGAGATATAATTACCATCAAATATAATGTTTCCCTCTGAGAAAAATATCACTTTTATTAACATTAACATAGCAAGGTGGAATTAATATGCTTTTAAAAATAGGAGCTCGCTTGTAGCAGTCTGGCCTGGTATAGGCTGACCATATGACCACTTTTAAGTGGGACAGCAGCATTTGTTTTAATATTTCCTGACCATCAATTTTGTGCTGTTTTTTTTTTAATAAACCAGGGCTCTCTGTAACAGTGCAACAGAAGCAGTTAGTTGCCTCTGACCAAATCTGTTGAGGGGGCACATCAAATTGTATTCAGTTTGGAAATATGGTCATCTTAGCCCGTTGTCTCCTGCCAAGCACAGCCCATGCAAATCTGAAGGTCCCAGTTTCGTATCCTGGACCCGGGGAAACTACCAAAATGAACAAATAAAAAAATAAATACAAATGCTTCCTACTCTTTCTTCCTGCCTGCTTACTCACTCATCTTCATTTTTGTCTGCACCTTCCTTTAAAAAAATAAAGTGTACGAAATGTGACTTGACTAAGAAGTGATCAATGCAATAAGTGATCTCTTGTAAGAAGTTCAAAGCATATTTGTATTAAAAATTGGCAACTACTATTGATAATTTTCTTGTAATTTTGCTTTAGATTTTCCTTTTGTTTGGTAACTTTTACAAATAGTCTCCATACATTCTCTGACTTTAGGTAATGTAATTGCAAGCAAGAAATCTTGCTAAGATTTCTTTCATACTTCTGAGAATTTACTAAAAAATATATTTTAGAGGCAATTTGTGAAGAAGTTTACAAGTTCACAGTACTATGTTTTAATGATCTGCTCTTGTAGCCAGCTTAAGATAGTTGACTAAATAATAAGTGAAGATTAAGAGTATTTTCCAGTATTGTTTTCCAGGAAACTAGAAAAAACTAGGTAAGTAAGCAGGAACAATGCAGAACACATCTGAGTGAAACCTTCCCCTTTGTTCTTATCCAATCAGTAGAAAGGTCCCAGTCCACCACACTACTTGAGTTTACATAACCCAAGGTCCAATTTCTGGGAGAGGTAGGCCAGTTTATGAGCCAGGTGCTTATGTCTCCTTGTTGGATGACCAGCAACAAAACTCTTTTTTGCAAAAATAACCTTGCTTTTGACAATGCTGTCTCAGAAAATTAAATCAAACTCTCAGTGAATCACTTTAATTATGGCAGTTTTCTAAATGAAGCCTACCCAAATTCTAAAGTGTATTTGATAAATAAAATGCATATCAAATTGTCAAACCTACACTCATTCACTCCAAGGTTTCCTTTAAAATTTCCATGGGATATCTGAAATGAAAGTGTCATAGTCAAGGGTACAGCAAATGAGAATTCTGTCAAGAGTTTGATGTAATATATTTGCAGCCCGTTAGAAAGGGGCAGACCAGTGGGATATGAGGTCTGAAACACTGCGAGATACTACAGGATCTTATATTTTTACATAGACTTTAAAATATCTTTGCATGGAAATATGAAGGCAGAGCCTTGAGCAGAGCAGTAATAGCATCTGAACTGAATTTTAATAAAATTCCACGGAATTATTCACTGGGAAAAAAAAGAACATCAAGATATTCTGTCTCCTGGACTGGTGCCTGAACCAACTTCTCTTACGATGTAATGCTAGGTTTATTCTAGAAACAGTTGATTTGCATAAGAAAATGGGAAAATAACCCAAAAATGTCCCTGGTCAATCAGAGTGGGACCTGAAAACTTCCAAGAAGTGGCGGAAGCAATTTAGTTGCTTCCTGGGGTATCTACAGACACAAAGAGTGTGAAATAAAGTGGCCAAGAACCTCACTGTAATAGTAAATTCCACAACCATAGATGGAAACTTGACAATATAATGAGACATAAGAGACACAGGGAAACATGACAAACTTCACGTGCAAGAAATAAACAACCTTTGACCAGGAAGACACGCAATGACCCCCTCTTTGACTGCTCAGAAAAGAAATGACTCCCCAGAACTTTGGGGAGAAGTTTGTTTTGGAATAAAGTTCCTGCTTCTCCATTGCATTGCAAAGCAATGAAGATCTTGTCATGTTTTACTGAACCTGGTCCCTGTCCCAAGGGCTTTCAGTCACCAGGCAACGGAACTTCTCATAAATAAGAGTTGATAACAATTCAAAACTGTTAAGGCACTTGTCTCTTCAAAGAATGGAATAAAAAAAAAAAAACATTTCTCACACTTCAGCAACATTTAAAATTCTGGAGATAAGTTCAATCTTTAAAATATTTTCCAGGATCTGCTTTTGTAAAACCAAATCAACCACGCATGATAAAATTCTTCATCATTACCCCCAACTCAAATCCCTGCCAACTCTACCTTATGACAAATCAGATAAAAAAAAAAAAATAAGAAACAGAAGAAAAATTTAGTAAAATTATTTGCTAACTTTTCTTACAAGGACTTAGAGATAGAAATTAATGTGAGCACAAAAGGAGCAGGTTAAGTATTTTGATTATATTTTTTATTCAACCACTCGATGAACCCAGTAACTTGATGATGAGGACTTTATCGCACTGGGTCAATTTATATTTTAATATATAAAATAGTTTATAATTGTGGGTAGGGATATTTTACCTTTCTAGATGCTTGTAGATACTGAATCTTCTTTCCGTGTGACTTGGGACAGATGGTAAGGATGGAAACTGGTGCAGTCACACTTGAAACAGTATTAAATGTAAACAGGAAAAAAAAATTTACAACTCCAACTCAACTTCCTCTTAATTGTTCATATGATTTACCTCTTAGCTATCTACTATTCTTGAATTTTCTGTTTTTTCCTTACACAGAGATATTTATCTATCTCTAGTTTATTTCAACATATGAACTCAGTGCTTACAAGTGGTATATAAAGTTTTTTTTTTAAGCAAAGATAGTTTGTTTCTAAAATGTGCCAGGTGATTACATAGTTTTATCCTATGACCTAGGTAAAGCAGGAAAGAAATACATTTACAATGTTCAATGGAATTAAAAATACATATTCTTTTTAATTTTCATTGCTTGTTCAAATATTGTAGCTGGCTAAATGTAGTTAGGTAAATAATGATCAACGATTAATCTATTAACCCCATGCCACAATATTGTTTTCCAGGAAGCCAGAGCAAACTGAATTTTCAAGGAGAATTGCAGGTGATAAAAAGCATTTAAATAACACCAAGGAGATGATTAATCTTTTTCTTCAGTATTGTTTTCAGGAAGCCAAGGAACACTGAATAAGTAAATATCTCTGTGAAGGCTCAATGTTATGCATACCTGACCTGACCGAAACCTCCCACTTTGTCTTTTTTCAGTCATTATTCAAGACCCGAGCTTGCCAATCCCAGGGTCAGTTTGGAGCGGGAGCAAGACTGTTTTTTTAGCCAAGTCCTTTGATCTATTTGTTAGATGGCCTACAATAAAGCTCTTAGCTTTTTGCCAAAGCTGTGTAATGGAGTTTAGTTTATCTGTAAGCATCAAGCAAAAATAAACCTTTGTGTGTCAACAATATTGTGAAATTTAAAAAAAAATAAAATAAAATACATTTCTAAAGCAGATGTTGCATATAGCATAATACTTCTGTACTAATTAACCATTGTTAATAGGAAAAATGTGGAATCATAGAACTATATGTTCAAAAGAAATTCCTGAAAGTGTGGTTCATGCTTCTGTGGGTGTCCTAAGAAAACTCATGCATTCTTCAATATAATGGTAAAATACACATCAAAGCTTTTATATCTGTGGTCTTCAGAGCACATTCACATAAATTACAAAGTGTAATATGAAGGAGAAAACATCTTATTTTCAGCATACTATTAAGCAATGGGTTCATATCTAATTTTGAAGTCATTAGCTGAGTAACTAATTGAAACAATAGTGAATTCCCTGTCTATGTCATCTTCACTGTTTTCTCATTATAGGTCTAAATTGCTAATGGAACATAAAAATGAAATTTCAAAGTAAAATTAAATTTACATATTTCTTCTATTATTGATTGAATTATTTTTCTATTTTTTTAACTTGGGTGTTTGTTAAGTTTAATTGATATACTCTCCTTATTCATGTTCTAAGTATTATTAAATTCACAATCTTAATATAATGGGTGATTAAGATGATAAGATATAATGTAACTGAAAACTGAAGGTCTTGTTTTTATATTTGTCCTTAGCCTTGTGAACAGAATCTGGTTGCATCCAAATTTAGTGCAACTTTTAAATCTAGTTTGAACTTATTTTCATTTAGGAAACAAACAAATTCAAATCTAAAAATCTATGTTTCTTCCCTGTCCTACAGTCCCCTCCCCCTACTCGCCTAAGTGCACGTGAGCTTTGAGGGATCTAAATCTATTTTTCAAAAGTACAAGAAACATTAAAAAACAAGAACTTCCTCTCAACAATTTACAAATTAAAAGATTAAACAAGTTTTTCTTCCACCTCTCACTGCTCATCACAAGCTGTTCCTCTATAGGACTTTCTAGCACATTAAGCTTATTATTATACTTTGATATTATACAACTCTGGAAATAAATATATGTCTGATCAATACATTTGGTCAATCAATTATACAACACCTAAGATGATTTTTGTTTTCCAAAATATACAAGATAGAATGAATTTGTATATTTCAGCTGTGAAGGGGGTTACAAGAGATCACCTGCCTCTGTAGAGACCCCACTAGATATCAAGATTATTTAAACAAAATGGCAAACCCAGAGGCAAAGTAAAAGCTTCTAGCTTTCTCCTAATATTGTAAAGACTCCCTTGCCTATTTTCTTCATACTCCAGGCCTGATTTTCTATACCCCAGAACAAGATATAAGTCTTTGGTCTTCCCTAATTAAAAAAAAATATATAATCATAAATTTTCCTTACCTATGTAATTAAATTTTGGCTTTCCTCTTACTAATCATGTCAGATATTGTTTGTTCAGCCTGTGAAGAACCTCAGAGAAATAGGGGAATTTTTACCTTGCCTAACAGTTTCTCTAAGAAAGACAGAGTTATTGTATAGAATGGGAAATAAATCGAGAAACTTTCCATCTCATTCATTCACTCATTCTTCATTACTCACTTATTATTTACTGGGACTCTATATAAGGTAAAAAAGGTGAGGTAATTGGATAAATTGGTGAATTAAGCAGACTTATTTACAACCTCATGCTTTTATGTTCTTGTCAATATATAAAAGAAAATAATAGAAAACATTAGTTTGGGTCACAAGAAGTCAGCAAAAGTCCCACCGTCTGTGAAGCGCCCAAGCCAATGTAGAGATGGCATGAAAAAGTGTCTCCAGGAGAGTAAACAGAAGCCAACTAAAACTGCCAAGCTGCTTTTCATTAGTCCAGAATAAAAGAAAAAAATAAAGAAAAGCAAAAGAAACTTCCTTTAAAATAAAGAATTAAGAAAGGAACACATGGAATATACCTCGCCCAGTACGTAAAATGCCTCTCTTAAAAGTAGACAAAGCAAATGTACTCAGCTATCACTTGTCTTGACGTAAGGATGTCCTAAAGAAACTAGAGACCTGCTTTTAACAAAGCTTTGTTAGAGGACAAATAAATATATTCTCTTTGCAAGACCTAAGACCTGTTCTCAGAATTTGTGATACCATGGTTTTACCTCTCCAGGTCAATTCTCTACCTGTTTCTGAAAAATTAAGTTATGTTACTTTAATCCAATAAATGGAATAGACTGAATATGTGCTTTCTGCTGGGTTGTATGCTAAAAGTGTCTATAGAAAGGGTATCGACAGATGTTGAATATTTCTTAAGCACAACAAGAGATATTACTGCTAGATATAATACGTGTATGGGAGATAATTAAGTTCAGGAGTATGATGAGTTTTCTGGAATACATAGCACATTTTAAGGAATTATACAAATATTAGCTAATATTTTTTCCTTACTCTCTGTGTATTAATATGCATTTTTTTTTTACTTGGGATAGCCTACGGAAGTGGGGCAAGAGACCAGAAAAAGGAACAAGGATAACCATGTAAATGGCAGGACTAACAATCACCAATTAAACAAACAAACAAAAATGTACATACCTGAGGTGGTCCAAGGATCAGAAATAAACTAAGAAAAAAGAAACATTGCCAATCTGACTCTACTGATTGATAATTAGATGCCTTTAGGGTGGGAGTGGGAGGAATTACTGGGAATATGTCCCATAAATCTGTGATAATCCACTAATTCAATCATTGATGTTCACTTGAACTCAACCCCCGTCTCCTTGCCTTGAGAAGTGTATCATCTCTCTTGTTGGCTTAAATAAATTTCCTATTACCTTTGTCTTACATGCAGTATACAAGAACCTGGATTAAGACTCCAGTTTCTTAGGGAGTTTTCACACTAACAGTTTTACATATGTGAACAAAGGAATTTTTTTAAAGTGTCAGTCAATTTATAGTAATAACATATTAACACAACCTTTCAAATTTTACTAGTTAAGTGCTATGTCTTCAACACAAGTGCTAAAATATGACTGGTGATTAAACAGTCAAACAATATGAAATTGACTTATCATTGGTAAATTTCCACTTGCTCTAGAACATTTGCAAGCCAAATGCATGGAAATGGAGGGATTGATGCACAAAGTAATCTTTTTTTTTTTTTTTCAGAGTTTCACAAGCCGAGGAGAATGGCAGACTCCTGTCCAAAAAGACCAGCTAGCAATCCTAGGCAAAGACAAAGCTTTTAACATGGAAGCAAGCAGTGGGGGGGGGTGTGGAATAGTGACATGCTAGATGTGGAGGAAGTAGCCAGGGTCCAGTTTCATTAAGTTAATCATCATCTTGACTAAGCTCTGCTGGTGGTTCTTATGGAGACCCCACAAATTCAATGATTATAACAAAAATAGCAGGACTGTTACTCTCTTTTTAATTGAAATTTGTTTAGGAAAAATCTTGCTGCTGGTAGAAAAGAGCAACCCCAAAGCAAAGATATAAGGTTAAAAGTATTGCTACAGATGTTTGACATAGTCTCTCTCCCCTCTCTTGTATCCATTTGGGGCATCTGTACCTGGAGTCTGATCCCTCCCCTTTCCAAAGCCTTGGGCCATGCCCCTTCCTCCTTGTCCCTTTAAAAAAACCCACTCCACTTAGGGAATTGGGTGGTTAATTTTGAACACTGGTCCATCAAATGCCAATTTATCAAAACTTGAATAAAAAATATTATCCTTTCAATGTAAAATCTCTTCTAACGTGATTGGCAGGTAGGTGGTTATAGGTTATAAGAATGTGCCATTTCAGTTATACCTCTATCTGTTTAAAAATGGTTTCAGTCTTCTAGCTTTTGATCTCCTTCATATTCAGAAAAAATATTGGCCACTTATAACATCTGAATTTTTTATTAAGGGAAAAGTAAAATAGCTGACTTCCTAATTTTCACTTTCTAAATATCTAGTAACCCTAAATCTGCTTAAAAGTGAGATTTCTGAACATTAGCACTATTGTCATTTTGCGCTGGATAAATTCTTATTGTGAGAGTCTGTCCTATGATTTGTAGCATGTTTATGTGAGAACATGTAGTTAGGGAGACATGGACCAGGGAAAACAAAAGACATGTACGAGTAGATGACAAAATGGTGATAGCCTTGTGAGCACAAAGTACTATGTGGGCAAGAGGCAGAAAGAAAGTACAGGGACCAAGGATGCAGAAGGGGAACTTTGAGGAAGGAGAGATTTAGAAACTATTGATAGTTACGGAGTGGCTGGGCTGCTTGAAACAGTCCACCTGATGGGCCTCTGAGGTAAGAAGAGGGAATATAAACCTGACCCAGAGCATGGTCTGCGTGCTTCAAAATCCACCTCTTGGAGAAACTGAGGCTGTCCCTTTGGATTTCCCTGAAATGTGCTTTCCTATTGCCTATTGACTACTAAATCGCTTAACTTCTTTCTCTGGTCTGGCCTTTCTAAATGCTTTCACTCATCAAGGCAGGAACCTGGGTATATTCATTCACGTAACTATCATCTGTACTATCTATCCACTAGATTCAAATAGCACCTCTAGCTCCATTCCTCCAGTTTGTGACAAATAATATGTCTTCAGATCTTAGCAAATGAACCCTGCTGGGGGTGCAAATTGTCTTGGCTGATAAGCAGTGATTTAGAAAAGCTGTCTCAGTGAAACAGCTTTGATGAAAGTTATTTTGTTCTATTTTGTCTTCTGCAATAATGTTTTAAAAAATTAATTTCACTGTGCATTAAACTCATTTCTAGGGTGTAAAATGGATTATTTTATTATTATGAATTGGGTATTTTAAATTATATTAAATATACCATAAAACCCCTATTCTTTAGCTTTGTTAAATTGGTAAAATTGAGAAACCTTACATGAGAAAAATGTAATTGCCTCATCAGCCAAATGATCAGTTCAGAGTTACAGCTTAGTTTAATTTCAGTTGTAATTTCTTTTCTATTTGCCTGCAGCAGTTTTACCACACCAATTCTACTATGAACAAAATAGAGTACACTCTATGTTTTTCTAGAATTTGGGCTATGACTTTTGGAAATGCATTTCTTATGAGTTTTGACTGATAAGTGTTTATGAAGGATGAAGGTCAATGCTTACATAAATCATGATATTACATCAATTTTAGCACATTTTAAATCCTAATCCAGAGCTATACATAACTTGAACAATGTTGAGCTTGTGTACATTGAAATAACATATGGCGATCAGTATTTGAAATATAAATAGAAACATACTGGCATTCAACTCAACTAATTCTCAAAACCACAGCATAGTGGCCTAATAAAAAATCCGAGATTGTTTTTAAAATCTGCATTAAAATTAAAGCCGAACTGCACAAAAAATTCAACTTCAAAAAGATTCAAGCTGCTGAAATCATTCCATGAAGTACAGTTTTCTCAAAACCTTGTAAATATTTAACAGGAACATGTTTTGTGATAATGTGTAACTTGGCAAGCATAACGAGTTGTTTTGAGTGGATTTATTAACAGTGAAATGACTTCAAAATATAAGGCACTTCCCCAATGGGACACTTAGCAAAATCTCATAAATAAGGTTTTCACACTCACATAAAAATGAGGCTTCTTTTCAATAGCTTCCCCTACCTATCTAGTCTTGCAAAAACTTCTTAGTCAGGGAGACATAAAAGATCTGATTCTTCTTTTGAAATGTAAGATAAGAAGAAGAATTCTTATACGTAAGCAAAGTATAAATTAAAATTTTAATGAGTTATTTTGTTACATCATAATATAATGAAGTTGTTAATTATATACTTAGAACAAGTTATATACTAACCAAGATAATTATTTTCCAATCAAATTATTAATACCATGTCCTGTATCAGAACTATAACAATATTAAAAATAGTTTGCGGATAAAGAAGTAAGTGTGTTGCATAGGGACCACTTGACATAATTAAATCTGCAGAATACTTGAAACTGAGGGGGCTAAAACAGAATACCCAAGTCTCTCAGATTTGGTCACATGTACCTGGCCCATACTGCCATGAAGACCCTAGGACTGTGGAGGAAAGTCCTAGAAACAAAGGAGATGCTCCCGTTCTTCTGAACCCTTATCCTTTACCTTAATCAAAGATGCCATCTGCTACTTCTGGGTCTCCACCCTTCTCCTAGCACAGAAGTGGTCCTTTGTCCCTTTTCTCCTGAGAAGATAGAAAGGGAAGTTATTTATTTTTACTATCAGAGTAGGTTGAGTCATTCCTCCTTCCCTGTGGTTAGTTCCTCTTCTCCCCAGTTCCCAGGTCCCCTTTCCATGCTTCATTTCAGGATATAAATGTCTGTTCCAACTACCTCAGAATCTAGCACAATAATTCATATGAATGTTATTAAATATGGGCTTTCCTCTTACTAGTTAGACCTAATGTTAATGTGTTTGTCATTAATATGCTAATGTGTTTGTGTAATGTTAATGTGAAGAACCTCAGAAAAATGGGAGACATTTTCCCTTGAAGTCCACAAAGCACATTCATCCCTCATCAATATTTAACTGCTGCTGAAGTATATCAGTCTGGTACTTGTGTGTGTGTGTGTGGAGTCGTATATACTTACTTTCCAAAGGTCAAAATGAGTAAGGTTTAGGAAATGACTTAAATAAAAACATATTTTACTTATTTACTTGTGGCTTGCATCATATTTCAGGCAAAGTCCTTTCATTTGCGTTCAAAGAATTACAATTCAGGTAGGAAATTGAAATATATATCCCAGGGATGGGTGAATTCAGGAGGTTTCAAGAGTTATGAGTGATTAAAGAATAAAAATTGATTAGTGTTAATAGGTTAATAGGTTAAAATCATTTTTGACTATATGTAACTGGTTACTGCTTCCCTTGAAAGGATGAAAAAGAAACTGACTTGTTCTAACCTTGGCTCAAAGTCCAAATCATTAGCTCTGGCAGCAGATGAATTCTCAAGCAAGTGTTTGCTGGGTACTTTCTCAAAACAATCGCTTTTGGCTCAGTCCGAAAGACTCTGGCCTAATTCAAAGAGACAGGTAATATAATTTGTCTTACCATCTCCATTTTAAAATGACTTCACAAATGTCAACTTTTCTCACTTTCTCCACTATTTAAATACTTAAGGAAGAGGTCAAAGTCATCTCTTATAGTCTTTAGACAACTTTATAGGAGATCATTGAAATAATTCTCTTGTTCTCTCAGATTACAACACATTTTTAACCCAGAATCAATATATCACTCTCATTTTCAAGTTTATTTGTAATTTTAATTTAAGCAAAACTGAAACACCTTCAATAAGTCTGCTCTGTAGCCTTAAAGCATGCTTTACAGCTATGCTAATTCCATGTTCAGTATCATTAGAATGGATCTTCTCCTTTACAGTTAATTCCTTCAAGCCTTTGTCATGCATTTCCTAAATTAACTGCTATGAAAGCTGGCAGTAAGGTGGTCCCTGACTCTAAAGCCGTCTCGTCTTACTTTAACTTGTACTTACTTTGCCTGCACCGTGACATCTGTGACTTCATTGTGCATCCTCCTCTAGTACCTAGATTCTAGTTGTGACACAGTCCCTGATGCACAGGCAAGCCTGCCTGTATTTCGGACTCTTTTGTTATTCATCTTATACATAAATTCCTAGTAAATGTTATTAGAGTCAATACAACTGTTCAGCTGATTTAAGGTTTTATGTGAGAATTTGCCTAAATTTTCTCCCTTCTGGATCTCAAACTTTAAAAATGGAATCTGTTCATTGGATAGGAGATTGGATAAAATTGCTATAAAGACCTCTTCCAATTGAGAGCATTTAAAATTTTGGTTAATCTCCGCCTTTCAGGACTTACTTATTTTTCTGGGTAGGGGAGTATTTCTTTCGTTAAAATGAAATCTATTAATAGTTTATTGACCTATAGCATTATAGTCCTTGATATTAAAAAATTCCAGTAATTAAAATTAGTAAATAATTTATTTGCTAATCACAATAGTCCAACTCCAGAGACTTCTAATGGATTTCTCTGAGGGAACTACATGCTCTTACCATCCTGAGTAAAGCTTTTATTCATGCACAGTTTGGGTTTGTACAAGAATAAAGGAAAGAGATAACCAGTCAATTTCAATCTCCAACAAAAAATACTTGATCAAGTGGTCTGACATTAAAATGAATAAAATTGTTGAAATTTAATGATTGTCTTCTGGCTCAGTGACTCTGTATGATATCTGTGTATGGAAGAAGGCAAGTAAAGGGTGGTTGAAGTTTTATATTACACTTAAGGGATGATTTTTAGGTGGAATTTATGAAGGAATGCTCTAAAAGACTTTTATGGAATTTCCTGGCAGATGGGGGTAGAGGGTTTTTGTTTTCCATTTAGTGAAATCTTACCTGGTTTCTTCACAGAACTAGGTCATTTTGTTTTGACTTCACCCTGTGCAGGGGCTTTGGGACCAGGAAGAGGGGTTCCCCAAAGTGATTTTATTCAGAATATATTTTTCAAAATATTTTGATCAGCATGTTTATTATTTTTTATGAAATCAAATATATATGCTTTACAAAATGCTCACCATTTGGAATACAGCTCCTAACTGATAAAAATAAAGAAAAGATAGCCTTAGCTATGACAGAACATCACAAAACTAAGTATAGAGTGCAATTTCATTAAATTGAACAACTATATGAAATCACTCATTGGTACTATAGTTTCAAATCTAGAAAGTGAGAGCCCTTATCCAGTGATGTGCTTCTCCTGGAACTATGTGGAACATTTGTTATATTAGTAAGATACTAAGTAAATTTTCTTGAGAAAAGATAATTAAATGTCTGATCACGATAGGCTGACCATACATACTGTTTTAAATGGTACAGTACCATTTTTTTGTTAGTTTGTTTTTCTTATTTCCCCCAAATACTGTCATTTCAATATCAATGTGCATTTTGTCCCATTTTTAATAGGCCAGGGCCATCTTTAAGGTAGGCCGAAAGGGGCGATTGAGTTTCTCTGCACCTGGTCCATTGAGGGGGTCCCAAAAGCAGCTCGCCTTCTTGCCCAACATTAAAAATGGCCCTTGCCAAAACTGACAGAGACAGGCGGCCGTTGTTACTACTGCTTCTGGCTCCTGTGAGGAAGCAAGAGGTACTTGGGAAAAGGGTTGCCGCTTCCCATGCCAGTGCCTGTTACTTCAAGGGGAGCAGAACACCACGGGTGGTCAAGTCACAGATAAGGACTATCGGGTTTTTTTCCTGACACCTTGAGGATTATCTCCAGCACTGTGAGTGTTATTGGACATTTCTGGAACTGATGGTTAAAGTGACATTTATTTTACACAGTACATGTAGAGTGAGCTTATAGGGACACCAAATTTGGATTTTTCCTAGGGTGCCAAAATTCCTTGTCCCGGGGATTTTGTATAAAGTCTGCTGGACCACACATCATTGCTGTGTGATCTCAGACCAGATCCACAGATTACTTCTTTGTTTCTATTCTGGATGTTCTGCTCCTATTCAGATAACTCCACCACCTCACTCACCTTAGTTTGGTAACACATACACAACCCAGTCCCATTTTCGCCATCCAAATGTCCACAGTTTTTGTCTCAAGAAAATATGGCCAACCTAGAGCATGATATTATATTAATAGTGATAACCAGAGGGAGCAATATGATATAGAAGAGAGGTATGATCTGTAGTCGTGGACCACAATTTGAAATATTATATATAATTACAAAGTCTAGAATAAGAAAAAAATACAACTATGGAAAAAAAAGGAAAAATATTCCTTCAATGTAAAGAATTTAGAGATGTTGACACTTTGGGACTAGAGTCTAGTTTCTGTAGATGCTTTTTCAAGTCTATACTGTATTTTTTTTTATGCCAAGAACATAACATATAAACATATAGATTTGGCATCTGCCATCTTAAATGCCTGGAAATATCTAACATTACATTAGAGACTCTGTTTCTTAATATTGCATAATATTAGGCAGGAATCACTTCAAAACAGTAGCAATGACATAGATAAATATAGTTTCATGAATATTTCCTAATTCTATATTTCAAAATCAAGATTAGCCATACTCTTTGATTCATAGAAGGTTAGAACTAACAGTTTAAACATCGCCGTTTTCTTTCTTTCCTTTTTTTTTTTCTTTTTGAGGAAGAAATACTTTTTTAAAATTTGTTTGCTCACATTGGCTGTTTCCCTAGTCTTCCCGGTCTTGAACCTGGGACCTTGGGATGTATGTGGAACTGCTCCAGGATGGACTAGACCACTAGATAACTAGGGCATGTCTTTTAACTTTTGTCTTTATCCCTGTCCCCATCTAAATTTTCTTCAGGTACACACCCACCAAAGGTTTTTACTCTACTGTGTGTAATAAATGTCTATGCAAAATTAATCTAAAATTGTCTGATAGCATTTCATGAATATATTTGTTTATATTTTATACAAGTGACATTATTTCTATAAATTACATTGCTTTAATTTTTGTTGCTCAAAACTGTGTTTGAAAAGTTAACTATGTAGGCATAACATTCTGTTATATAAGCTTATTTCAGTTCAGTTAGTTACTGTATTTGTTTTGATTTCCAACAAACCGCAGACACTACAAAGAAATACTGAATATCCTTGTCCATTTCTTTTTTGCCAGTGTTTGGAAAGTCAGAGTATCAAATAATTAAACTTATAAATCGAGAGGTGACCCACAGTCAGTATCAGGTACAAAACTTTAATTTTGCAGAGCCTTAAATTAACCCAGACAAAGAAATCGTGGTAGTCATTGGATGAAAAGTACAGTACCACATTTGAAGATCTCTTTTTGTAAAATCTGGAGGTTGTGTTGTCATTTCATGAAGAGAGTGGAACTTTATGAGACAATGACAACCTTTTAAAGTCAACACAATCTGATATCTATTTTAGCTATTGTGGGGACTAGGGAAAGCATCCCATCACCCTTTGGGTACTTTGTGGACTGGTCAAGGAATCAAATTAACATCAGTCAGATTAATAGAAGAAAAGAACTGCATGCAGTTCTGAATTGCATGCAGATGAAGAAACTACCTAGATAAGGATTCTTAAGTTATTGGGAAAAATGAGGGTATATATCCTGAGCTAATGAAGAGGATAAGGGCCTGGAGCTTCAAGGAGAGGGGAGGTTGTTCACTTGATGAAGAAAGGGTGATTCATGACAAAGGCCAGATGCCCTGTAATTGGATGCTTGTCTTACCATAAGATAAACTTCTCTAATAGAAAGGTTGTTCCTAGTAAAAAAAAAAAAAAATACTAATTCTGAATAATAGCCCTAATTTTAATTATTCTAAGTAGTTAATGAAGTATTAAAATCTATTGTGAACCCACAGGACTTCAATAGAACTCACCTATAAATAACCCACAAACCAAAGTGGCACATCTTGTGAAAACTAGAACATTTTAGGTAAATCTCTCTGAATTTCTTAGGAAGTCTGTCCTTCGGTTGCCATTTAAGGTTTCCTTACTTAACATAAACATTTTTAACTAGTCTTTTATATAAAGCTACTGTTTAAGTGATCAATGATATTCATTGTTACTTTTTTCATCCTAGAAATCCCATTAAGTGAAATTTGAATCCATGTATTTTTGAAGATAATTACTTTCATTACATTTACCATCCATCAAAAGAAAATAAAAAAACAAAACAAAACAAAAAAAAACAACTTAAACAAATGAGAGGTTTATTTGTCGCTTATGGATCTATTTTTTTCTTACTACTCCGACATTACATCTGAATTACAAGTAGGAAAAAGCGGGAGTGGAAAGGGATATGTGGAACCCATGAGTTATCTTTTAAAGTTTACTGAACAGTTAGCTTACATTTTATTAGTCAGCACTTATTCTGACATCATACCATATTACTAAGGGAAGTCTTGCCTTTATCTAGGTAACTGTGCTCAAAAAAACATTGGAAATCTATTTGCTGCCACAGAGAGAAGCTGGTTCCTGAAAACATGGACTATCTTTTTTAACTCATTATGTAGCTCTATGTCCTTTGTTTCTTTGAATCAAATCAGTTGCTTTATTTTTGCTTTTGATTTCAGAATGAGCATTTCAACTACAGATACTTTTTTGTGTGTAGTTTTTGAGCTATGTAAAGGGTAACTCTTTCATCATTTGCAGTGCTTCTTTTTTCACTTTTGCTAAAACAAGTCTGTTCAGTCTCAGCTGCTTTTGATAGGCTTAATAAGTATTTTTGAGTTTGGGGATATATATTTGTCTCTAAGACTCTCTAAAAATATAATTTTTTAATTCTTCAAAAATTAAAAATGACATTCTTTTGGATTTGTAAGTTTTCCAAGCAGATAAGGAGAAATGTTGAAATGCTGTCTTGTTTAAAGCAGATGTTCTTATAAGTATTTTAAGTTCTATTCCAGTGGAGAGGGAAAAAGAGTAATAGAGGAAGTTTTAGTCCATGTTGGGAAGGGGTGTGGGGGTGTGGAATCCCGAAAAAGTTGCATATGTTTTCTTATAGAAGTCCATAGATACTTAGAAAATAATAAAATTATAATTCTAGTTACAAGAGAAGTGGTATAGTGAGAAAAGTAATGTGCGTTGGTACCCATATGATTAAGATCTATATTCACTTGTGATGGTTAATTTTACATGTCAGCTTTCCTAGGTCACGTGGTGCCACCATACTTTATTCAGCATTATTTCTGGGTGTGTCTGTGAGGGTTTTTCTGGATGATATTTCGAGATGAACTGGTAGACTGTGTAAAGTGATTATCTGCCCTCCTATCCAATGTAGATGGGTATTATTCAATCCACAGAAGTCTCAAATAGAACAAATAAGGCAGCAAAAACATAATTTACTTTTTCCTCCTGATTCAATGTTTTCTTTGCTTTGATTGGAAGTTAATCCATCTGTTTTCTGCTTCTCAAACCTTTAGATTCTGGATTTAGTCTGGAATCTGAACATTTGGTTCTTCTGGTTCTCAGGTCTGATTTGAACTGAAAATACTTTCAGTTCGTGAGTCTCCAGTGTTCAGACATCTGATTGTGATCATGTGAGCCTTTCCTTATACTCAACAATGTATACAGACACATTTTATTCTGTTTTTATGATAAAACCTATTCTAAAATTAATAATTGTGTGACTTGTGAAAAAATTTAAACTAGATTTGTTGGTTTCTGATTTTTTTTAAATAAGCATTAGTCTCTTTCTTATAGTTTTATTCCTTATACATGGCATCTATGAATCTTCTAAAGGTCGTACTATCATTCATGTCAAGTGCTTCAGATGATGGGGTACTTGGAAAGGCCAGTGAATTCTATGAACATGAATTCCCTATGCTTCATTTGTTTTGAATGAGTTTCTTAGTCTAAATCAATGTTGTGTGGAATATTATAATAGTAGCTAAAGCAGCTGTAAGTTTGCTTATGATGGTTTTGGCAGAAGTATTGTGGATAAGAGGTACAAAACCATATGTAGTATAAGACTCTACTTGAATGACAGTAAAATTGCTTTTGATGGCTTTTACTAACACATATAAAGAAAAAAAGGGAATTTTGCAGGTCAATAATTATTTATCTGATGCTAGTTGAGGACTATGTCAATTTATTCCAGCTATGGAAACTATAGACTTCATCATTAACAACAGAAGCTGAAATTGAAGTCAATTTGTGATTGAGATGATGATTATCTATTGCTATTCTCTAAAATGCATCTGGATTATGTGTAACCCAAAGAAGCACTTGTTTTAATCAGGTAGTTAGATTTTGATTTGACATTTCAAAAACCCTTACCTCTATACTAAGTTATAGAAAGCTATGATGCAAGTAATTAATTCTTTAATTTTAAGAAATCAAAGTCTATATATTCATTTTTTAATAAAGTTTGCAGCCTTCTAAGAATAATTGTAGGCTAAATAATAATATGATTGTCTTAGATGCTGCCTAGTTACAATCTGAACTTCATAAATTTTGTATATTGCTTTGTTTCTTTAGAAGTTTTGGTCTAGTTAAACTTTGCTGGCATATCTTTTTTTTTTTTTTTTTCAACACATTTTACATTTCTGTAGGGGATATGTTGACCCTACTGGGATCTTTCAATTTATATTGATTCCTATTTCTCCCATATCTACCCTGGCATCAAGCAGTAATTGGAATATTCTAGGAACTTAAAAAAAAATGTTTCATTGACTTTTTTCTTTCTGGAGTTTTTATACTTACGACAAACTGTGTAGCTTCCAGCCAGAGTTTATATACATTTGAGAAAAAATTATTGACTTTAAAATAACCTCACCCTCTACAAATCATTTAAATAATGAGGACTCTCAAAAACTATTAATCAAGCTACATGGAGAAGGTCATACATATTCATGAATTGTTTAATGCTGTTGTTAATGATTGCCTTGCTCATTTTATATGTATTTCAATCTTTTTTCTACATATCATTTTGTAAAGCTCTTTACTGACTGAAGAGAATGCAAATGATTATCACTTCTTTTCTTGCTTTGATGTACAGTCTGTGCCTGAAGGAGGATAAACCAAAGCAGGCGTATATCCTCAAAGTTGTGGTGCTTGCTCAGAAATGATATGAATTTGAAAGATTATGTAGATAGCATCATTCAAATAGCTTAGGCTTTTCCTACTTTGAAAACTTTTTTTTTTTTTTTTTGCATTAGTAAGCCTTTGTAAATTCTAAAACTCTTGAATTGTCCACAATTATTCACCAGCTATGCATGAATGCCCATGTATCCAGGCTGAATACTGCAATTATCAGGACTGATTTTCATTGTAAAGTTATAACCACTTCATCTCTTCCTAATGTGAATCCAGCATATGAGGAATGTTATGTGCTTTGCAAATGGTAATTAGGTAAATATGAAAAAAAAAAGAATGACTTTAAAGGGGAGTCTGTAATGGTTTTCTGGCCTAGTAAATTAGAAAGGTGGCTGGTTACAACTGAGGGTTTATTGAAGATGTCTTTATGAAACACCAAATATTTGAACAGTCTTTATTGCTCCCTGAATCAAATGGGATTACTCAGCTTTTAAAAGTCAATGCCTTAAACTCTTCCCATCTTAGACTTAAATACCTTGATATGAGATCTCTAGATCTAGATATAGACATATATCTCTGCTTTAAGCATAAAATATGAAAATACAGGATAACTAAAATAACATGAGCAGAAGTTTTATAAGAACTTAAAAATACATATGTAAAGAAAAATATTATATATGTATACATGTTTATATACATATCATATAATATTCTTTCTTAAAAGGTTGTACATGATCTTAATTTGTTCATTAATGATGCCTCATATCTGATAATTATGATTTGTTTTGGATTTAGTAACATTACTCCAGAAAGTGACATTTTTTCACGGCTGACATAAATGAAGTTAAACTGCCATAAAAACTGAAATTTTTTATATTATCTTTCTAAAATAAAGATATTAGATATCTAAAAATCAGTCAGTGCAGGATAACTAAGCAGCAAACACTTTATCTAATACATACATACATACAAACATACATAATATATTTGCAAAAAGTTAGCAGAATCCTAATGAAGTCACTTTTCCTGAGAAAGTGACATACATGCATGAATTGCACAGTTTCCCAGAGGAGATATGCCTGTTTCTGGATTAGGTCACATTAAGATCCTTTAAAAAAAAAAGAAAGGAAAAAAAATAGGCTACAAACTGTACAAACTAATGTGAAAACAAAGAAAAAACAAATCTGTATTTTAAGAATAGTGTCTACATGATAGAAAATTTCAAGGTATGACATCCTACATTTTTCTTTTAGTAATATATTTTTCTGAGTCATTGATCAATTTTCATCTTTACAACACCACAGATCTGACTGGGTTTATTCAAATGAAAGCAAGTTCTAATGAAAAGTAGTCTTATTCATTGAAAAAAAGTTATCATTCTCATTCAACTAAACATCTTGCATAAACTCATTTTAAGTTCTAACATGTTTATATTCAAAACAAAGCTGTTGAGTAAATGTCCCTCCATGCTTCTAATAGATGATTTGACTTTACCAAATTCTGGAAGATCTAATCACATTTAAGAAGGCATTTAAGTAGATTTCTGGGGATAGAAGATGAAGGCAGCTTATTAATGAAATTATTATTAGTATACTTTTTAAAATGTCTGATTTTACAAGGCAATAGAACATTCAATATTTAGTTCTCTATGTAAATTAGAGTTTTGATGATAGCTGTATGGAAGGAAATTGCAGAAGACAACAGTTTTTGGCACAAGAAGCTTGAAGAGCTAAGTCCCAAGAGCTCTCAAGCCCACATGGAGAATGTTATTTAAATTGCTCTCAACAGTTCTCCTTGGTGGCTCACCTTCTTCCTCTTTCTTCCTACCTGGTGCCTGCTGGCTTTCATTTCTGCCAGATTCCTTCCTCTAAATAAATAAAAATTCTTTACAAAACACTTTAAAAATTGCTCCCTAGATGGAAACAATCAGAAATGCACTGAAACAAAAATAAACTATCTGATTACCAACCTGACAATCTTAATGGCCCAGAGGAAGATAGAAAATTCTCTCTCTGAGATAAAGATAAAGAATAAATGGATAATCCTGGAATTAATGAGATAATCATACACAGATAGATGTATGCTATAAAAATTAATTCAAAATTTATCAGTAATATGATAAAAATAAAATTTCAACATAAATGAGTTCCCCCCCACAAGCTTTAACTACTCTGTTTACATTCAGAATTTCCCATTGTCTTTTCAGTCTTTGATATATTTATTTATTTTATGTGATAGACTTAGCAACTAAAAATGCAGGTACCCAATTACATTTTAATTTCACATAGCCAACAGATAATTTTTCAGATTTATTTTTTCAATGTCAAGTTACCACAAACATAGGAGCTTAAAAAAACACATATTTGTTATAAATCTAGGGGTCAGATCCCATAAGGGATTACTGAGCTAAAATCAAGTTTCAAGTCTCCCAAGTTACCTCTAGAGCATATAAAGAAGAATGTTCTCTTGTGTTCTCCAGCTCCTACAGGTTGCCCACATTCTTCTAAATTCAATAAATCAGTAATGATGTACTGTCACATGTCACATCACAGCCCCATACAAAATTTCCAACATGTATATATACACGTAATACACTCTATATGTACACATGTCTACAAAATATATAATCTAGCAATTTATGCCTGTATTTTGCACACTCATTTATGCATGTATTGCTTACATGTCACAACATTATTTTCTATTCCAATATTCCAATTATTTGATTAAACTTGATATCCAATTTAGAAGGCAAGCAATTATAATTAGGGCAATATACTCTATCCCTATTGGTAGAATCAGAATCACATGTAAAGGAAAGGTGCAGGCAGGAATGAAGGCACATAGTAGGCATCAGGAAGAGCGAGAAGGTAGAAGTATCTTTGGATACTCCACTTTTGTTCTCATCGATTACTTATTATTTGTATTCAGACATGAGAAGTAGAATAATCTTTTCTGAAATCTTATTCTAATTCAACAGTGGGGAGGCTCGATAATGTCTGATGAAGCACCCTCTCTATACCATAGGAGTCCATAACAATTAAGAGTAGAAATAGCTGCAAGTTATTGTGTATTGAGTGAAAATAATACACTAAATTCTAAGCACGTGATTTTAAATTTAATCCTAATATGACTCAACAAGCATTATATGTCCTGTTTTCCAGAAGACATCTCTGGATCATTTAAGTCACTTATTGAATGTCATTCAGAACTAGTTCCTTACCATTGAGACATTGACACTATTTTTCACTTAGAATTGTATCAAGGAAAATATGTCTGAACTTTGGTCTATATAACTCCAATTAGAAGAATCAGTGCATATATTGACAATGAGTACATTAGCACCACTGTTGTCACAAGATTAATTCATTAGGCTGCTATGCATATTGAAGAACACTCTGAGCTCCCTCAAAGTCACAGTTTGTTTAAGTGAAGTTTCATTAAGCGTATACATAATAAAGTGGTCTAGATGCAAAGAATTTCTAGCATAGCTAGCCTGTTTCTGAATCCAGTCTTGGAACTTAATATGCTGATATAAATTCAGATTGTTTTAATACACATTGAAATGTATATGTAAAAAGATACTGTTTTTCTATAAATCAGAGTTGTTATGTTCATTAATGGTTGCATTATTTACTGGGCTAAAACATTTAATCAGAAAAACTGTCATTTATTTTTCTGAATATTCTGGTTTAAAAATTCCCTACTTAAAATGCAAGAAATTTCCAGTAAGTTTTCAGGCTCCAGAGATATATTATTTATGTTAACAAACTGGAAAGAGTTCATTTGGTTTAAATATTTATAAGAGAGATCAATGAGACATACAATGCAGTATTACTAAGCTCTGAAACCACTACAAAACAAAGATTCAATTAATTAAATGTTAAACAAAGAATACAGTCAGCAATTCATAAATAAAAAATTATTGTAGATGTCCAGATTTTTTAGATTCTTTGGAATATCCTACTGAAGTCAGCTGTTAAGCAATGTATTCTGCTACCTCAGTCCATTAAAATATAATTTTAAGGAAAATTAGATGCAGTCTTGCTCAGAGCAGATTACATATTTTAAAGCTATATTGGTTTTTAAGTCTTTGAAGATAATAAGGAGGTTCATTAAGCTATTACCTTTGAGTTACTTGAAATATTGAATAATTTCAAAATGATCTAGTTCAAAGAAGTTCATCTGACATGAACCATGCCATATCTTTTAAATAAAACATTTTGCAAGATATTCAAAATGTGAATTTCGTAACTATCAATGACTAAGTATTTTTCACAATGATAAATAAAAATGAGTGAACTGACCAACATCTTGGGAATAAAAAATAAATTGTTAATGAAATATCTAAGTAATGAAATTTAAAGTCTAGGGTATTTGGAAATGTGAAAAACACACAATCTTCATTCATATAAAAACTTTAATATTATTGGTCAAAAATTATTTTTCTCTTCAGAAAGATGAAAATTAGGAAGGTATCAAACATTAATCAGTAATTAATAAGAATTCTGAAATAAATCAAAGGTAGTTAAAACACTTTCTCTAAAGATGTCCATTTAAAGTGTTAAAAGAATAAAACTAAGCAATATTACACTCATTTGTTGGCAGTGACTTTGTAAAGCAGGAAAATAGTATTCTAGTAATCTAGTCATTCGTTTCAAATGCCTTGCAATTATCTCACCAAAGACAAAAGTTGCCAGTCAGCAATCACTTAGCAATTGACATGTTTTGATGTCATGTTTATCTATTACAAATGCATTAAAATATTACAGATGAAATAGCACATATACTGAAGGACACATGACATGTACAAGACAACTGAAAGGGCTCTTAAACTTAATCCAATTCTTCACTCTTGATCATAATGAGAACCCTTCCAGTAATCTATGAAATGTGCATGCATTCTTAAAGCCACAAGTAGGTCTTATTCCCCAGCTGCTTCCTGAGTTCCTTAGGCTATACACTGCTTGCCAGAGTCTTCTCAGATGCATGAGTTATAAGGGTGTGCCCAAAATCAATTTTATACATTTACTTATAATTTCTATTTTGTGAATTCTTTGCATAGCTGATATCAATAGCCCTTTTCTTACCCAGTCCTGGATTTGAATCCCAGTCTATGGTTTTCACGGCCTGAATTTTAGCTTTTGAGACATAAGCAGGACTCAATAAGCCTTTGTAAAAACATCATTATTTCTAAAACTACCCCTTAAAATATGGATATAATTATTAATGATGAGATTCACCACTTGTTTTAATTCAATGATAAATCCTTCCATGCCTTATCCTAGTTATTTTTCTCCTTGAAATTATGAATTAGCAACATATATTTTCAGTAGTCCCTTTTGTCTATAAAAGACACAACATGAGGAGTTAAGTTTTTTGTTGCTGTTGATAAATTTAACTGATCCCAAATTATTCCAAGTGTTGAGTTTATTTTCAGTGACTTATTGCTTAGAAAAGCTCAATTTATAGTTAACTCAAATCACGAAGCAAATTGCTTTTGATTTTTTAGATGCTGAATAATTCAACTTATTTTCTTAGTAAAAAGAACACTGATAGAAATAAAGTAAGCAACTATGCACTAGAGAGAGTTTTTAACCACGTAATCTCTGAAAATGAAGACATTTGTATGCCTAGGAAAGCACTGATTAAATGGCCCATCTCTTTTCCAATTTGGGTTCATAAAATGAATGTAAATGTTGTTGACATATCACAATTCACCTGTGCTGGCAATGATAGAATGAAAAAGGAAGGCACTGGATGCTTGACTCTTTTTACAAAGCATTCACTGAAGAAGGTTTGCTTTTATCTTCATTCAATTGCTCTTCATCAACCATTCCTACATGCCAGAAGGCTGTATACTCAACACATCTGTTATCTGCTTATATCAGACACCAGGGAGGACTGTGTATTCAAAGCTTTCATGCTGTACAATAAAGCATTAAGTGCTTGCTATTTATTTATTGTTGTGTATCATAGTTTCACAATCAGAAGACTAACATTTTGATTGGGATAGTGGGGAATGCACTGAAGTTCTTACAATTTCTATAATGATGAAGAAGAGCAAAAGGATGATACATTTTTAAAGCAAGAGGTAATCCCCATTTGCTAAAAAATAGTTCAGTGAAAACAGTTTTTTTATTCCTTTGTTTCTTCTAAATTGATATGAGTTTTCTTGTAGTTAGTAAAATAACTTATGAGCTCTTGTGAATTTTGAAGTTTAATCAAGTTGAAAGGAAAAACAAAAATCTTCATTCTGAAAAAAGTAGCAAGAATGACCAGTAAATAAGTTAGGAGAAAAACTCACTGATGGCAATAAAACTCCCCCAAATAAGGCAAGATGAAATTATTAGAATAATAGAATACATAAAAAAGTTAGAGGAAAATATAATTCACACTTGCGTATCCATGCATATTTTGTTACTTTAGGCAACCTATCATTTAAAAATAAAAATTAATAACCCTTCCCTTTTTCCCCTTCTCTCCCTACTCCCAATCACATTTCTGCAAACTGTTCTTTCTCTTTTTGAAATTTTCACATTCATTCATTTAATTAGGAAATATATATTAATATATGAGTGAAAACAAAACCACAAACACTAGACATAGCTTTCTTTAGCAGAGAAATATCTTGGCACAGTTCTCAGTTCGGTGTTCTTATATAAGATAACCATTATTTAAAGTCTAAAGACATTAATAAATAACTAATGTGCAGTCTAACTCATTCAATTATTATGTAATCTATTTTTAAAGTAGTTTTATCATTTATTCAAATACACAGATGTACACAAAACTACAGATAAATTCAAGAATAACTTTATATCTTAGATGTCAACTGATAACAACTAAGAATTGTTAATAATTTTTAATATTAAAATATTTCCCGTGATTCATGTACAGAACTCTGGAAATAAATTGTTTGGGTAAACTATCTGTAAAAATTTAAGACTGATTGATGGAATGAAATTTATTTCCAGTGTAATTTCCTTCTATAGACAAACTCATATGACTGGCTACTTGAAGTGATATATTCAGCTTCTTTAATTCAAAAAAGAGAATGGCAGCTTTTCTATAACTTTGGCCTAGATTCATATATGTCTCATTTGTCAGGGTACACATTATTCATATTACTCCTTTTGATTTTCTGCCCAAAGTTCCATTTTCAAAATTATATTTGGTAGTCTAAGAAACACGCCAACAACTCATTGTTGTAAGTTTTAAGCTTTCTTCTTTATATCTTAACTTTGATTACCAAGAGCATATATCTTTACTACTGAAAATTTAGAAATGTAGAAACTATTTAAAAAATAAATCTAAACCTATCATGTTCTCACAGGGCATGATTTAAAAAAAACAAAGCATTGTACATCTAAGAAAAAAGCTTCATCTTCCTAGCTGAAGATATTGCCTATTATCAGATACAATGACCCTAAGAAAAGGGTCCTTATGACTCATTCCTTTTAGTATTTGGTAGGAGGCCAATGTTTACAGGATTAACTATGATAAGACAATAATTTTGCTATATATTATATTCTCCCTTATGCACAAATTTAATAAATCTGCAAGTTAAATGCAGTACTAATTTGTACTAGCAAGATTATCCTTAGTTATTGCTCATATCATTATCAATTCAATTTTGGTTTGGTGTTTGCTAGCCTTTCATAAATACAGCTTCTTAAATTGCAAAGATATAAAGATATAGAGTTGCATATGCATGCAGGCACATAGTCAGGAAGACACCTTTTTTTAAGGAAAGATGAAAGCAGGAGTGAAGACAAGCAGGCAAACAGGTAGGAAGAAAGATAAGTTGCTCTTCTTGACAGTTCTCCCCAGCCTGGGAAGTGAGCCTGAGTCCTTGGGACACATGTGGATGGCACTTTAACTGGAGACAGTTGACCAAATCACCACTCCACCAGGATGCACCAAGGCACCATGTATTAATAATTAGGTATATGCATAATATCATATATATCCTTGGGCTTTCTAAAAATAACTGAATTCAGGAAAAATAAATTTTTTTCCATAGAACTCACAATATGCTCTTTTCTTTTTTGTTCATAAAACAAATTACAAAGGTGACATATTTAAGCTGAATTCTTAAAACACTTCAGACATTTTTTTTTCTTTTTAATTGTTATCCGGTTCTACAGCTATCTGAACCATAATGTAGAATAGAAGAAAAATTGACGGATTTAGAAATGAGCTTATTCATAAGAAAGAATAATCAGTCCTGGTCACAATTTTGAAAAACTTTTTGTGGGAGGATAAAGGGTAAACTGCTACAATTCCCCAGCCCTTGCCTCAAATGGAGAGACAGGCAAATACATGCATAGCCATAGTTTAGCTGATAGAGACTCAAGAGTGGAAATGGATTTGAGAACCAGAATGCAGGAGGAAAACCAGAACTGAAACTGTGGAATTGTTCAAAGTTCATTGTAAACAACTCAGAGTCAAAATTTTGAGGAAGACTGTCAAAGCAGGATTCTCATAGTACTTTGAATTTAGCTACTGTAATGTGAATAGTTTCTATAGTAAAAAAAGGAGAAAAATTCCCTTGTGCTGCATAAAGGAGAGGGGAAATCATTTTGTCATACATCGGGGCATACTTTTCTTCCTACCAAGCCTACGCTCAGGCAAAACTAGTTAGCCAAAGTCTAACCTGCTGGTGTATTATCCAAGACTAAACAATCTGGGGGAAGGAAATACCCAACTTCAGCCCAGTCAGGAATTCCAATTATAGCTAATCTGAGAGAAAAACGATGAGAAACTCTTTTGACATTCAGTGTCCTGAGGTGCAGACCCAGTAAAAGACTGAGCTCTAAACATAGACCTTTAGAATACATTCTTCAACCCATGCATACCTTACCACCACCTTTCTAAGGCTGATTTACAGTAGATCCTTCTACCCAGTACATCATGCCCAGCTATCAAAAAAAAATGATTAAGCATATCACAGACAAAAACAAACACAACAGTTTGTAGAGACAGTGAAAGCAAAGGAATCAGACAGCTGAGTTGAGATGATGCAATTACCAGATCAAAAATTTAAAATAAAATTTATGATCAATGTACTAAGGACTTTAATGGATCAAGTAGAACACAGGTAAAAACAGATGAGCAATATAAGTAGAAAGATGGAAATCCTAAAATAGAACCAAAAAGAAATACTTGAGATAAAAAACACTATAACAGAAATAAAGAATGCCTTTCATGGTTGTGATTAAAAGTTAACTGGTCACTGCTGAGGATAGAATCTCTTAGCTAGAGGACATTTTAATAAAATCCTTGAAAATAAAAAGCAAAGAAAAAAGACAAAAACAAAAAAAAACCCAAACCACAAAATATCGAAGACTGGGATAATTACAAAGAGCATAAGATATATGCAATGGTGATATTCGTAAGTGAAGGAAAAAAGGAACATAAGATGTATTAAAACAATAATGAATAAGATTTACCTCAAATTCAGACACCAAATTACAGATCCAGGGGCTCTGAGAACACCAAACAGGATAAAGGCAAAATATTTTAAAACAAAAAAGACAAAGAATACCACATGTAGTCATGACATTTTCAAACTTCACAAAGTTAAAATAAAGAAAAAGTTACTAAAGAAAGCAGTGGGTGGGGAAGTAGTGGAAGGGAACATTACAGAATAACAAAAAATAAGAATTACATCAAGCATCTCAGAAATAGTGCAAGCAAAAAACATACTATATTTATGTAGAATAAACTATGTTAATTGTTGAGGGAGAAAAATCCTGTCAATCTATATTACTGTACCCAGTGCAATTATCTGTGAAAATTGAAGGAAAAATAAAGAATTTTTTCAGACCAAGAAAATTTGAGATTCTTTCTAGCAGACCTGTCTTGCAATACATGTTAAAAGAACTTATTCAGAGAGGAAGAAAATAATATGGGTTAGAAACTTGTATCTGTATAAAGTAAGGAAGAACATCCAAGAAGGAATAATGAAGCTGTTTTCTAAATTTTCTTATTTTTACTTAGTCTTATACTTGATTCTTAACAGTCTGAAATAATGTCAATAATACGTTTTATTATGTATGATTTTGTTTAAATGTGAGTGCACACATGCACATATATATATATGTGTGTGTATATATATATATATATATATATATATAATTGAAATGAATGACAGCAATGATTTAGGAGGTAGCAACTGGAATTTTAGCATTATACACACTACCCATATCATGATATAGTGTTATTTTAAAGTAGATTTGGTTTCACTGTAAATTTATGTTGTAGACTACAGAATAACCATTCAAATAGTAAAAAAAATGTATAACTAAAATGCTGAGAGAAGAATTGTATGAAATGCTTAAGTATAAAAGGTGGGAAAAAGAGTGTAATTAAAAAAAAGAAAAAAAAGACCAGGGTAACAAATAGAAAATAGTAAAGAATATAATAGATATTAATCCAACTGTCAAATTACTTTGAACATCACTGGCCTAAATGTACCAATTAAAAGATAAATAAATTGTCAGAAAGGATCAAGAAATAAGAATGTTGTCTGTAAGAAGTTCACTTTTCTCCTTACTTTTATTGAGATATGATTGACATGTCACTTTGTATAACTTTGAGTTGCACAGCATAATGATATGATTTTCATATGTTTTGAAACAATTACCACAATAAGTTTCATTAGTATCCATCATTTCATAGATTTTAAAATAGAAAAAGATGTATTTTCTTCTTATAATGAGAAAACTTTGGATTTGCTCTCTTAAAAAAAAATAAAAAATAAATATATATATACCATTCAGCAGTTTTTACTATAGTCATCATGTGGTATATTACATCCTAGTACTTATTTAAAACTGTTTGTACCTTTGACCACTTTCATCCTATTCCCTTTTCCCCAACATTCCTTCATCTTCTAACAGCAAATCTTATTTCTTTCTACAAGTGTTTTCTTTTCTCTTTTAAATCTCACATGAGTGTGATGATGTAGTATTTGTGTTTATCTCACTTATTTTACCTAGTATAATGCCCTCTAGGTCCATGATGCTGTAAATGGTGGGATTTCCTTCAGTTTTTAGCTGACTAATATTGCAATGTGAGTGTGTGTGTTTATGTGTGTGTATGTATCTAACAACTTTTTTCTGTTCCTTTATTGATAGGCTTTTAGATTGTTTGCCTGTCTTAGTTATTATGAGCAGTGCTTCTATCAACATGTTGACATAGTATTCTTATTTTCTACATATATGTTCCAAGATAAGGAATTGTTGCATCATAAAGCAGTTTTTCTTTTTCTTGAAAAAACTCCATATTGTTTTACATAGCTTCTATATCAACTTTATCACCACCAGCATAGCACAAAAGTTCTCTTTTCTCCACATATTCACAAGCATTTATTATCTCATGTCTTTTTGATGATGCTGATTTTAACAAAAGTGATGTAGAATTTTGTTGTGCTTTTTTTTTGTTTTTTTCCAGATCCAGATCATGAACCAAAGTACTTGGGCATATGTAGTCTGCAGCTTAGCCACCTCAGCTGCCTGAATCACTAAGATGCACATTGATGTCATTTGCATTTTCCTTATGATTAATGCTGTTGAACATCTTTTCTGTTAGTCAACTGTATACCCTCTTTGTAGCATGTCTATTCAGGTTCTCTATCTATTGCTAATTGCATATTTTTGTTTGGTAGGGAGTTGCACGAATTATATTATGCTTATTTACCCCTTATAAGATAAATTGTTTGCAAAATATTTTTCCATTTTATGTATTGACTTTTTATTTTGTTTATCCTTTATTTTGCTAAAATGAATCCTATTAGTTTTGTTTTATTCCCTTTTAAATTTTTTATCTTGTTGCTTGTGCATTAGGTTTCATAAAAAAAAGTACATTATCAAGACTGATGGCAAGAAATTTTTTCTTTGTTCTTCTTAGGAATTTTATGGCTTCCAGTTTTCAATTTAAGCTTCCAATCCATTTTGAGCTGACTTTTTGTGAGTAGGGTGACATAGGATTCTAACAGGTTGACAAGCTTTTAATACTACTTAGTAAGCATTTGATGTATTTCAATATTTTCATTGGTTAGTTTATGCATTTTCTATGACAGCAGTAGTATTAAAATCCATTAAAAAAACCCTACATTATAACAGTTTTAGTATACCTTAAATTACTGAAATATTTCCATTTCTTGAACATTAAAATCAGCATCTTTCTGCATATAGATTTTCTTATCTTTTGAGATATTGTGCCTTGACAGATTCCAATACCCATAGAACAAATATAACTGACTTAAATTATAAAAACATTTTTCCTTGGAACACAACAAAATTTTATAGATCTTTTGAATTTGCATATGAATCACTAAAATATGTAAAAAAAAATAGTTTCTTCATTATCCTGCTTGGAGAAAGCATTGACTTTTTTTCCAGTTTTGAGTTTTGTTGCTATTTTTTTTTTTTTTTGGTGCTGTTTTTTATTTTTGTTTACAAATTTGATGAGAAAAAAATATCTTGGAATTAGAGATTTAATTCATATTTCTCTAAAAGAAATGATGTTTTATGTTACTATAATTATTTAAGCATGCTCACCACATAGAAAAATTTAAAAATACCAATTTCCATATTTTTAATGGAATGTTAATGAAGAAATGATTCAGAAACCAAACATTGGCATACTGCCCATCTAGTGACCCTGCATTCTATTTTGTCTTTTTTTCCCCTTGTTAAATGGAGAAGACATTTTGCCTTCTCCATAATAGTTACATATCCATCATCATTCCTATGAACACATACGCACACTCTTGTCTCCTGTTTCAGTGATTTCCACTCAATCAATGTTTGCTAAATACAATCTGTCAAATGAAAATATAAACAAATGAAACTCTCCCACAAACATTGTCCACAACACATTGTTATAAAATATAATTATCTCGGAAATGTGTTAAAAATGAATTTCAGATTTTTGATTGATATAGAAGAAAAGCTTCAATTAGTAATTCCATAGTTTTTCTTTTACCAATTTCTTAGCTTTATTATTTTTATTTTATTTTATTTTATAAATTAATTAGTATTATTAATTTTCTTATCATGTAAAGATTCCGCTACTCTTAAAATGGCTGAATCTTTCAGGATAAAACTCTTATAGAGCAAATTTCCTAAAACTATGTTCCTTAATACCTCCCATGATGAGAGAATTAAGCACATAACCAGTATACCTACATAAAAGACATATATGTTCAGTCACCTGTATTTCCCAGGTTTCTTTATAGAATATTTTTCCCCTTCAGATTAAGTGTAAACACAAGGCTATGAGAAAACCTCTGAGAGTAGTCCATTGCTTATGCAAATTGATCTTTCCTGTTCTCAAAATAATTTGTTTTTGTGCTTTTGACAGGAGAAATGCATATGCAGTAAAAAAAAAAAAAAAAAAGAATTTAAAGAAGGAAGAAAAGAGTATTAGGATAAAAAAGGCTTATTAATAAGTGTGTCTATTCATCTTTCTACCAACCCATCTTTCTATATACTTATCTATTTACCCATCTATAATAGGAAATGTGTTCATCTTCTAATTCAAAGACAAATGTGCAATTCAAGAATTTCCTTATTTTATTTCCTTATGTCTTAGAATAATTGAAAATCAATGCATGACAATACATGCTCTATTTTAACTCATTTTTTAAAAATATACCTTAAAAGGATAAAAAATAGTCATTTTCTTTAAATAAGAAGCAAACAAAATGAACCATGATGGTTGAATCATGGTTTTCATCTTCATTTCCCTCCAATTTACTATACTCGCCTAACTACCCTCACTTGAATTATCTGCCTTCTTTTTTATGAATATTACAGCATTTTAATAAAACTTTAAGCTTTATCTTTCTGCAAGAAGAAATTTTACCCTTTTTATTTCTTTTTGGTTTTCATTGAAGTTTTTTTTTTTTTTTTTTTTTTTTTTTAACACGTGGATTCGCTAATTAAAAATATCTTGCCATACCCTGGGGACCTAGTCAAAAACTTCACTCCTTCTGACTGGTGAAGTCCACAAATATCACAAAGACCCATTCGTGACCCAGCAACTGGGAACAGCTAAGATGAGCAATTAAATAAAATTACAAAATAAGGTGTTTCTTCCTCCTCTCTCTTCCTGTCTGCCTGCCTACTGTTTTCATTACTGCCAGCACCTCTCCTTAAAAAAAAAATAAAGCTTTTCAGGATCACATTTAATTTTCACTATTAACTTATGATATGTTGACTTAAGACTTATTGGTATACACAAACTAATGGTAACAATCTTAGATTTAACCTGCTTCACACATCCAATAGGATAATAAGTAAAAAGAGAAGACAAAACTCCTATTACAGATAACTGGAGAAAGTAACACCTGAAAAAAGGAAGACACAGAAGTAGAGCGCTTTTCTGAGTCATTGATTGGAAAAGGATTTTGAAATGAGAGCGTGTACACAGGAATCCTATCAGTGATGAGATATAAATAAATCTTCCTCAAAGAGATTTTTTTCAGTCCTAATTGAGGGATAAGGAGTGAGTCAGATCTGGTGCCTTAAAAGGAGTTCAAAAAGTACACATTTTAGAGGAGCCAGTGTTGGAGAAGAAGGAAGAAGGAACTTGAAGGAGGCTTGGCGATGAAAGGAGAGATGAACTTGTACAAATTTATAGACCATAAAAGCAAGAAAACATGACTAAGAAGTTAAAGACACACTGACTCCCCATAACACATACACACATACACACAAAATACCATTTATTAGATATCTGAACTTTACACCAGAACAGAAAACTCATAAAGAAAAAAAATAAGACATCAAACACTTCACCCAATTACCCAATTTGTTATTGCAGGTTCAGAAAATTTCCATGAAACTTATGGAGGAGAAAAGACAATTTATAGTCATATAAAGTTGCTACAAGCAAGAAATGTGCTATCAATACTTTTAGATATAAAAACTCAAGTTCTTGAAGTGGGAGAGGGATTCAAGTAAAGAAAGGTAAATTTTACAAAATCATTTTGACCTTAATTGACTAAAACGTAATGTACAATTAAAATTAGTAAAGAAACATAATAAATTAAATATTAAAAATCTCATGATGGTGATGTGATGGCAAAAGAAAGTTGTAAAATAAGAGCAAAGGAAAAATAACAGAAAAGAAGACACCATCTCAAAATTATTACTAAGTTCCTGGGGAAGAATAGATAAACACTGTACGTGAAGTAATTAATACAGAAGATAAGAATTAAAAAAAATTAAAAAGCCAAGAGAATGAACAGGGTAAAAGAAAATATATACACATATGGACATCTGTGAATGCATAAACTGGCAAACAGATGATAGATTAATGAGCGATAGCTGTCATCTATCAATCAACTAGTTTCTATCTAGCAGATTTTGAAGAACAAAACAAACCAAAACAAAAAATCATTGTATTGTGGGAAAAAGAATAAAAATTCACATAAAATTTTCTGATAGTAACAAAATACCAGAATCTATACATTGATGTGTTAGTCTTTCACCTCAAAAATTCATCTGAAATGCTGAACTTAAAAAAAAACTATGCCTTAGAAAAGTTTTAATATTTTAAGTATAGAGAGAAAATCCTTGGTTCTTCAGTTCAGAGGAAAATATTTACAAAATAAAATATTAAAAAATTTTCACCAGATTTACTAGCAGAATTTCACAAAGAAAATCAAGTGTGGAGCAATATTTTCAAGGAAATTGAAATAGATAAAATCCAAAACTTTATGTCTGAGTAATATCTTCTTCATGGTTTTCATTATAGAAAAATAGCAATAAAGAAGAAAAAGCAAAAAAATAGCCAGAGCAACAACAAAAAACTGATCCTTTCCTTAGGAATATATTTGAGGATAAACTCCAGTCTAAATCAATATAAGGTATTTTAGCAAAGCATTAATTTAAAACTATTATATTTAATATGTTGCTTTACATGAAATAGCAGGAATTATTTAATTTCAAAATAATACTAATTGACCAACTTTATAGTTTTGAATATAGCTTGATTTCCTACTGATAATAACAAGTAAATGAAAGGAGAAAATGGTAAAAAAAAAAAAAAACCCCTCCTTTTTAGCATAAATACATGACTATAAATTCACATCTTAAAATTTTTATAAAACATTTTGCAACTCCAAGTTTAATGAATCATTAGGAAAATTAGGAATGATTATTAGGTGAAACTAGACAGCTGCATATTTTCAAATTATCCTCTTGCATACTACTTTATGCATCAGTGGAAAAGTATCAATATAATGGAAAAATCTGTGGTGCACTGCTTCAACCAAATGATCAGGCTTAGCAAAACCTATAGTAGGCACAATATGTGCTTCTGTTATGTTGAAATAAAAAGTGCATAGAATCAACTATGAATTCCTTTTACCAATCATCTGTAAATTGAGCAAATTAAGCTTTTCCATAGACATCTCAGAAGAAGTAATTAATATAGTGGAATAATCTAAATATAACCATTAGAAATCATTGAGACAAATTCAGAATGCAGGCATGATCAGCAGGTAACTGACAAAATTCTTCCAAAAATATACATCATATAAATAACAATCAAAAACAATAGTTGGGGTATGATATGATGTAAGGAACAAAAATATTTAATTATTTATCAAGAAAAGCTAGTGTCTAGATTATATTGAATCTGGTAAGAGAAATCTGTGAGATTTAGAGGACTATTAAGATAACTTCACACAATAACTGAACACTTAATGATAATTACCAGGCTATTCTTAATCTACCTATAAAAATGTTATTGAAATTATGCATATAAATCGCTCTTATTTTTAGAAATGATTTGGAAGTACTTAAGTGTAAATCTTAGTGATAGATCTTGCAAATGGGTCAGCAGACACTCTCGTGTATCTAGTGAGTACAATGAAAAAATATAAATATGCAGATATAGATACAGACAGCAGGGCGAGAAGGATAAAACAAATGATAATAAACCCAAACTTTATTTATGTTTGATTTTTTTCAATGTAAATGCTCCTATAAAATTTTGGATATGTATATCAGTAATTTATTTTATTAACTATACATTAAAAATAAATATCACTCTTTTCTCATTGACTGACCAATAATAATATAATTCAAATGTATTTTATAACAACCATTATATAAATTACTCTAGTTTAACTGAAATATTTGAAATGAAGTATTCATGTATTCACTATCACTTTAGTACTTTTAATATAAAATATTGAATATAAAATTTCAAGAGAGTTTATTCACAAATTATATCATATAAAAATCCATGGTCAATCTAAGTTATTTTAATTAATGACCAAATTTGGAGAGAATTTTATTATAGCATTTATCACTTCTAGGCTCTAGGTACAATCATATGAGCAGTTTTAGAATCCAGAGAATGTTGTACCTGAGGTCGAGGTCTGCCAACTGCAGACCTGCCAGAGGTCTGCCAATTGATAAGGGAATATAGCCACAAACTAACCTTGACCAGTGTGGAAAGAGTAGAGAAATAAATACATTCACCTTTTTCAACTCCAAAGCCCCTCTTTTGCTGGTAACTGTTATTAACAACGTCTAACAGGTAAGTAAAAGGAAAAAGGATAAATCAATCCATAAACATTAATTTTCCTGTGTTATAAGCAGAAAGCTAATAGATGTGGAAGAGCAGAAAATTTCAGCATAATTATTTCATAAAAATTGCCCTTTTAGAATGACTTACGCAGCTCTTTGCATTCTGAATCCTGGTGCTCAATTTTCTATGAGGCTTTTAAGTTATATATGAAAATCTAAGCATTATTGATCATTGCTATATTTTATGTAAGATGATAAAACTATTATGTATCTAATTATGAATGTCTGTTATTTCTATGTATTAAGTAAATGCTTTGTGTTAAATAAAAATAATTTTGCATGTTTTTAAAATTTTTTCCAATATTTTTAGCAATTTTATTGTATACTTCATTATAATATGATATGGGATATATTAAATCTATTATTCATTAGTAAAAGTGGAGATTATAAAATAGAATACAATTACTCAGGAGATGTAATCATTTATATGATGATCCTATGATGTATGTTTATGTCAATAATATTTGAGGACATATGACTATATGTGTTTCTAAAGATAACACAATAGTCATTATATGAGAAAACTAGAAAGTATTATCATGTTGAAAATGGATTCCTATATTTTGTTAAATGCACATACACATGTATAGGTTTATTTAATTGCATACAGATAAAGGAATGTATTATTGAATTTGCATAGAATAAATGGGTTTATTTACAGACATTTAAACTAATTGATTCTAATCTTAAACTATAACGTTTTTACAATTCAATTTTCCAAGGTTTTATGCCTGAAATCTTGCATGGACAGAGGCTTTTTTTTCCACTTAGCTATTTATTTCTTTCTAATAACCACTTATAATTATCTAACTTTTGATAACAATGGGAAAATCTCCAAATATGTGAATTTATATCTTACTTCTAGGTCAATTTAATCTATCTTAGTTCTATAGTCTGAGTTTGGAGAATGAAAATGTGGTAGATGATGATGCTACTAACTGAGATAAGGAATAGTGAGGTAAGTCAAAGGTGAGTAAAGCAGTTAACTTCAATTCTAATTTGATATGTGGGTTATGACAGTAATTAGAGAAGATTGGCTAAAAATGTACATTTGGAAGCCAGTTCATGTAGAAGGATGTCATCATCTATATTGATTTTGATGAGAATAGACTGAAAGATTCAAGACAAATGAAATGCGCCTTGATTGTCCCAACTTAAAAAATCATTTCTACTTTTATTTCTATCACATATATTTTCCAATGTCAATTATAATCAAAATGCGTAGGGCAATAACTTTCAATTTTCTTGTTTACTCTTTCTATAAATAAAATCACTAAATACTTTTATCTGCATTTTACTAGTGTGATTATTGACATTGAGTTAAGTGCTTTATCAATTGGAGGAAAAAAGGCATAGTTAACATAGGTAAATAATTTTCACATGTTCACACTGAACACTAATTGATGTGTATAATAATTCAATATGAGCATTCAAAATTTAATACAAGATGTTAAATACAGACGGCTTGGAGAAAAATGACATATACTCTAAAATTCAAGAAAATAAACAAACATCTTCCCTTTGTTTTAACTTGCTTACTAGATGGTTGAGAGAAGATCTAATGGAATTTTACTACTAGTTGAAAATACTGGGCAAGAACTTTCAAAATTAATAGACATTAGCTGAATAAAATGTTCATTTATCTTTAATGGAAGCAAAATTAGTCTACTGGATTGAGATATTTCTCTGGTATTAGACACACTTAATATATAATACTAATTGCCAATTTCAATTTCCTGTTCCTAATAGAGAAATGGAATCATTTAATATTACTATGAACTAACCCTAACATTACCTACAGAATAAGTGTAAATATTTTTATCTTACAAATCTTATTTTAAATATCAAAAGTTGTCATGGGATGTACATGTGAATTATCAATGTATTCATGAACTCTTTTTCTTCATTGTCTATCCTTCCTCCCTCTTCCCATCTCCCTCCATGACCTCCCTTTCTTCCAATATATAGTCCAGGTACTGGAATCTTATAGACTTTATTTCCAGTTAATGTTTCTATCTACTATCTGTATTTTTAAGGAATTTATGTAATCACTGTCTCCGTTTTGTCTCATGCAAAATTAATTCATCCATTTCATAAATTTGTTTTGGGTGTTAAAGTATCAGTCAGAGTTCTTCGGTTGTGAGGCAAACTGACAATTCAAGTTTTGCTAGAATGAAATACAAATGAATTGGCTCAGAAAAATGTATTGACTTAGAAATCAGATTTAGGAACAGAAAGTACAAGGACTGAATCTTGTGTTCAGGACTCATCCCTCTTTTATTTCATTTTGCTTGCTATGCTCACAGAAAGACTTTCTTCCTACAGTATCAAGGTGGGAGAGATTTGCTTTTTACCTCAAAAATTTTAACAACTATCTTGTTACATACACTGAGAACATATATCCTTCAAAATCTAAGTCAGATGTTTTGGCCTATTTAATTCCAACAATTTTAATAGCATATAGGCAAATATTTTACTGTGTTTCCTTTACTGAACTTAGCAAATATTATATTTTTTTTCAAACTGAAAGTTGGCAGCAAGCCTATATTGAACAAGCAAGTGTATTGGCACCTTTTTCCAGACAATATGAACTCACTTCATATCATTGTGTCATGTTTTGTTAACTCTTGCAATATTTCAAATGTTTTCATCATTAGCATATCCGCTGTATAGATAGGTGATCAGTAATATTTGATGCTACTCTTGATATTGTTTTGGGTCACCAGGAACTGAACTCATTTAAGATGGAAAATTTTATCACAAAATATTGCGTGTGTTCTGATTGTTCCACCAACCAGTCAATATCCCCAGTTTCTCCTTGTCCACACACCTTCTGATTCCCTAAAACACAACCACATTTCAATTAGGTTATTTAGCAACCCTAATATGTCCTCAAAGGGTTCCAGTAAAAGGAAGAGTCACATGTGTCTTACTTTAAATCAAAAGCTAGAAATGATTTCGTGAGGATGCATGTTGAAAGTCATTAAAGACAAGATTAGCTGGAAAATTGAACACCTGTTTTGTTTTGTTTTGTTTTTAAAGAAAAGATGCAGGCAGGAATGAAGGCAAGCGGGGGCAGGCAGGAAGAGAGAGGAGGAAGAGTACTTTATTTCGTTTAGTTGTTCATCTTGGTTGCTTCCAGCAGTCGCAGGGGGAGAACCCAGGTTTTCGGGGTGTGAGTGGACTGTGCCTAACACCTACTCCACCAGGGCACGCCATGAACATCTTTTTTTTTTTTTTTAAGAGACATGTTTATGTATTTCCTTTAGTTACTCACCTTGGCTGTTTCTCCTGGGCCTGAGTTCAATTGCTACTCCAATAGGGTACCAAACAAACAAGTTGTTTGTACAAAGCAAAATCCCTTGAGGGGAAATTAAAAGTGCTGTTTCAGTGAGCATATGAATAAGAAAGCAACACATCCTTATTGCTGATATGAAGAAAAAGTTAGCGATCACACTAGAAGATGAAATTAGTATAATCTTAAAAATTCAGGAAGCAAATAAAGTCAAATCACTTTTTTTAGACAGAAGTTAATTTCATACCAACCATAATATTTTCTTAAGCCAAATCCTAAACCTGAGTAAAGTGCTAACTCTTTTCAACTCTATGAAGGTTGAGCAAGCTGAGGAAGCTACAGAAGAAAAAAAAAAAAGTAAAATAGACAGAGATTGGTTTCTGACATTTAAAGAAAGAAATGTGTCCTTGACATAAAAATGCAAAGTAAATCAACAAATCTTGATGTAGATGCAGCAAGTCCCCAGAATTACAGCTAAGAACATTAAGGAAGGCAGCTATGCTACATAACAGATTTTTCTATATAAACTATTTCACACTTTTTCTCTATATAAACTATTGCACACTTAATAAACTACAAGACAGTATAAGCTTAATTTTTATTTGCCCTAGGACACCCCCAAGTGTTTGCAACTTGCTTTATTATAGCGTGTGTGCCATTGTGGTGTCTGAGACTGAACCCTCAATATCTCCAAGGTATGTCTGTAATTACAAAGCCCCAGACCCGATTGATTCAAAATGCTAAGGACTCCACCTGGGAGTTTCTTTCATTTAGCAACAACAATAGGCTTTAGAGATATACCTACCTCCTGAGCACAAGACATGATTTCTAACAAATTGGTCTCTCTTTTACAATTGAAAGCAATAATTGGAAGAGAGAGGAAGAAATACTGTGTTCCTTTCTTGAAAGTTATCTTCAATTTGGGCTGATTGGGGAGCTTTTCTGGCAAGGACTGTATTGTAGGAACTGTCCTAGAAAAATTTTGTGATGAATTAAAATTTCAACTGAGTTATAAGGAAGCTTTTAAGTAGACAAATGGCAACCAATCAGAGAAAGTAGTGAATTGCATTCTAGGCAGATGCTCTAGGAGAGACAGAAGCATAGACAATAATAGTGAGATTTTTATCCAAATGTTCATCTAATGGGGTTTAAGGCTGCACACATGACCCAGGTTCAAGGAATGATAGAAAATGAAGTTGGAAATTTTTTGATAGAGGGTCTTATGTTTCTGAAGGTTCTTGAAATCATAAATATTGGAGAATACACTTAAAACTATAAGATTCCATTGAAGAATTATGAAACAGTTTTTTTTTTAAGAAAAAAACTGAACAAAGCAGAGTAAGGATCAGAAACTCTGTTTTGCTACTCTGACAAACATGTATGATGATGTTCTTCTAGTGATAATATGATGGAGGTAAGCAAAAAGTCTAGATGTTTTAATGGTGGAATCTACTTATCTGGGTGAAAGTAGAGGACAATGCTTTTAGCTTGTGAGAAAATAAAGAATAGAAATATCTAGGGAGAAGTTGGAAAATATGTCAAAAGTTTAGGAATGGAGATATAAGAAAAACAAAAATAGTAGCTACTATTTATGGTTTGTCTTTTGTGAGATAATTGTCGTGCATTAATCTCACATAATCCTCAAAATCTTCCGAGTAGAAAGTTTGCCTTATTTAAACAGAAGGCTAGATGTGAAAGGGATTAAAAAACTTGCCTAAAGTCACAATATTAACAACAATTTAGCCAAAATTATGTTTGCAATGTCTGAATATTGTGTTTTGTAATACCCGATGTGTCTGTTCCTGAATGATAATTGAAACAATGGAAGAAAATAACCACATCTTCCTTAAGACAAGGTATGGATTATATTCAAGTATAAACAAAAATCCCTAGTACTTTTCTTTACGCATAACTATGTATCATACACATCACCTAGGAGCACACACACACAGACATACAATCTTTAGATAGAGGCCTTATGTTTTCCTGAAATTTCTTTTAGCTCTTCTCACATCACTTTTTTACTGTGGATAAAATTTAAATGACAGTTTCATTTCATGCTGCCTCTGTAAATCAAGCTTTCTTAAAAGTATTAAATTATTATTATTTTTTATAATTGAATGAAGCACAGTCTATTACCAGTTCACCAAAAATACATTTTCTCTTCCTTATCAGACAGCTATTCTATTCTTTGCAACCTCCCTTGCATTTAGGTAGACCCATACAATTGCCTTCTAAATGGTGGTTCATGAGACAAGTGAGGGGTTTCTTTAAATACTAAGTTTAACAAGTATTTGCCTCCCTGAAGAGTATTTCTATTCAAGCTGGATTCCTGCAATAACAAATCCATAGGGATGAGAGACTCAGATGATTCAAAACACTTTGAAATGTAACTCCCGTGTGAAGAAGAGCTACCTAGAAAACAACACTGGACTAATGAGAAATACATTTACATTGTGTTGGGATTATTTGACATTTTGGGAAATTTATTTTTATAGCTTTCCTATCCTAAGATATTGACATATCAAGCCACATCATTATTTTATAGGATTCAGATTTCCATACTATTTGAAGTAAAATGAGAAATTTACAAAGATAATTTAAAGTCTATCATTTGCTTTCAGTGCTAAACTGTCAAAAATTTTTGCTTTTAATATTCTTATATGTGTAAGATGATCTTTCCACTGTGTTTATAATTAACACGTGGCTTTCTTTTATTTAGTTTTTATCATCTACGTAACAACATAAATCAAAGCCATTTTGTTCCTCATTGCTAAGCCGTTCTGAGAACTAGAAGTAGTATTCCAGTTACTCATTTATGAAACTGCCTAGCAAGTAAAATTTATTGTGAGAAAGTATGAAAGGACAAGAGAAATCTTAATAACAGGATCTTGGCTTAACAAAGAAGTCCTTGAAATACTCAGACTTGAAATAATCTACTGTAATTTTCTCAGGAGCTTTTTGGTCCCAATTAAGCTTGTGTACTCTGACTGAATTTTAATTGGCTTGAATGTTTGTACTTTAGAAATTCAGAAATTGAATTCTACTTCATAAATCCATGAGACCAAAAGCAACAAAGAATAATTCAATGAGCTTAGAATTTTAATGAGGGAATTTGAAAACGCTGACATTCCTCTTATGATAGTGGCTATCTCATCTCCAAATACTTTTATACCACTGGTTTAATGATTCAGGCTGAATTGCCCAATCATTTTATTCAAATGTTCAAAGAAGATTGAATGACTACCAATGCTCTTTTTAAGAAATTAATATGCCAGCTCAATTATTTGGTTTTTAAATTGTTAACAAATGATCAAATGGCTCCATGGAAAAACAAACTTGAATATGTTTCAAGTTACATTTTTTATTTCTAAGCAATACAATTTGAGGAAGTTTTTTTTCTGAGAAGCAAATGCCTGTTTCACTTCAGATGTGGAAACCTGTCCAGCAGGAAATGTGCAAAGACTGTTTCAATAGGAATTATTCTGGTTTATTTAATGGTTGACTTTCTAAAACTATTTTTAGAAATGCATGAGTAAGATGAAACTATACAATTTAATATAAACAATTTGATACATTTGGAAGTAAGTGTATATATTTGCATCAGTCTTTTCTTTTGTCTACTTTGTAAAGGATTTGTTCCCTGCGTGGTTAAGACTGCAATATCACTGTTTAAGACCCATGACTACAGTAAGCATGCTTCTCTCTGACAGGAAGTAACTGAAATGCCTTAAAATTAAAGATTTTCAAACTTAAGTGCATACCACCATCAACAGAGAGCTTGCTAAAACACAGCTTGCTAGGTTCAAACTCTGGGATTTCTGATACAACAGGTCTAAGATCAATAATAAAAATTTGCATTTATGGTAAGTTCCTAGGTGGTTAACTGTTGGTTCAGAGTTCACTCCTTAAAGACAATGGCTTTAGCATTAGTAAATAAAGCAACAATGTAACTCTTAAAAATCTATCTATATGATAAAATTTTAAAAAAATAAAATGTGTGTGCAAGTTTATTTTTTTTATATGAAAATAGGCTCTATCTACTTGGCATATGTCCATATGTTTGCTTTAGGTAGTACTTTGTTGTCTGTATAAACATTGTATATTGCATACATTACTACTGATTTATAACTTAATGTCCCAGTGGTAAATGAAAGTACTCTAAAAAATTTATATTTTTCAGTAGTGTTGAGATTCATTTTGTCATTCAGCACATGAATTTTCTTGGTGAATATTTCATGTTTAATTTTAAAATTTTATAGTTTTGCATGCAGTATCTGTACATGCAATTAAGCCAAGTTATGGATAATGTTAGATAATATTTATCTTTTTAAAAAACCTATTTGTTTTCCAGAAATGAATAGAAAAATTTTGTAATGATTATGATTTCATCTCTTTCTCTCTTGATTTCTGCCTGATTTTGCTTTAAGCTAACTGAGGATCTCTTATGGAACTATCTTCATTTATAATTAGTATGCCTTCTTGCTTAATTATTTATCATTATTAAGTGTTACTCTTTTTATCTGATAGCGAAATCTATATATTTTAATTGTAAAGAGACACAAAAAAGGTTCTGATTACAATTTTCTTATACATTTTCTACCCTTTTACTTTCAACCTATTTATTATATATATAAACCTAATTTCTTATAGATTTTTATAGAGTTGTATTCTATTCTTGACCCGGTATGATAAACTATTTTATTGGATCATGTAGTTCACTTATGTTTAATATATTGTTAAGTGTTTATATTCATCATTATTTTTCATCTAGTTAAATTTATTCAATACTTGACCTAATCTGTATTTACACTTGCATCTTTATCTGTTTTCAGACTTAATTTTATCTAGATTGTACTTCGAGAGCATATACATTGTATTTTTTAGGATGTTGAAATTGCATCTCAGTCTGTATGTATTTCACATTACACCCACCACTGGTCTCTAGTCTCTACCACCCCTTTTTCCTTCATTCCTTCTCCTCCTCCTCCATCGCTGTAGCCACAGTCTTGTGACCTGCAAATTTTGCTGGGGCAGTCTGTTTTTTTTGTTTCTTTATATTCTAGATACAAGTGAAATCATCTGCATTTATCTTTTTTTTTTTTTTCTTTCTGTTTTAATTTGCTTAACATAATCTTCTCTAGTTCCATTCAGACTGTTAAAAGGGCACGATACTGTCTTTTCTTTTCCATCTACATAGAATTTTATTGGGTATATGTACCTGTTTCTTTATGCAGTCATCTGCTGATGAAAATTTATTTCGTTTCCTATTGTAAATTGTGCTATTATGAACATAGAAGTGCAGATATTTTTCTCATGGAAGTTTTTATATTTTCTGTGTGAGTACCCTAGAGTGGGATTGCTGAATCAAATGGTAGATACATCTTTTTTTTTTTTCTTTCCCTAGAGTGGGATTGCTGAATCAAATGGTAGATACATCTTTTTTTTTTCTTTCTGAAGAGTCTCCATACTGTTTTTTAAAAGGGGTTGCACTAATTTAAATTCCCATCAATAGTATAGGAGGTTTCCTTTATCTCCACTCATGTGCAACAAAGTTTGTTTCTAGTAATTGTGATAGAGGTCATTCTCACAGGTTTGAAGAGATATTTTCTGGTGCTTTTTATTTTCATTTCTTTCATGGTGAGTGAACTAGAGTATTTTTTCATGTGTCTTCTTTTGACAGTTGTCTGTTCAGTTCTATTTTTAAATGTTTTGTTAGGTTTTTTAATTTTTTGTGAGGTGTATGAGCTTTTCCTAGATTTTTAGAGATTAAGCTCTTTTCTGATGTATGTTGTGTGATTTTCTTCTCCCATTTTGTGCATTGCCTTTCGGTTTTAGTGATTTCTTTTGCGGTGTGGAAACTTTTTAGTTTGGTGCAGTTCCTGTTCTACATTAATTCATTTTGCTATATGTGTTCCTTCACCAAATGCATTATGCGTTTGATATCATAGGGCATTTTTTCTACATTTTCCTGTGTATTGGATGGTTTGGGGCCTTTGGTCCATTTTTATTCAATTTTTGTGTGCAGTATTAATGAGTTATCTAGTTCTATTTTAAAATGTGTCTGTATAGCTTTCCAGCCACTGTTTGTTTCCTGGAATTTCCTCCCTTCATTGTATGCTCTTGACTATTTTGTCATATATTAACTATCCATATAAATGTGGCTTTATTTCTGGGCTCCTGAGTTTATTCTAGTGCTTTGTGTGTCATTTTTTGTCCAGTACTATACTTTTTTGATGATGATTGCTCTGTAGTATAATATGAAGTTAGGGAGTGTGATTCCTGTGTTGTTCTATTTTCTGAGAACAGCTGGGCTCTCTGAGAACTTTTGTGGCTCCATACAAATGTCAGTGTTGCCTGTTCAATTTCTTTAAAGAATATCCCTGGAATTTTATTGGAATTTCACTAAATTTGTATATTTCTTTGGGTAGAATGACCATTTTTACTAAGTTATTTCTTCCAAATTGTGAGAAGGAATGTTCTTCTTTTTGTCTTCTTACATTCCTTTTTTAAAGTATTGTAGTTTTTATTGCTTAATATTTGCTTTAATTTCTCATGATTTAAAAATCAGTTTTCTTCATTTTTGTCTTTGTATTTTTGACTTATTTTGTTAAGATGGGGAGAATTTACATTTTTTATTAGAAGCTTTACAGATGTATAATTGATTTACAAAAAGCTGCATATATTAAAGTGCATAATTTGATGAGTCCAGATGTGTACAATCACATGTGAAACCATCACCCAATCAAAGTAATAAACATATCCATCATTTTGAAAGATGCCTTATCCCTCTGTTTGTATTAGGAACATGTAATGTGGAATGTTCTCAACATGTTTTAAACAACAAAATAAAATTGTCAATTCTAGGCAAACTTCTGTACCAAAGATGTCTAACTATTATTAATCTTCCCTAAATGAAACTCTATAACCATTGAACACTATTATCCTATTTTCTCCTCCACAAAACTTCTAGTAACCACTAAGCTACCTTTTGCTGCTGAGTTTAATTTTGCTGTCTCATATGAAGGAGTCATGCATTATTCGTCCTTCTGTGACTGGTTTATTTCACTTAGCATTTGTTCTCTGGGTTCATTCATGTCATATATGGAATAATTATCTTCTTTTTGAAGATGATTAATATTCCATTAAATATATGTACCACATTTTCTTTATTCATGTACTCATAGATGACATTTAGGTTGTTCCCACATTATATTTACATTGAATAATGAATCTGCAACTAAAGGAGTAGAAATATCCCTTCAATATCCTACTCTCTATTCTCTTGCATTCTCATGTTGAGGTGTGATATTTGTACCACGTGATCATTCTATATTTAGTTTTTTTAGGAACTCAATATCTCTTCCTATAATGGATACATTCTTTGAAATATTCATCACTATGTCCATGTATTCCAGCCTATAGCTAGCATCATACTCAATGGTGAAAACCTGAAAACATTTTCTTCTAGTTCATCAACAAAATAAGGCTACTACTCTTATCACTTCTAGTCCTACCCAGAGGATTAGGCAACAAAATGAAGTAGAAGACATCCAGTTTTAAAGAAAGAAATACAGATATCTGTTTGCAGATGATAAAAACTCACATATAGAAAATCTTAGAAGTAATGAACAAATTTCATAAAGTTGCAGTGAACAAATCAATATACATAAAGCAGTTGTATTTCTGTATGTGAACAATAAACTATACAATAGGAATATTAAGAAAATCTGCAGAAGGATTAAAAAGAGAATGAAAAACAGGAATATACTTGACAAATGAAATTAAAGATTTTCATAATGAAAACTAAAGGAAGATACTTTGCATCCATAAATTAGAATACAATATTGTTAAAATATCAGATGATAAAATATTCCAGTGTTATCCATACCAAAATCCCAATAACACATTTTACAGAAATGGTAAAAACAATAATAACAACAAAAAAAGCACAAGCTTAAAATTCCTACAGTAACAAAAAAGATCTCAATAGTTGAAACAATTTTGAAAGAACAAAGCTGTGGCGTCATACTTGGATTTGAAGATATATTTCAACCTTAATCAAACTATCATAATAATCACATAAAGGCATTATTTCAATGGAACAGAATAGAGAACCCAGAAATAAACCCACACATATAGAGTCAACTTATATTCAACTGAAGTGCCAAGAATACACAATGGAGAAATCAAGGTGTCTTTTAACACATGACATTGAGAAAACACAATATTTACTCACAAAAGAATGAAACTTGACCTTTGCACCACATGCAAAAATTAACTCAAAATGGATATGACTTAAATGTAAGACCAGAAATGGTAAAACTCCTAGAGCAAAGTCTAGGAAGAAAGTTTCTTTATATTACTTTGGGAAATAAATTCTTAGGCATGACACCTGAAGCACAGGTAAGATAAGCAAAAATACACATGGGGGACTGCATCAAATTAAAAGGTTTGCATACAGTGAAGGAAATAATCAATTGAATGAAAAGGCAACCTGAGGGATAGGAGAAAAAACTGCAAATCATGCATCTGATATACAAAAATATATAAGAGAATCCTCCACTCACTGGCAAAAATAACAAATAAGTCAATAAAAACTGATAAATACATCTAATAAGCACTTTTTCCGGAAAAGGTATACAAATAACCAAATGTGCTCAACATTACTAGCCATCAGGGAAATGCAAGTCAAAACTAGCCTGACATATCACTTTCACATCTATTGCATGGTTATTATCAAAAAGATAAGTGATACAATTTCAGCAAAGATGAGTACACTATTGGTGGAAATGTAAATTGGTTCTGCCGATGTAGAAAGTGGTATAAAGATTTAAAAAAAAATTCAGAATAGAACTATCATATGGTGGTTCAGCAGTCCCTCTTCTGGGTTGGTAAGGATGTTGAAAAAATTAATTTATTTGAAAAATAAATGTGGGTGTGCCTAGTGGCCTAGAAGATAAGGCCACTGGACATAGTCCACGTGCATCCGAACCACCCAGGTTCAAGACCCAGGGCCAGGAAGAACAACCTGAATGAACAATTAAATGAAAAATAAAGAAATGCTTCTCACTCCTCTATTTTCCTGCCAGCCTGCCTACCAGTTTTCATTACTGCCTGCACCTGTCCTTAAAAAAAAAAAAAAAAAAAAAAAAAACCTTTCTTTTTTTATATCTTTTATATATTTTGTATTTCTGTATAGTTTTAGTATTTGATCTAAAGGCTGTAATAGGCATAACTACATTTTCAACAAGTTTTGGGGAATTAAAATTACCACTTTTCAATTGATTTTAAAGGAAAGGTAAGTCAGAAGTGAAGGTGAGTAGGTAGGTAAGCAGGGAGAGAGAGGAAGTAGCAATTTATTTTGTTTTGTTGTTCATTTTGATTGCTCACCCAGGCTCTGGGTTTTGAACCTGGGTCCTTGGCATGTATGTGGACTATGTCTGGTGGCCTTATCCTACAGGCTACTTTTCAATATGTTAGCACCGTTCTCTCTTTTCTTCCTGAGATTCCAGATACATGTTTGCTATAGTTTGGATTTGTTTTCATAATTCCTGATATTTTATCACGGTTCACCAAAACGCTGCTATTTTTCAGTCATGATTCCTCTTTGGTGTTTCTCTTTGGATAATTTGGATTGCTAAAATGTTATTTTCTTCCACAGCATTCAAATTACTCATGAACCTATCATATATAATATTCATTTAAAATATGTACTTTTTTGCATAGCTTTTTCACTGACTCTTTTATCACTTCATTTTTTCCTCCTTTGAATCCTCAACTATTCTAAGACCATATGTTCTATGAAGTCCTCAAATATATTTATGAAGAGTTCCTTCAAGTTTTTTATCTCATTTTTGTAATACTTGTGCTTGAATTATATTGTTTTTTTAATGAGCACTGTATACTAGTTCTACAAAGTTTTACTTGACCATTTTGAGGCTTTTAATTTAGTCTCTGTTTTGGAGAGTTGAGTAAAGTTCTTCTATATGACAAGGCCATTTGTTTTAAAGAGTGATTTTCCTCTTAGATCAAAACAATGTTTTCGTTATATTGAAGTCTCTCCTTTGAGATGTATCAAAAAAGTCAAAGATGCAAGCCTTTTGTGACAGTTTCATTCTTTCGCATCAATTTAATGTCTGACTTAGTGAAATTTTACCCTGAGCATGACTATAGCAGCCCTTGGATTCTTGAGGAAGTTCAGTCCCACAGTTTCGTTTTGATTTTTTCCTTCTGATGTATAGGCTGCACTTACCACTTCGTAGTATTCTTCAACCCTATATCCTACTTTCTTCACTCTGCAGAAGCAATGTGCTTTCTTTATGCTTCACAAACTTAGAATTTGAGACATTGTCTCTAGGTAGAAAGATGAGGTAAATGTAAAGCTTATCTTACAGGCATTTTTCTTTCATTTTCAGAAAACTTTTTTCTTTATGTCTGAATTTCTTCCCAAATACAGATGAGAATTCAAGCTCAAGTCAAATTTAGTTATTGATTATCAATATTTTTTATGTTCTTTTTCCCATCTATCTTTAAGCAATACTAAACTACAACTGAGAACAAGCAGAGATTTCCTTGGCCAAGGAAAGATACAGGAACTCAGACTTTAAAAACCAGCTCCTGGGTGAAAGGGTGGGGAAGGGTTTCTTAAAACTATAAATGATGACGAAGGTAATCTGGGGAGGGGCTAGGATGGAGTTAGAAAGGAAAACCTCTGAAATGTTCCAAATTCTGAAAAATGGGAAGAGAGTTCTGGGAAGAGTGGCTAATATCCATTTTTTCCCTACATGGTTTGTGCTGGATCCATCATGATAAAAGGGGTATGGATTTTGCTACATTAAAGGTTAAGGACATAGGAGGGATCTGTTCAATTTTCAAGTCCCTTGTCTTTTCTCTCTCTCGCTCTCTTGTAGATATGTTTTCTAGCAGTATGGTTCCCAAAGGATGTTCAACATGGTTCCCCTATGGTGATTTCTGTATCTGGAATCAAACACTGAAAAATAAAAAGAAGTTTGTCAGAGAAGGTGGCTGTTTAAAAACAAGGAGGGGATAGCTGTTACATTCAATGTAAAGAAAAGGTGGCGCTGTTTCTGTTTCATTGTCTAATAACAGTATCCCAAAGATCCCATCACATTCAATGAAAAATCTGGTGATTCTGTTTTCTAATCGTAATTTATTTTCTCTTTATTTGATTTAGGCCATTATATTGTCATTATAATTTATACTAATTCAAATAGTTATTTAGTTAAAATCCAGTTTGTGTGTTTATGATTTATTTTTAAAGTGTGTCTTCTGAACTTCAATTCGTTCCATTTTCTTTCCTGAATTTAAATTCTGAATTCTTAGGTACACATTTTATTTTTTTATGTTGTTATATTTAACAGAAAGTAATAGCTATGATACTAGTGTGTCAAGAAGTAATTATTACTCAGATATTAGATTATTCATCATATACACATATATATACTTTAATATCTACAGGTACATTTGGGTTATTACTATATTTTGAAGAATAGAATCAAGATATTTGGAGAAATGTTGGATCTAATGTTCTCAGGCTTTTGCAAGTACAACTTACATTAAATGAAAACTAAATATTTATTGGATTGATACTTGTGTTAACACTTCAACATAAACAAACTATATTTTAATGTTTTAATTGCAATTATAAAATGAAATATTTCAAGTGGTTTTTCAAGATAAATAGAGTACAAGAGTACAAAATAAATGAGGAAATCAGAGGTTCTGAAAATTGGGATAGGAAACAATAGCTGAAGCATGCTTCATTGATTTCTTTCTGGTTTTGTTCATTTTTCAAAGATGTGCTTAAGGTTTATTGATCTTTCTGTTCATTTGTATCTTCAGTGTGGGCAAATGTGGAAAATATACTTACAAAAGAGATTTTATTGAGTTTTATTTCACAGAAACCTAAAATACACCCGCGATGCAAAATTCTCTTTAATTCATAGCTTTGACCAATTCCTTTGTTCTTATTCAGTCTAATAAACAAAGTATAAGGTTTTCATTTGTTAAGTTTTCCTAAGATCAGGATAACTATTTTAATACTTATGTTGCTCAGTAGTCATTGCTTTCTGTCATGCATAATTGATTATTTTTTTCATCTTGCTCTTTTTCTCAGAATTCCCTGCTCAAATGTTGAGAAGCATTCATTAATCATTGGAGAATTTGTCACTTCTGAAAAAAAAAAAATTGTCGTAGGACGTCTCCCAATTGGAAAAAAAATTTGAAAATAATGTTCTAATAAAATGTTCTCTTTTAAAAGTTGATATTTTTCTCTGTGAAATCAGTACATTTTTATCGTTAAGTAACTACATTACCCTCAAAAGGTATCAGTGAATATATGTATACTATAATGTAGAAAGTCCCCATGTTATGGAGAAGTTACGCTTAATACAATACCATGAAACATTAGTTTTTTGTTTAAAGAAGTACGTACTTGAATGAATACAGAAGATCAACAATATCAGCACTGCAGGTGAGCTGCTATACTATAGAAAGTATAATGGTACTGGAACAGCTTCTTCTATTGGAATCTACCTGTAATTTGAAGTCTCATTTATTATAGTTGCATTAATAATCACTATTTTAACTATGACCAGGATAATTCATTCTTGAAAAACTATATTTAGCATGTTTCAATATAAATCTTAAAAATAATATGCATTTCTGCTACAGGGTTGATAAGACAAGATAGGCTAAGCAAAAACAGAGTAGTTTGTTAAAGAGAATGTATGTCTTCAGAGAGGAGGACTTACACTTCAAATGTTTCAGCCACATGTATATTTAAAGAAATAGTACATTCTCAGAGAGAAGGATGGGCTGAACTCAGGTGGGTGCAACAGCAGGTCTAAAAGACATAGTACATTCTCCAAGTTGGGGACAAGCTGCCCTGAGTGGGTTCAGTAGCCAGTGTATTCCTTCTGGGGTCTTATACTCCCTACTTGTCCTCCTTTAGGGCTTCACCTGAGATGGATTCTGCTCCTGTCCTTCATGTTGATTAACAAGTAGAGTGATATACCCAAACTCTTTCTGCATATGTTCCTTCCCATGATGGCCTGGACATTATAATGAGGAATGTCATCTAAGGACAGGGTTTTACTCTATATGAACATGTGTTTCCAATTAGTTCTTACTGGATGAGCTTAAGACTGGATTATCTGACCATTGTGTTTGACTCCTAGGTTTTTGGTTGAGGCTCTGCATTATTATAATCAAGAGACAGTCCCCATCCGTCTCACATCTAATTGACTTAGTGCTTGGAAAAGTCTCAGTGCTTGAAAGATGTCTAAGGCCTTGAGAATATTAACTGAATCTGTTTATTAGGGACTCTTACCTAGAACTCATATCTAGCAGATGTTCCTTAATAAAATAATCCATCCAGTCTCTCACCCAGTGCTCATGTCTAGCTAGCTCCCTACTAACCAGCTGAGTATTTAAGCTGAAATTTACTGTTTTATTGTATTTAAAAAATGTTGAAGTTTTCAGAGCATGAATTCATTTCATAATAAGTACCCATTGACAAGATATTTCGTGAAAAATGAGCTCCATAATATATTCCATTAAGAATCATCAGAAAATATAGATATATGACAGTAAAACTGAATAATCTAGCATGATTCAATGTGGAAAATTATGTGGCGTATGTAGGCATTCTACGTCAAAGGGAATAACTTTTACTGAAATATGTAGATGACTTGTCGGAAATATTTTATAAGGAGTAAAGTCATATATCTAGTTTTCAACTTTGTATTTTACACTGAATCTAGTCACAAATTTCTTGGAGTGGTCAAAAATGTTATTTTAACACATATCTAAGTCTCTTCAAATGTAATCATATTGTTTATAATCATTTGGTTTCTCTCTGCTCTATAATTTCTTACATATTCATAGAAGTTTTTACAAAGAATTCCTTTTGCTTTAGAGCTCTATTCAGAGAAATGACCTCCTAATGCCAGTGATAAACAATCATTGTTTCTATGTGATTTCATAGCATCTTTTTTAGACCTTGACAACATTTTTTTCAACTATTCACTTGTAAATATGTCTCCAAACTAAATTATAATCCCTATACAAGTTCCAATGTTTACTTGTCAAGCAGAGTACCTAGCACTTAGGAGAAAACCCCACAAATACATGTTGCATAAGGAAGAAATATTTACAAGTACTTTACTCTTATTTTTTGTTTTTATCTGAGGATCAGTAGCAGTTCTATACTTTGGAAGAATATCATCATTGCATCCGTTTTGTATTCTACAATCACATATAATAATAGCTAGCATTTATCAACTGTGAACTTTGTGACAGGAACTGTGGTTAGTGCTTCACATGGATTAATTCATTTGATTATCACACACACAAAAATATCTGTGAAGTAGGAAAATGTATTATACCAATTTTATAAAAGAAAATCTGAGTTTCAGAGAATTATGTAACTGGACTGATATCCAAAGCTAAAAAAGCACATGATAAAAACCTTAAGCAAGTCCTTTTGGAATCTGTGTCCTATTTATTAATCATTGCAGTTTGATACTTCTCTGTATCTTCACTCTCTGTCTCTCCATTCTTGGTTTTCTCTTAGTAACTGTGTTTTTCTTCGTCTCTCATCTCTGACTTGTATTAAACAAAGAATGAATTGAATTGCTGATACAATGATTTGGTGAATGAGTCTTTCCTTTCTGTTTTGTTGGGGGTTTCTTTGGCAATGTAGATGGTTTTTAATTTTTTTCATTTGGTGTAGTCCCATTTGCTTATTTTTGGATTATATTTCTCTTGACACTGGGGTCAAGTTTGCAGATATCTCTGAGGCCACTCTCAAGGAGTATTTTTCCTGTTTTCTTCTCTGAATTCTATAATTAAAGTTTTTTAAATGCAAACATTGAATCCAGTTTGAATTACATTCTGTGTATAGTATTAGGAAGTAATTTTCTTTCTGTCTTTTGCATTGTGACTGTTCAGTTTCCTCAATACCATTTATTACAGAGAAAGTCCTTGTTCCATGTATACTCTTGGATCCTTTCTTATAAATTAGTTCTTCATATATGTGTTGGTTTATTTCCAGAATCTCATTTTGATTACATTGATCTATGTGTCCAATACCATGTTTATTTTATTACTAATGCTTTGTAGTAAAGTTTGTATACAGTGGGTATTAAATCTGCATTTATTTTTATAAGGAAAGTTATAGGCAGGAATGAGGGTGAGTAGGCAAGCAGGAAGAGAGAGGAGAAAGAAGCATTAATTTATCTTATTTAGTTGTTCATCTTGATATTCCCCACAACCCTGGATCTCAAACCCAAATCTTTATGCCATGTGCCAGCCTCAGAATGGAAAGTTAAACCACCAGGGCATGCTGAGACCTGCATTCATCATCATTTGTCTCAGTTTTTTCTGCTTTTCAGGGACTTTTATGCAACCATTATGGAGTATGGAGTTTCCTCAAAAATCTGAGAAGGGGAATTTCATATGATTCTGTACTTCCACTGCTAGGTATTTACCTTTAAAACACAAGACACACCCTGGTGACCTAGAAGTCTAGTATAGCCTGGAGCAGTCAAACATATATTGCAAGGTCCCAAGTTCAATACCCAGGGCCTGGGAGGAGCAACCAATGTGAACAACTAAATAAAATCAACAAATGCTTCTTCCTCTCTCTTCTTGCCTGACCTGCATACTCAACTCCACTCCTGCCTGTACCTTTCCTTTAAAAAAAACAGTCTGATGGTTTAACTTTAGCCTTTTTCTACTTAGCTTGTATGGTTTAGGCAGAAGGTTTCTTGGACATGATCCCTTTCAAAAAAATAAAAAGAACTCCACAGCAACATTAGAGATATATGTACTCTTCAATATTCATTGAAGCCCTATCTACAATAGCCTAGAATTAGAAACAATCTAAGTGCTGATGGACACAGATGAGTGGTAAAAAACATGTTTTATATAGATATAGCTATAAATGTATCTATCTATCTATAAATAGATAGAGAGAGAGAGAAAGGGAGAGATCAGTGGATACAATGGACTATTACTCAGCTATCAAAAGACAAAATCTGAAATAATACGGATGGATCTAGAGCGAATTATGTTAAGTGAGATAAACCAGAGAAAGACAGATATAATATGATTTAACTCATGTGGTATGTAGATAAACAGAGAAAAAAATAAAATAAATAAAGACAATAATAAGCAAGCAATATAAGCAAACAAAACTGAATCAAACAAAAATAACCTGCCAATCTATGAAATCAAATTAGTACCTGCAAGAAGAATGGCATGCCCTGGTGGGTAAATTTACCAGGTGTATTCCACATATATCCCAAGTATCCAAATGCAAGACATGGGCAGGGATTAGCGGGGGAGGGGAAATCAAGGTAAATAACTGAAAAAAAATAAAATGCTCCTTTTTCCTCGCCTTTCTGCTTGCTCACCTCCATGTCCACCTGCATCTTTCCTTAAACAATAATTTAAAAAGAAGAGAAGTGGGGAGGGATTGTATTGAGTAAAAGTGATCAATTATAATGATGAATGTAGAATGAACTGGTGGTGATAAATTTCATGACTTACATACAGTATTGATTTACAATAATGCACAACTCAAACCTATATAATATTATAATGTAATTTTCTTTCAATAAAATTAATTTAAGACATTAGTCATTCCCTTTGAGAACATGCAAAACTTTGAAGCAAAGCATACCACACATGTTTAGCAATAGTTCTTTGGGAAAAAGAGATAAAAGAATCAACTGTGGCTTCAATCTTGTGTGTATAAAAGCTGCATATATTTCAATAGTCTGGAGTTGACTTACTTGTTGTCAAAAAGTATTTTTTAAAATGTTATGGTATACTAGTAGAGATGTTATAAAATTCATGAACTAAAATTTTTGTATTTTGCTCATGTAAGATTTGTTTAGACTCAAAAGCAAAAAAGCTTGCCAAACAGTAGGTTATATGCACTAAACATACACACATAACACTTTACTTGAAGAAAAAACAAGCTAAAATCTATGATGATATCAGAACTATTCATCTTACTTCCATTCTCAATGTCTCTGTAGTTGACTAGTAAAACTTCTTTTTTTAAGAGATGATTACTCCGAATCATCTACTAGGTCATGATTGCTTATTAGACTTTGGTTAAATAAATAACCATAGTGTTATATCTAAAATCATCACCAATGAACCGCACTTTGAAACACAATGTCATTCTGATATTTAGGTTTTAAAAAAGACAGACAAAATTACATATGTTAACTTTTTAACAGAACTACTCATATAGAATATTGGGAAAATACACTTAGAGGATTACCAGAATTTATTATACTTGTTTTCTACAAAATATACACAAATTTATATATATGTGTGTGTGTGTGTGTGTGTGTGTGTGTGTTATATGTATACATAATGCACTGCTCATTTTAGGTACCATAAGTTTCAAGAGAATAGATTCATAACCTAATATAAGAATAGGAGCAATCATTTCAATCAATGTTTGTGTTGTACTGTGCCTACCACCAGAGCTCTAGTGCCATTTACCACTACCAACTTAACTCCTTCTAATCTTAGTTCCCACTTCCCTTCCTCCTAGTCCACTCTGGTAACCACTGTCTTGATTTCATCTCTCTATATACACATATATGTGTGTATATTTCATATACATATGTGTATATATATATATATAACACAATCACACATATATATGTATGTGCATATGCATACATACATTTTTTAAATTTAGTCATCCATCAATGGAAATTTAAATATTTTCCATACCTTGTCTATTGCAAATTGTGCTGCTCTGAACAGAGGATTGTATATACACTTTCAGATTTTTTTCCATATTTTTCAAATAAATACTTAGAATTGGAATTTCTGGATCATATGATAGTTCAATAGATGACAAGCTCCAGAGCATTGAGCTCAGAAATATTTGGTAACTTGACTCCAAGGACAAGGCAGGGTAAGGAAGCAAAAATAAACCAACAAAACTACATCAGACTACAATGCTTCTGAAAAGCAAAAGGAATGATCACAAATGCACTACCTATATCATATCTCCCAATGTAGTTAATATTCAAAATGTATGTAGAACACATATACCTCAATAACAAAAACACAAAGAACCAGTTAAAAAAGGCAGAAGACCTGAAGTGATATTTCTCCAAAGAAGACCAACAGACACATGAAAAAAAAAAATATCATCTCAACACCTGCAATAAATGCCTAAACCAAAGACTAGAAGCAACAAGTGTTGATGAGAGTGTAAAGGAATGCAACTCTTACATATTGTTGATGGAAATGTTATTGAATTCAGCATTTAAAATAATTAAATTGTATTTTAATAGAATGTTAAATTTTCATCCGAAATGTTATTTCCAGGCAGAAGTTCATAACATATCAATTTTTCATTTGTCTCTGTAAAGAGGTGGTATGATTAATATTCTTGCTCACTTAACAAGCAAGCCAGCCTCTGTGGATTTCAGAGTTTCCTAAATAAAAGACAAAAAGATAAGTATAAGTAACACCAGATTCTTCAAAAACGTACTAAAACAATAACGCAACATTTTAATTAACTAGGGTAAGTGACACACGTTATGAGGACAGATTTTTTTTGACTGATCACAACTTAATTTAACAGGTATCTATGTGAATATAATTTAAGATTTTGCAAAGTATAGAATTTTAGATAGTGGTAATTATATTCAGAGTTACTGCAAACCTGTTTTTATGAAAGCAAGAAATAGATGCAAGTGTGGCTTTATAGACATCTAGAGTGGGAGGCAGGAGAAGACAGGAAAATGTCTTTTTTTTTACATTGCCATTAGAATTCTCCAGTGAAACATTTTCAGTTTATGTCTGTTTCCTCAACAGGGAGTAGAGAAGTGAAAGAATACAAATAATTCCATTATACACCACATATATTTTACAATAGTTGGAATGCTATAGCCCAAATGACTTTTATAAAGACATAGACAACTTTTTAAATTAAAAATACATATTTTAGGAGGCAAGTGTCCTGAATTATTTTTATATTGATGATATTATTTCCAAACTACATTTTAACATCCCATTTTAGTCACATCTTCAAGAAAATTACATATTTTTTATTATAAGGATTACATCACACTGCTATCTTTTTAAAGAAAACAATTTAAGAAAATACATTATAGCTATCAAGCACATTTTTAGTTTTGTTTTTAACCAATGAAGCACATATGTTAATATTAGCGAAGCAATGAGTGTTTAGACTATCTTTTGAAATACTAACTTAATAGTATATGGAAAAAATCTCTAGATGAGTGAACAGATGCTTTTCTCAGTGACATTTTTTTTCATCTTTTATTTACTTAACATAAATCAAGACAAAATTATATTAAAGAAAAACCACAGAGAGACTGTATACCGATTTTGGTTTTTGAGACAAGGAAAATATTGCAAGGAGTACATAATTAGTCAGTTCAAAACTTTTCCTGTGAGCAAATAGCAATTCATCTCAGTGAAATGTGCCAAGTGAGACCATTCCAGCAATAACCATTAAGACTCAGAACAGAGAAGCTAAAGTATACCAAACAGAAAGAGAGATTGACTCATTAAAACTAAATTCTCCTTCCCCCATAGGATACCCTTGAACACTCTCCTTAATATGGAGAATTCTGGCTGACATTTACAAGAACCATTTATAACTCGGATACCGGATGAATTGCAGACAATGACGGGTGCTACATGTAGAAGAGAAATTTTAGCTTTTCGTCTGATTTTTTCAGGAAAGATTATCAAACATCTTTGACAGAATTTGCTATTGCATCTAAGTATGAAATACTCCAGAATTTTGAAAAACATTATCCTGTTTTTGTAAATTAGTCCTAATTTACATTTTTATTTGACACATCTTGATTAAAACTGATTTTATGAATTGCACCTGGTTAGACAGAGTTACTGTTATTTTACATTTTTTAACACTGAAAATTCATAATGATCTTTTCAAAATGTATATCAGTACAAAGGGGATCTTGAGATATAAGGAAATCTATTACATAAAGTCAACTTATTCATTTAGGTCATTTACCTGAGGTTGTTTGGCCAATTTTGTACATTTGCTTTACTTTCTATTAGCTATTTCAGTCTACAAATCTTTTATGTTTTTTCTGTTACCTAGCAATAAGAGCAGTTTCTGGACCTTAAAATTCATAATAATCTCATATGAAACATTTCTATTGTGGGTTTACTAAGAAATTACATTATTAATTATACCAAATCATAATCTAAGCTATTCAGTTGTCAAAAAAATCTATTAAACAATGGTTATAGATTTATTTTAAAATATTTCAAAATAAATTTTGGATGCTTATAAAGATTATTAATAAGTATTTTTATAGGTAGAAAAAATCTTCAAGAAACCACTTACAATTACGAAATACACATGCCATTATTTAATATATCAATTATAAAATAATTGATATAATGCATTTTTTATTCTGATGATTATTTACATTGACTGCTTTATCCCATATTTCAATACTTGTGCAATCTAACGTGATTCAAATTGCAATGCATGATGCAAAGTAACTTAACTTCGTATATTTATACTGATTCATTCCCAATAACACCCTTTAGTTTAAGCAAAGTGATGAATTTATAATCAAAAGATTCATTTGAATGTGAAAGGGTAAAATTAATACATAGTAAGTTATAAATACAGTAAGGTCCATGGTGGACTGGAACAAATTTCTACTGGTTTGGATAAGCGATTGTTAAAAATAATTTGTTTGAGAAGATATGAAAAACAATTACCTTGAAACTGACCATTATGGTGATAGTGTTTCTCCATGAAAATCACCTAATGCTATAAATTAAGACTTGTCTCTCTACTGCTATTTCTGAACATTTACCAGTTCATCAATGACCTGGAACTTTTGAGGATTGAAGAGAATGAATTAAATAATATGTGAAAACACACAGTAAATCAAGACTGCTCCAGGTGAATATAGTCATATGATGAATTTCTTTGTACGTCATATTTGAGGTTATTAAGTTAATGACTGAAAAATATAAATGAGACTTCATAGGGTCTTACTAACCCTTTTTTGAAATTTGTTCTTTACTCCACAGATGAAATTATTTTTCATTGTGATACATGCATATTCCTGATCTAAATTATTTGAAGACATCCCATGTCCATTACTATGAAGTCCAACATGGTTAATATGGATTTCACTAAGCACAATTGATAAATAAGCTGCCTGACTGCATTCTCAATTGTATTCTTACTCCCTTCCTTTGAATCATACTGAAATTTGTATTCTTTTTTGTTTATTAGTGTCATCCGTGCTTCTTTTCCCTCAGGAATTTGACTGCTTACCCCTTTGCCTTGTTTATTTCGATAGCTGACTCCTAACTATTCTCTATGCTAGGACTGTATCTCTAGACTGATTCTTTCCTGAGTCCTGACTTGGGTTTATTGCTCCTCCTCTCTGATTAAAATCTCAAAACTTTCTTCTGCTGCAAGGTCATTCCTTATCAATATCCTTTATATTTTCCATGTCCCACTCAGGCTAGAAACATTGCAGCCCCTAGAGGTAATTCATGGGAATATCTTTTCCTCTGATGCAAGTTATCTTATATTTATGCCTGAAATATTAAATACCAAATGTACATTGATTACTCCAAACTGCATGTCTTCAGAAACAATACCTGCCCTGGATTCAAACCTCACATGTGTGTGTGTGTGTATGTGTGTGTATATATATATATATGTATATATATATATATACACACACATACACACACACATATATATATATATGTATATACTGTAAATTTAAGATTCTAATTTTATGACTAATTATATTTGTGCTACCAGGAATTCTTCCTTTCTTAGTGTCCATGTTATCAGGAAATTATATAAAAAAACTACTCAGGATCTCAAATCAAAAACACTAGTATTATTTTGATTCTTTTGTCTCTTTTAGTCCATGCCAGTTTTCACCAGTGATTCCTATCAAGTACCACAAATATGTTATTCTTCTCCATTTGCAATTATTAGCATAAGAAAAATCAATGTTTAGGGTTTGGGCCACCTGATCATAGCAATAGACACTTCACTATTCTTCCTGTTTCACTCTTGCCCACCTCTTTCCCACTAGTCATTCACCAAAGTGTTCCTTTTGAAATACACATTTTCTTTCTGATTATTTTCAATTTTTATTAAAATCTCTAAATACCTCTTCTTATTTATAAAATTAGCTGAATTTCTAAACTAATAACTTGATATATTATCCACCTACCTATTACATATCTTTTACTACAACTTTCTGCATTGTTTTCAGATGATATCAATAGACAGATTTCTGCTTTTTACATATGGGGCAGCTGTTTGTACATTGTTTCCAATATCTAACCTCTCTATTCAGAGTGATCTCTTCAAATTCTTCATACAGTTGACTCACAGCATAAATTATGTCTCTACTTCGATGTCAAATGTAGTAACTTCTAGAACTGTCATAACAAAGTGCCACAAGCTGGGTGGTTTATTAAAATAGCAGCAATGTATTGTCTCACAGTTCTGGAATCTAGAAATTCAAAATTAAATCCTTCTGAGGACTTCGAGATAGAATCTATTTACCCCATACCTCTATCCCAATGCTCAACAATTCTTGGTATTCTTACCTATAGGTGTGTCACTCTAATCTCTGCCTGTTTCCATATGCTATCCTATCAATGTGTCTCTGGATCTAAATTTTGTACCTTTTTTTTTGTTATAGAGACATGAATCATATTGTATTAGTGTATGCCTTAATAATTCCATCTTAATTTGATTATATCTTCACAAGCCCTCTTTTCATAAAACGTCACATTCACAGGGGTAGAAGTAATACAGCATAGATTATTAGAGGGTGTAAGTCAACCCATAACTTCAACTCTTCTGAGTGTGCTTCACTAAAATTCACCCTCATGATAAATTATCTACTTTTCTCATAGTACTATGGCTTGATGCTTTAGATTTAATAGCAATAGTTTATTGTATGCCTTTCCAAAATATAGAAATACTTTGTGAAGAATTGACCTAATCTTGTATCTCTCTTTGATTTTGTTAGAGATGTACCTAGAAAAGTACCCACAATACAGTAAGAGCTTAATATAGATTTGTAATATGCATCAGTAATAATTTTTATGATATGTTTATCATAAATTATATTACTATTATAATATTTGTTTATAGTTTATGAAATATGTGTGATTTTAATTTGTATTTAACTTTAGAATAAAGATTTTCTATTTGGTGACTAGTCAAGGTTACACTGAGGTTTTTTTAATCCAATATAACATAAGTGCTATTCAAGAGTGAATCTCTCTCCATTATATTAATGTAGCACAAAATCCAATTTTTGGCAGTGTTCCCAGGCAATCAGATTTACAAAGTCATCTTGTCCTCTACATTTGTGTATAATGGAGAAACTTGAATCATCATGATATATTACAATATTACTGAAAGGGGTTGACCTCATTCTGAATGACACTTGATTATTTCCAGTGACAGGTGTCACCAATAGAGAGGATGATCATTATATTAATTTAAAGAAAAAATAAATCATGGAATAAGAATTAATGTTACTACAAATATATCGGGTAAGGAATAAAAATAATCAAGCAGGATGCTATGTTAGCAAGAATTCAGCATTATTGTGTACATTATGAATGAGCTAATATGTAGAACTATATCAATTTTCAAATTATGTTATTTTTATAATTCATATTTGAAAAAGAAAGGTGAAATCTAATTCTATTAGAAACTGACACATTGTGGTTCAAATTTTCAAGGTTTTGAATGTCTGAATATTCTAAAAATAGTAAGTTCATGCATGACAATGAAGATTTATCGGTCTTTGCAGCTAATATGAAAAATATTGAATTGTAACATAATCTATGAAAAGTGTCATTCTATTCACTGTAATTTAGAAAAATGAGTGTTTTCCTAAGCAAATTTTTGTAGTAAAAAATCGATTAAACAAGGGAGACGTTCACTAGGAGACGAAAAGTCTCATTCGTTTTTGAGAAAAAGGGGACTGACTTTTCTCATATACAGTGATATGTTCTCTAAAACAGAGTTTCAAGATTCAAAATTGATGAAGAACCAGAAAAACCTAGAAGAGGAAAAGGGATAGTTTACCTCTGGCTATGAAGTTAGAATAAGTTTAGACTTAAATGCAATAGAATTGTGTGTTTTGTTTTGTTTTGTTTTCTCTACCTTGGCACTGCTAACATTTTGACTGCAAACTACTTGGTGTAAGGGGCCATCTTTTATAAAATAGGATGTTTAGTAACATCTCTAACTTCTTGTTCAAACCCACTGTATTTTTAGAGACATTAAAGGTGTGTGCAGGAATTGTCAAATATCTATGTGAGTGGGTCGTGGGTAAACTCTCCCTAGATGATAACTACTGAGTTAGAACGAACAAAATATTTTTACTGTACCAGATTTTTGCTACACAGGTTTACATCTGTACTGGCATTTAAATAGAAAGGAAATTTTTCAAAAACAAAAACAAAAACAAAACCCTATATGATCCTTTGAAGAGTCAAATTCAAACTTATGCTTATCATAGAATAATATAAATATATTATCTTAAGCAGGGACTAAAGAAGTCAAAGCAGATAATTTATTAAACAAATGTGTTGGGGAAGGTGTAAGCTTTTGGAAACTGACCATACTTTCCTAAATGGTGACTGTTCTTAAAGTATCTTGTGTCATTGTGGACAGGGATAGTGTCTGCTATCTTTTTTCAATACAGGTAATGTGGCCAGATAAATGTAACATCATTATTAGGAGATCACAGTAAATTCACTGTTACTGAAAAACATGCTTACATTCAGTTTATTTACGCATATATATATTTTAAATGACATAATAATAATGATCTCATGTAACATTTCCATATTGTTTCTTTTTCTATTTGTTTCTGAAATTAATATGAGTTAAACAGGTTGCATTGTACTTTTATATCATAACATTAATTTTGAGGGAAAATATTACAATGATATATTTTAGAGAAAATGTAAAGATATTACATTAATTATAGACAACAATTTTAAGATGCACCTCAAATTCATAAAAGTAAAATTGTGGAAAAATAGAGTCTTAGGTTTTGGGATTTATAATGGTTACATCCATTTTAAACTATTTCCATAATAATAATTAAATAATTTAAAGGAAACTCAGTAAGAGTTAACAATTCTTTTAAGTATTCTGATACTGTTTTCCTTTGAGAGACAAGTGAGGCATCTGTTTTATTAAGGTTTGAAAGCTCTCAAACTGAATAAAATGTTACATAAAATTCGTGATTTGAGCATGGATTTGGTTATGAATTTACAAATGTATACAGATATAGAATATGTAAAGAATTTTTAACTTGAAAGATTATAAAATATGGAAATAACATATGCTCCTTAACATATTTTTCAATTTTGATTGTTAATATATTTTAGTTGGGAAAATTCTACATAATGTTATAAATTCTGAAACTTTATAAAGCTATTTTATAAAGATTATAACAGTCTATTTTAATGATAATATATTTCCTAAGGCAAGCTATTCAACAAATTGATACTTGTATATTAAAAATAAATTGTAAGATATACATTGCAATACGTACAAAGTCAATTTATTGCTTGGAGCACTATATCTGGCAACTACATCAGATCAATACAATGTATTCAGTTGATCAATAATGTAACATTTAAGATAAAAAATTTTACTACCTTATGGTAAGAAAATAAAATCAACTTGATTTGATTTACAATCAACTTGAAATCAAAAATCTATCACTAATGGTTTTATATTCTAAAATAGAACATGTTGTCTTCAGAAAATAAATCTGTTGACAGTTCAAATGGATTGCAAAGTAATAAAAGAATAAAAAGAAACTGAGTATTGAAGTGTGAAGAAAGTTCTTTAAATTTAAGAATATCCTTCATCCTAAAATTATATTCATTAAATAATGCCATTGTGTGACACTGAAAGATGAGTTTCTAAGTTAGCAATTTGATACTTCATATTTTAACATGAAAAGAAGACAAATTTAGAAGTAACATACTTGAGCTGCATTGTAAGTCTAAGTTAATGTCATTTACAGATCACTGGGATTTTTGACTTCACACTACAATAACTTCATCCAGAAAAAGAAGTTGACTAAATCTAATTAGGGTTTGTAGATACGACGAACCCTGGTTGTAAAAATCTGAAATGGCATTGACTTAAGGAGTAAGATTTGTGGTAGAATTCTCAAGGGTTTGGAGTCACACCAAAAGATTATGTTTAGAAATTTCATCATTATCAGTGCCTTCATCCTGAAAAAGCTATTTGAGGATGCAGCACCCTATTAAATGCCTCTGCCAAGTCACAGTGCTGTTGTACGTTTTACAGAAGATGTCAAGAGATTAGAATAGTAGCTAATACAATCAAGTTTAGAATGAGACAGACTTGGTTGAGCTCATGCCATGACAGTTTATCAGATCTGTCATGGTGGGATATTCCAGTATCTACTGATATTTGAGGGTTACAATCTGTATACTTTCTCAAGGATGTTTTAAGAAGTTCAAGAGACTTAACCCATATTGGTCATTCCATGAATTGCAGCTGATTTCATAGGGGAGGGTATATACATATGTTACAGGGTTCCTGTCAAAACTATACCTGAAAAAGCCATCAACCTACTATTTCTCCTTAATTTACTATCAATGCTAATATGTATCTGAGGCAGCAAATCCAATGAAAAGTCTCTAGTATTTGGAGATGTGTCAGTATTGGTTTCACCATTCTTTGTATATTTTATCTCATGTAAGTGTATGTTTGTTTGGAAACTTAAGATTCTGATTTAAAAAACTGCTTATAAAAATAACTGCTTCAGATAAAGTTGGAGGTCCTGGGGTAACAGATGGCAGAATAAGGCAAATAGTTAAAATGTGCTGCTTTGAATATACCCATGAATGTGAATACGAGAGAGAGAAGATGAATGGAAGTAGCAGAAAAGATGAGTTCACATTTCACAAATAGCTTAATTTTTCCTTCCTGTCATTTTTCACTCAATTCTGATACTTTTTGCATTTCTTTGGATTTTCTTATGTCAGAACTGTCTCTTTATTGGTTCTTTCTTGAACAATAAAGGACTGACCACCATGTCAGTATTATTTGAGCTCATTATAATCTGTAATCTGTACTGATAGCGGACAAGTAGTGTGAGCAGTTTATTGACTAATGCAGCAGAAGCAGAAGCTTATAGCCAGATGTGAATTTTAAAATATTAAGCTTTCTTCTCTCATATTGAACATGGCATATGATTGCAGAAAATTTCATTTGAAGCTCAAAAGGAAATATACATCTGCTGACATCAGGTTACAGAAGTGTCCAAACCAATTGTGAAAAACAATTTCCTAGTGGGTAGAATTGGAGTAATGAGAATTATGCTACCAACTTGTTGATAGAATGCAAATTCATGAGAGCTGGAATTTGCTGTATTTTGCTCTTTATTACATAGCCAGAAATTAACCCTGATGAGCAAACAAACATTTATTATGGGGATTAAATCGCATCACATAAAATAATTATATGTAATGACAAGCATATAAAAACAACTAAGAAGTGTTCATTTAAATATTTCATCTCATGAATTAATATTTTATGGGTAAATATCAATACTAAATTATAAAAACAAATTTATGCCCATTATTTATGTAACTGTCTAATGGATGAACACCGTGCTTTGTGCTATAAACTCAAAAGATGAAAAACATCTAAGTAAGTCATGGATACCTTGGTTTTGTATTATATGCGGTCCCTTTATTTACTTCAGGAGCAATTTCTACCACTTCTTTATCTTTGATTATGAAGGCATGGCTAAAATGTTAATTAAACATCATACTTCAGAAATATAGAAGTTATACATTCATGGATGTAAAACAATATATAAATCAAAAAGTATGACAGCAAGAAATTACACAAATATCACAATACAATAATACTAACTTTAGATGAGCATAGTATAAAATTCTCAAATTATTATAGAAAATGAAAATTATTTTAACAAAAATAAGTTCCAAACAAACATGCTTCATTTTTCTATTTAAATAAAAATGAAGAAAACCAAACTGCACATGTTGCAAGAGTACAGTTTGGTCAATTTTGATGCATTTTTATATTCATGAGATCATTTCCATAAGCAAGTTAATGAATATTTCCATCATTTCCAAGTTTTCTCTTTCTCTGTTTTAACCTAGTCTTCCCTTTCCTGTCTCTAGACAACTATTGATCTAATTTCTGTTAGTATAGATTACCCTGCTCTTCTAGGATAGGAAACAGATTCATTTAGCAATTTGGGGGGCAGGTGAACTCTTTAATGTAATATTTCTGAAAAAGTTTTATCTATTGCAAACCATTTTTGCTTATTGATAAGTACTATTCACTTGCGTGGAAATAGCACTGTTTATTATTCACCTTTTGATGAATATGTTTTGAGATGGTATCATAAGCTATTGCAAAATTAAGGCTCTATGAACACTGGCATAAAAGCCTATATGTAACCATAAGTTTACATTTCTCTTGCAGAAATTGCTAGGATCAGAATGACTGAGATGTATGATAGGTAAATGTCTGTCATTTAAGGAATACATTCCTAAAATTGGAATATTTGAGGCATATGAAAAATGGATAAAAATTCCAGTCCCCAGGCACATTTTTTAAGGTTTGGATAAAATTGTAATCACCCCTTGTTTATCTCCCTTCATTTCCAGATAATATTTAGAGTCACAGGACTAGAACACAATCTCTTTTGTGACATAAATGCAAATCAGACGATCTACTCAAGGACCTTCCTTATTAAAAGTGTTCCCAGTACTATACTAGTAGGAAGTCCACACAAAGCCATATGTCTGCCTGTCACTAGGTTTGAATCCTCAAGTTAAGTTAATAAAGTCTTTATTTAATTTATGATTTTAGTATCATTTTATTCCAGTAATCAATGTATCCTTCAAGCATTGCTACAAGAAGTAAAATCAAATAAAACAATAAAGAAAACTGTCCTTGTTTACCCAATATGTTTACTCTAAGTTTTTTGTCATTTCCATAGTCTGTCTGCTATGGTCTAAAAGTTTTTGTCTCATCTATTTATCATTTCTAATTTTAAAAATATTGTTTCTAACAATCATTTTATGGCTCCTCCTAGAAAGATCAATTAAGTTAATCTTCATAAAACTGCATTTAGGACATGTTAACACTAATGTAAATCAGAAAGTTATAACCCTGTGAATTAGGGTTATAGATGACGATCCAAATGTAAAATATAAATTTTTATGAACAACAATTTATGTTCCTATTATTTTTTTCAAAAAATCAAATATTGTTGCATCAAGTCATAATATTTCAAATTTTAGTTTCAATCTTTCTGATGCCTTCCATAAATCTCAAATCTCTGCAGAATTTTCTCTAAGGATTTTACACAACTTAATGTGGAACTACATTTCTTAGTCTCCTGCATTGAATTAAATATCCTGAATTGCTTTTATTCTTACTTTGTTCATTCCTTTGTGTGTTTTTTCCTGTTTGTTTCATATATGTGATATATATGTGTATGTGTGTATACACACATACACATACATATTGTAATTTATAGAAAATGGATCCTGATTTATTTTAGATAAGTTATAAATAATGCAAGACATGTGTTATATACAATATGAAATAAATGTGGGTAATCCTCATGATATTCTAAGATATAAATGTAATCATATCTATAAAAAACCTAACAACAGGCTTGTTTAAGTGTTAGCCTGGATATCAATTTTATTATTAAGTTGAGCTATTTTCCTCAGAAATTTGAAGTGAATTTATGTGTTTTATTTTTTTTGTTACTCGAGTCATTTGATAATATTGTGATACTCTTTTACCTCTTTAGAGACTGAACATATTTTCTGCTCCTTCTTGTTCTAAACGTCCCTGACAATTACTGTAGTCTAAGATACTATTTGTTGTTTTATACATGATAAGCTCATGATAAGCTCTATCAGTGCAAAATCATAAGCCTTAAAATGATACATATTTTTTTCTGTTTCCTTTCCACCCCATCTCCCATTTTGGATGCAATTTTAGTTTTCTTTTAAATTTAGATTTTTTTTAGGTTTTTGCCTTTACACTTATTCTCTGTAACATCTGTTGTATAAATTCATTAATAATATTATTTTAAATGTACATAATTTTTATCTAATAGCTATTTCTGTATGTTACTCTTTAATGTTAAGTATATAGTTTTTCATGATTATGCTACATTCTTTAGTCTCTTTGGGATTCTAGTAGAGTTTTTATTTATGTCCAAATGCACATATGATTAGGTTTGTACTTGTAACTATATTTTTGGTTCTAGAATTATATTGGGGGGTTTGGATAATGTTTCTAGTGCCTTGTAATATGTATCTTTTGTAAACTTAGTTGCCATTGGTTTTCCATTTATTTTGTTTCTTAGTTTTATTTGTTCAGAGAGGAAAGAAGAAAGGAAGGAAGAAAGGAAGAAGGGTGGGAGGAAGGCAGAAAGAAAAGAAGTAAGTAAGGAGGAAGGAAGGGAGGGGGGGAAGGAAGGAAGAAAGAAAGGAAGGAAGAAAGAAAGGAAGGAAGGAAGAAAGGAAAGAAGAAAGGAAGGAAGGAAGGAAATGAACATATTTATTTGTTTGTTTATTTAGGCCCTTCATCCCATTACAATTTGAAAATCTATTCACTTCAGCTTCACATGGTCTGCATGATGGTGTTTCAGTCACTTGAGCCACAGATATGACCATCCATTGGTTTTAAAGGATACAACAGCAATAATATAAAGATGTATCCATGATATGTGCTTATCAATATGACTTTTGAACCGATAGGGTTATGATATATTCATCATATTGGAGTAAGAGTTTGCTTTTGAAAAATACCTAAATATGAGTGCATTGAAAAATTTATTCAGAGCCTTGCAGTTTCTCAGAGAATCAAACTTTATTCCTACATTCCTTTCCATAGTGATTTTGCATGGAGAATAGGTTCAGATGTGGAGCTCACTCCTCTGTAGGAATATTTTGTAGTAGTAACTATTTTAAGAACTGCATCTCACTTCTGCCCTCTTCCTGCTTAGAATAGTGGTGCTGGAATGAATGACTTCTTTTTGTCATATATTCCTCTATAAAACTTTGGTAGTGCTTTTTCTTCCTTTCATCAAGCAACTACCACTCTTGGAATTCTTTGTTTCTCCCCATTCCCAACTCCTTCAACTTCAGGTAAATGTTGATTAGCATGTAACTCATATATATCTCTTTTTATGGAAACACAAATTAGATACACTAAGTGCATGCCTCTAGAAGCTTATGGACTATAATAATTAGGTGAGATTGTTTTGTTGTCCTCAAGCCAGAAGACCTTATGCTAAAATATAGTTTTTTCTTTATTACATTTAAATTATTTTCCTATAAACATCATTTATTAATAAACTTTTCTCTCATTACATTTATTTAAGTAGCACACTGAAAAGTAGGCTATATTTGGGTTTTAAATTATTCTCACTTATAAAATGATAGACATTTGAAGCATGAATGGTTTAACACATCTGTGAGTGGAGAAAACATGTTTATTTGAGCTCTCTAAACAAAATTTATCATAACGTCAATAAGGCGATTACAATTGCACTCTGTAGTGCATTGCAGGAACTGAACGTATTTTATTTTACCTTAATTATGCATTCTATATTTTTATTTTAATATTTGATTTAGAACTTTTACATCTTGCTACCAGGTACAAATGTAAGTAATTTGAAATTTCAATTTTTAGAATAAATTATAGTTTTCATTTGCATCGGTCTCACAAAATCTTAGGAAATGTGTGTACATAGAGTTTTTCAATGAATACGATAATTCTATTTGAAAATAAATTGCCCATATTTTACTTTTTATATAAATGAAACCAGATGAATTTATGTAACTTGAAAACTAGTATTTGCTCATTACCTATATTTTAGAAAATATCTAACAGTATTTTAAATAAATGACTAAAGTTATAATCCTTTGAATTCTCTTATTTCTAGTTTAATTAGAGAACTGAACTTCAGATTATCTATACAATTTAATCAAAGTTTAGATAATTAAGCAATAGAATGAAATGAAAACTTAGAACATTTGATCAGTAGCTGACACTACACCTCTCACGTCATTTAATTTGGTCACAAATGATGAATCTTGAAAATTGCCATTAGACTCAAAGGCAAAGATGAGTCTCCCTCTTTCCATTTATTGAATATTTAATACATGATTTGGTACAATCCTTGAGTAAAGATCATAGAGGAGCAATTGAGGTCAGTGTTCCTGTTTCCACATGGTTTAGAATCCTTACAAAGAGCATGAAAGAAAGAATTTCACTCCTCCTCATCCACCCCTTGAGACCCATGTTCTAGCAAAGAACAACAACAATCTCACAGTTTATAGACTGCCATACCCAGTTATGAGAACTGTGAGAAAAGAGTTGACTCTGCCACCATCCACATGAATAAGCACCCTAACTCCTGTAACTCACAGCCAAAGCTATATCCTTATCCCAAGTGATTCTCCCTCGCTTAGACATCACCACCTATCTCTGAGACTCAGCAGAAGTTCCTTACTATGGAAGCTTGTGAAGTCAAAGCTATAAAATAAAACCAGAGCACCACCTGACAGGAAAACAAACAAAATAATCTTTTAAAAAAGAAGCAACCCAGCTATAAGGTGCCTGTGGGTCAGGGGACCTCAAGATATTTCACATTTTCATATTATGGCATCACAAGGAAATGACAACTCATTGAAATAAAATTTGCAGATATGGAGGATTTTATCTTTTTAATGATTAAAGCAATCATAACGCACAAGTAAAATTCAGAAATGTAGATCAAAGAAGTTGTAGAAGATGCATCAAAACAAATGAATGAGCTCAAAAATAAAATTGACAAGCAGAAGAAAGAAAATGAATATTTTTAAAGAAAGTAACTGAAATTCATAAGGTGACGTATGCAATAAATTAGAAAAAAATACTATAGGAATTTATGTCAAAAGAATTGTCCAAATAGGGAATGACTCAATGAGCTAGAAGAAAGAAATGTAGAATAGAATAAAGTTGACAAAGAAAGAGAAATTAAATATCAAAAAAGTGAAGAAGCATTCTTAAAACTCCCCAAATTCATTAGGAAAGACAACATATGAAATGTGAGTCTCCCAGAAGGAGAAGAGAGGATAAAGGAATAGAGAATAGATGTGAAGAATAAATTTGTTACCTTTCTGTATGCAGAAGAAAACTTCCAGAAAAAAAAAAAATCAAGAAATAATCTTGTTTGTAATTACATGAACAAGGATTAAATACCTTGGAATAAACTGGACCTTAAAAGTAGAAGACTTGCACTCTGAAAGCTATACATTGTTGTTAAAACTAGTAGAAGAGACAAAGGTATGGACAGATATCCTATGCTCATGGATTAAAAGAATTAACATTGCTAAAATGGCCATTTTACCTAAATCAATATGCATACTTAATGATGTAACTATTAAATCCCTAAAGACATTTTTCAGAGAAACACAAAAATTTACAAAATTTATATGGACCTAATAAGAGACTTCAAGTAGCAAAAATAATCCTGAGACAAAAGAACAAAAACGGAGGTGTCACATTGCCTGACTTTACACATAGTAACAGTAATCAAGTCATCATCTAACAAAAAAGACACATAAATTGATGAAATAGGATTGAGAGACCAGAAATAAATCCACACATGTCAGTTAATTTACAACAAAGGAGCCGAGGACATATAATGGGGCGAAGGCAGTTTCTTCAAAAATGGTGTTGGGAGCACTGAACAGCCATGAGTAAACAATGGAAACTAAATAACCACTAAAACCATATAAAATTAATTAAAAATTGATTAAAGACTTGAAAATAAAAATAGAAGCCATAAAATACGTAGAACAAAACATAGATGAAACAATCCTTGACATTGACCTTAGAGTTGTCTTTAAGAACTTGACTCCAGTGTCAAAGGAAATAAAATCCAAAATAATCCAAACAAATACAGCAAACTAAAAGCTTCTGCAGTGAAAGAAGTTCATTAAAAGAAAAAGACATCCTGCTGGATAGGTGAAGATAAATGCATATTATGTATCTGAGAAGGGGTTGGTAACCAAATGCATAATAATTTTATATACTTCAGCAAAAAAAAAGAAGCAAATAATGCAATTAAAATGAGCAGATTTCAACACACACCTTTCAAAGAGGACATACAGATGGATAACATGCACATGAAAAGATATTCTCACTCTCTTGTTATTAGAAAAATGTAAAACTCAGAAAAGAACAAGATATAACCTCACAACCATGAGACTGGCTATTATCCAAAAGGTGCAAACAAGCGTTGTCATGAATGAGAAGAATTCATACACTTACGGTGGTAGTGCAAAAAGGTATGAACAATAGGAAAGAAGTATGGAGATTACTCAAAAAACTGAGAATGAAAATTCCATATGATCCCACCATCCCTGAGAGGTGTTTGCTCTAAAAACACAACACTAATTCAGAGAGATATATCCATGCCTGTATCTACTGAAGTACTCTTCACAATAGCCAAGAGACGTAAACAGACTAAATACCATTCACTAGATGAATGGATAAAGAAAGATGTGGAATATAAACTCTAGCATACTGCTCACCTGTTAAAAAAATTAAGAAAGAAATTTTGCCATTTGAGGCAATATAACTTTTGTAGGTAGAATTATTCTTAGGTAAGGCAGAAGGAGAAAGACAGACATTGCATGATATAATTCATATATAGTATATAGAGAAACAAGCAAACAAATGCACTAAATCAAATAAAACAAACTTTTATGCATTAAGGCAACATCTTAGTTTCAGAAAGGAAGAGGTTGAAGGGCAGGCACATTGGGGACAGGAGATCAGATATACAGTGAAGGAAAAACTGAAGTGGTTATGTGAACTTAGTTTACTTTATATAGATGTTTATTTATAATGATGAATACTTTAAAAATGTGTACATTATGCAGCAACATCATTTCAATAAAATTAATTAAAAATAGAAAAGTAAATGAAAGCAAAGCTAACCTGGAGAATATTTTTTTAAATAATAAGATACTTCTACCAAGATGCATGCCAATCTACCACCTAAATCTTCCTTTTTATAATAAACTCCTATACTTCTGCCACTGGATTATTCATTTAATAGGACATTTCTTTCATTTGATTATTCATCCATTCAATAAATTATTTCTATTTTAATAAGTTTATTAAACACAATCAACTTCAGCAGAAGTCATGGAAATTAATGATTTTGTAGTTTATCCAGATTTTTCTTATTTGAGTGGAAAGGGTGTGTTTAGTTAGCTCTGCATATAATAGACAAATTGCTGCTGCTTTGAGAGGTGCATGGAGCATGAACCTTTCTATACCTGACTATTCACATTACCTTCTCACTGTTCTTGCCTAGAACTTAAGTTAGAGTCTCTGGGTAGAGCCATGATTTGTTTAAATCACAACAATGAAAAACAAAAGCTAAGGAAATGATGTGGAGATAAATAGATCTAGGGTCCTTTATGATGGTGTTTTAATTGCGTACTTCCATTTGTCTTTATGTTTAAGGGAAAATTTTTCTTACCTGCTTAATTTTTAATGAACCATTCTGTGGTTTGCCAAATAAAATCTCAGACAGTAAAAACTAGACCCACTAATTCTCACATAATCTAATCCATCAATTATGGAATAAAGCATTCTAACATATTTGATGTAACAGAAATTATGTCATATGTCATATGTCATTAATGTTTTAAATGAATAAAATAAATGCTGATTCCATTGACAGGTGAATAAAATGCAACATTTAGGAAATAAAGGTATATAGTTTGATCAATAATGGCTACTAAAATGTAGTTGTTCAAATGATTCTGTAAATAATGTTACACTGATTTGTAGGGCACACTAAAATATAAGTGCTAAAATAATTATTTTTTCAATATTTTCTTGACTAGATTTAGATATTCTAGGCAACACTTTCTTGGTATTTTTTTTCTATAATGAAGTCTTTAATTTACAAAATACATGTACAAATAAAAATATTTGTCATTGAAATCAAATAGCATACTAAAAATTTTCATAACTTTGTGTTAGCTTTGAAATAAGGCATTGAAGATTGACCATACTTGTAGATTAATAGCAGTTAATTTTTCATATTTTTCTCTCCTCAAAAGCCCCAGTTACAGAGCGTGAACAAAGGATATGCATGAGCGATAGAATCGTTTCACCAGATACACTGTAAGCATATCTTAGGTGCCAAAATCTGTGATTAGTTTTAATTTAGAGTTATCTGAAAGTTAAAAATCTAATGGTATGCTGTCAGAGTCCTTGCTTAACACAAGTAGGCCAGTCTTTCTAGACTGAAGGATGAAACCTGTATTTTAAAACCAGGAGAGAATTTAGAAGGGACTTACACAAACCTCTCCTGTTGAGTCCACACTGGATTTACACAACACTCCCAGTGGGATGCTGTGTTGGTTTTCTCCTCCTTTTCAGGGATCTTTCAAACCTTGTCAAAATGACCCAGGCCCCCATCTCTCCCATTGACTGCTACTCTGTAGATTTTGAACTGAAAAATATTCCTCTGTATACACAGGCTAAAATATATTTGCAGATGAATTATATAAATGATGATACTTTCCAAATTAATGAAGATAAAAGCGAACTAAGCATTTAGCATTACAAAGAATTTTTAGAAATCGCAATACATAGAATGAATTCAGGATACTGAAAAAAATGTCATTTAGATCTGTTGGAGTGAAGGAATTAAGTGCTCTCAATAACAAAGAATTACATGCTAAGCAAAACTTAATGAAAAGTCACTGGTTTCACTGTTGCAGAGCAATGAATTACATAAATATCATACCACTAAGCTATGCTTAGTAATTCGTCCTGTCACCAAATTTTCGTGAATTCTAAAATACAACTGTTAATCTAAAGGAATTTTCAATATAAAATCAATTATAATTTATTGGTAAAGAAAAATAACATAATTTAATAAAAATAAATGAAACAGCTCATATGACTAAATACATAATTCCAAAATATTTTATTGGACTCTTATTAATAAGTAAAAATATTACATTGAGTCTTAATTAATTAAATTACTTTAAAATCCTAGCTAGACTATGTATCTGGAAATAACATATCACAGTGATTCTTATTATTTTTCTATTGCTGGATTTATGAAATATGCATGCCAACCATATTTATTTTTAGTGTATACGTAGATGTTTAGATAGAATTATTTCTTTGGTGATATACTTTATTTTATTTTAAATGAACAGCAGAAAATTTTTGTGTGTGTGTAACTTAGGTAGGTTACAGACTAAGCTGCTGTGATAAATAGATCACCAAATATAGTGGTTTAAATATAATTTATTTTCACTCATGTAAAATTACAGAATAAGAGATTTTTATTTGAAGGGGTGATGTAGGAGCTGTCATCCTCAAAGCCAGGCTCCCAAATTTCCTCTATCACTACTATTTCCCAGTCGATACAAGAGAAAGGGGTCTTACCTGGAAGATGACTCACAATTACTCCACATCGTTACCATTTTACTTCCTATTGTCCAGAGTTAGTTGCTTGGCTTCACTGAACTGCTGTAAGACTGAGAATTATCCTTTGCTGCTTGTGAACATGGGAAAATACAATTTTTGAATGTGTGCACATAAAAATAGGAATTGAATAGAATTGGGGGCAATGAACAATTTCTGTTGTATTTTGTCTCACTTGCTTTTCTTTTTTTTTTCCTCAGGAACACAGATAACACTATCACAAATTCCATAATCAGATCTGAGGATGTCTGGATTGTTCAATCCAACAGGATTGATGAGTCAGGCAACTGTTTTTCCTTTTTACTTCCACCAGATTAGAAAACTTAAGAGGTTTGTAAGAACCAGTACTAGTGACTCAATGAAAACTCACACTTCTTGTGATTATACTAAATGTGCACAGTACTTTAATGTAACATTATTTAAATAGAGACAAGTTCATATTCAACAATTAGGCAATCAACTATTAGGTGTGCTTTGTTAATAAGAAAAAAGTATATTTGAATCAAAGTACAAATTCAGATACATTCATATCAAAAATATTTGTTGTAGAAAAAAAATAGAAGCAACCAAAACGTTTTTAATTTGGCTAAGATGCACTGGGGTGACATTTTTTAGGCTGGCATTCATTCCGAGTAGTTCTAATTCTGTTTTGACTACTCAGATTTTATGCAACATATTGTTAAATATTTTGAATATCTTGCCAGAAACTATTCATTGATAACACAAAAATATATAAATCATTTATGTCCTTATAAAATAACAAGACTTTGCTAAAAACAAATGTGCTATGACTACATACATTAATTGGGATAGATCAAAATATCTAATATTAAACCAAGCACAAGATACAAATGACTGAAGAAAGCAGATTTTAAATGAACGCTATAAAGTTTTAAACAAGCAAATATTACTAGATATATAATGAAACACAAATGCTCACACACACATATAGTTGTGTTTAAATCATAAAGAATATCCAAGTGATAATTAACAAACACACATAAAAACAGGACTGTGGTAAGAGGAATTCCAAAGGAATATTCAAGTTCAAATTCTCCTGGTAGGTGATGAAATCAAGAGAATTAACTTTAATATAATTTTTTATATTGTAAAAGTATTCTAATTATAATTTGGAGTCAAATATTTATTGATCATATTTGAAAGTGAGATGATGTCTTGATAAGAAAACAGAATAAATGATATCACAACATGCTAAGAATTGAGAAGTGTATCAGGTTATCTTTAACTGGAAGAAGAAGTATTTTTATCTATTTATTTATTTAGTTGTTCATCATCTTGGTTGTTTCCCAGAGTCTTGAACCAGGGACTGGAATCACCTGGTTAGCACCAACCACCAAGGTAATCCCACCATCACCATCCCCTAAAGGAGAGAGACCTTGCCACAACCAATTGACTTTTTTGCTAGTATAATTTCCTATTATCTCCCTCTTCTGCTTATAAGTTTTTTATTTGTTTGTTTGCTTCTTGTATCACATCTTGGAGTTCCTTTCTCTTTGCTAGACAGGAGGCTCTCTGATTCATGAATCCTTGAATAAAGTTAAGATCTTTACAATTTACCAGGTTGATTTATTTTTTTTTTAATCTCAAAACCCGGGTCTGAATCTGTGGATTTTGCTTGGTCTGCAACTGAACCACCAGACCCACAGGGGTGTACTGCATTTTGTTGTTTAGTTTTGAAATTATTTTATTTTTACACATTGAAATAAATTCACAGGTCAAGATTCCCCATTCTTCATATATATGTCAACATACCCTGCCCTCCATCAAATCACCAAGTGTTCTTCACCATTGTTCAGTGGGTTCCACCATCATTTTTGCCCCCTCCCTCCTGTTCTATTCCCTATTGGTAACTTCAGTTTTGTTGCAAGTCCAAGGGTTGGTTTTGCTTCATCCATTCCTTTGTTTTGTGTATGCACATATCACCTGTGAATGAAGTCTTCTGGTATCCTTTCCTCTTTTGATTTATATGACTTAATCCCCTCTAGATCCCTCCATGTTGATTCAAAGGACAGGATTCTCTCTCTTCTAAGGGCTGTGTAGTATTCCATTGTATATATGTACCACGTCTTCTTGATCTATTCATCTGAAGTTGGGCACTTAGGTAGTTTCCAGTTCTTAGCTATTGTGAATAGCACTGCAGTAAACATGGGGGTGCATGCATCTCATCTCTGTGAATGAGTGTTTTTGTATCTTTTGGGTAAATATCCAGAAGTGGGATGGTTGGATCATATGGGATTTCCATCTTCAACTCTCTGAGAAATATCCAAACTGTTTTCTATAGGGGTTGCACCAATTTGCATTCCTACAAACAATGAAAAAGTGTCCCTTTTCTGCACATCCTTGACAATATTTATTATTTCCAGACTTTTGGATAACAACCAGTCTTCAAGGTGTATAGTGATATCTCATTTTTGTTTTAATTTGCATTTGCCTGATAGCCAGGGAGGAGGAACATCTTTCCATGAGCATGTTGTTCATTTGTATATCATCTTTGGAAAAATGTCTCTCCAATTACTCCTCCCATTTTTTGATTGGATTGCCTGTTTTATGAATTCTTTGTTTATTTTAGATATTAAGACCTTGTCAGAAATATGAAAGGCAAATATCTTCTCCCAGTTAGCAGGTTGCTTTTGGTTTTAGTGTATTCTTTTGCTGTGAAAATTTTTAATTTGATACAGTTCCAGTTGCTTTTTTTCTGTTTTATTTCCCATGATCCTGGAGCTGTGTGCACAAATGCCTCCCTAAGGCTGATATCATGGAATGTCTTTTCTATATTGTCTTCCAAGACTTTTACAGTTTCAAGTCTTATGTCCAAGTCTCTAGTCCATTTTTAGTTAATTTCTGTGAATGATGTTAGAGTGAAATCTAGTTTCATTCTTTTTTATGTGGCTGTCGAGTTATCCCAACACCATTTACTGAAAGAACTTTCCTTTCTCCATCATGTGATTTTGGCTCCTTTGTCATTTATTAATGGACTGTATGCGAGTGGGTCAGTTTATGGTGATTCTGTTCTATTGACTGATCTGTGACTCTGCTATTATTCCAGTACCATACTATTTTGATCACTATCTCTTCGTAGTATAGCTCAATGGCTAGGAGTGTAGTTCCTCCAGACTCATTCTTTTTCTTAAAATTGCTTTAGCTACTCAAGGACTTTTGTTGTAGCATACATGAATTACTTTTTAAAAGAAACTATATAAGGTACATATTATTATATAGCTGAAGCATGCTCTATGAGTTTTGGAGACATACACATATGAGTACATTGTTGTACTACATAAGTGTAACAATTCTTCTGCTCACAAGGCTTGTATATATTTAGGATGATATAGTCATATGTAGGTACATGCACATTTATTTCTGTTTTTGAATTGGTGATCCTTCTATATAGAAACTGCAGAAATATTTTGTCTTTCATGATATATATTTCAAAATGTGACCAGTATATATAAATGAACTCATTTTAAGGCATTTTATTTATAGCTTAATGTTTCAAATACTAGAATAATAATCCTTATCATAATAAACTATACACATATATGTAAAGAAAAAGAAATGAACAAGGTATGCTCTTTGCTTTTATAGTCTACTCATAGAAGTTTTCAAAAGACCAAACTGCCATTTCATAAACAATTGTTTTGGTATAACTTGGAAATCAATTAGAATAGTTTTCAAAAATCATGAAAGCTACAGAATTCTATTTTCCTATTGTTATTGATATCCAAACTAAAAATAAAGGACTTAATTTAATGGATTTAAAGTGTAAAAAGCAACATGACATACTTTGGGTTGCTTACAATTAATTGAGAAGAAAGATGAAGGTGGAAACTACTAAATATTGATACTGAAAGTTGAGGTTCCTTTTAAAGATTTTGAAGGGATTCTGAACAAAGTTTATTCATTCATTCATCTGAAAATATTTTTCACTATCTATTACTGTCAATTCAGTTGTAGTCTAAGCAGTGGAATCAAGATATGAAATCAAGATGTATAGCCCCTTTTCCAGGGAGAACAAATACTGAATTGCAACAACCCCTTAGAAGAAGCACCTCATAACTTAAAATTTCACTTTGGGAGAATTGACCTATTTAGGAACTCTAAAAAAACTATCTTGATAGGTGATAAATAGGACAAGCTGTAATCAGATTGTTTTTTAAATCATGGTATACTGTAGAAAAAACAGATAATTCCACCAAACTAAACTATGTTGAGTCTAAAACTAAGGGTATAGATACCTTGAGATATAGTAAATGAAATTGTAGCTTTTTTGTATTTGATTATAGTTTTGTATTATTAAATTAAATATATATGCATCTGTATATTACTAATGATATATGTTGTACTATTATATATTAAAATGCTCAATATATTCACAAAGTAGGATGCTTCTTGCTATATATTACATATAGATCCTGGTAGTTATAAGTGCTTCCTCTGTTCCTTTCTAATATTTGGCACATGCTGCTGCACAGAACCCAGAGGACCCTGCTGTTAGAATGCACTGCAGTCCTCCACCCGATGCTCCCTATTGTCACCTCTGTTCACCCACTGCTGTGATTCCAGTGGGGTGAAAAGGGGAACGATATGGAGAAGCAAAGGGTGATTCATTTCTCATTTTAATTCCCTTCATGTCAGTCCTGCCCCTGCTGATTTAAAGGAGGAAGGACTTGAGATCAGAACAAAGGTGAGAACCTCAGCCACATCTAAATTAAAAACTGAATTAAAAAAATCTGTCCAAAGTCATAAAGTGTAACTATATTAGAAGTCATGACTCAAGGACCATTGAATGGTTCACTGGTTAGGAATGAGGATTTAAAAGATAAATAAAAAAGAATCTAAGAAATAGAGGTGGGTTAATACGTTCTGATGATTTTCTTTATAAATTTTTTAAGAGGTAAGGTGTCAGAAATAATTTGTAGAATTGTAAATATCTTGAATTTTAATGCCTTTTGCCAATCATTCCCAGACTTCTGGGATATATGATTCTCTTGCCTTAATAAATTAAGAGGACATAATGAACATCACACTATTCCACTCTATAAAAATGCTTTTGTGATTCAAATGTAATAAACTGTGAATAAAATGATTCTGCTTGGCTAAATTTAACATCATTGATCCTTCTCCTCCTCCTCCCCTTTCTATCATGCATCATTATTCTATAATCAGTATTCCTTCTCTCCAATATCTCCTTTTATCTGCTGAGCTATTACAAAATTATGATGGCACTAAGTGTTCTTCCTAGATATTATCCCACCTAGATATATACTAGAACATATACAGAATTATGCTTGTTTATTTAATTAGGTCTTATCAAATTAAATTTTCAGAGTAGAAGTTATGACTGGATTTACATATCCTTGGAAGCTAGAGAAGTGTATGAAATCATAAAATTATTAGTATTTAAGATTTCCACTCAAATTTAATATAAGGGAAATGCAGATAGTAATAAAGGTCATCCTTTAATGTGATAATCTGTGGTAAGGTGTATTGAATGATTTATTTCATGAAATTAATTGATATGCAAGAATATGTTAAAGAATGATCTTGTCTTCATTAGCAATGAAAAATATGATTTGTTTTCTTCATGATATTAGACATTAGCAAAAATTTTGGCCTTTTCAAAGCATGAGAATATAAACCTGCCTGATCTTAATGGGTTTTTTGAGTGTAGATGTAAGAGCTCACAAAAAGAAAAATCATCACTCTGTATGTATCAGTTAGAATTTACTTTAATTAAAGTTGAATTTAGAGATAAATCTTTCTGTGAAAGAATTTTCCAATATTAAGCCCCCCAAAAAAATAGATGGACTTTGAAGGAAGGTAGTGGAAGAAAGTATTTCTGAAAGAAAAACAGTATAAAAAAGATTGCAGACTGATTCTTATCAAGAAAATTCCTACAATGAGGTTAGACTGGCTGGAACAGAGTATTCTAGGATGTTAAAAATGAAGTTACATATAGCTTTGTGGCTACCAGAATTTAAGATGCCAAAATGAATAAGTGAAATGTAAGACTGCGTGGGTTAGCAGAATCCCACTGTGGTATCTTATTTGCATTCTATATTTGAGACAAATAAGGAAGCTTTAAATGATATCTATTGGGTGGATAACTGCTTCCTTAGAATTTTTGTGAAAGATTTGGAGAGGCTTACGATTGGTAGCAGAAAGATTAGTTAGAACTCCCAGGTCATTTATAAATGCTTCCTGACCTGAATGGTCGAAGTCATTAGTACTAATGATTTCACAAAAGAGTTCAACTGTGTTGCTCCCTAAATAGAAAACTAACTTCACTAGATTTTTCTTCCTGCTGCATGGACAATGGAATCCTGCTTCATTTCCCAAGAAGACTTTGAAGTTGAATTACAAAAATTTTTTTGTTTAGTATGCACTTAAATATCTTCAAGATTTATTTTATTCATTTTTTCTCCTTAGTACCTCTTACTAAGATGGTGAAAGAGACATGAGTATTTGACATCTTTTAGCTCCTCTCTAAAGTGCGGTCAATAAACAATATGATTAAATTTTGAGAAGGTATCAATATTTTATTTCTAACTTTCTGTGAACCATGAATATATTCAGGCTATAATATAATCAGAAAAGTATTTACTCAAGAATAGGAAAAATGACCCAGATCCATTACTGAGCTGCTGACCCTGGGTATATAACTTCAACATCAAGGCAAAAGAAAGTTTTAAAAACACAAGTATAGAAATGGTCTGAGGTTTGATTATTTGTGGTGATTTTATGGAATGGTAATCAAATCCACAATTCTGTCTCTGATTGATGGTCGAAGTCTTCACACAGAAGACTGCAGTGTTGGGGTCTGCGGTCACTGAAGGATGGAGTCAAACTGTGTAACTTACACCTAGAATCTCAACATGATACCTCAGAGAGAAGGTGGAGGGAGTATGTTTGACCCAAAACAAGTTGTACATTTTTCCAGTAATTATCAACTGTCTCATTCCAAGTGCAGTGCTTGCGTGCATATTTACTATAGTAAATCCTCTGAAACTCTCGGATTTCCCCATACCTCCAAAATCAATCATTAGTTTAGTTTTACATTTCATAAGTGATAGCTTCATTTTTTTATGTCACCTTAAGGAATGTGTGAACAATGAAATAAAAAGTGTGTCTTCTTCCTCTCTCTTTCTGCCTGGCTGCCTACTCTCCTTCATTCCTGCCTGAACCTTTCCTTAAAAAAATTAAATAAATAAAATAAATTGTTGATTTATTTCAACCTGTTTTCTCATGCAGAATTTCTTCATGTGACTCCCTTGATAACTCTTCTCTATCAGATCTTTTACCTTTAAAAGCTAAAAGAAAACTCAATGACAGTGCACGGATTTTGTCAAAATTCTTTTAGATTACAGAAACTATTTTTTTTTTAATCCCAGCAAATAAGTAATAATAAAATAATCCACCAAACATAAAGTAAAGGAATACAGGGGAAAAATAATTTTTCACATCAAACTTAAAGAAGGCTGTGTAGTACTTTGAAAATTATGTATATTGGCTTTGAATTATCTGGCCTTGTGTTGACATCTTTCTTAAAATTGTCAGCTGAATGATCTTGCTATTAGATCGATTTTCTTATTGGAAAAATTATAATCAATAGTGCTATGTATTAAATAAGGGGATGCATGGATTTTCCTTTTGCATCATGTTTTCAAATTTTCCAATATTTTAAAGATATGTAAAAATATATTTTCCTTTATTCCTCAAGATACTTCCTCACCATTAAAAAGGATTTTATTATTGCATGGATTTTCCTTTTGCATCATGTTTTCAAATTTTCCAATATTTTAAAGATATGTAAAAATATGTTTTCCTTTATTCCTCAAGATATTTCCTCACCATTAAAAAGGATTATACTAAAAATTTCTTTTTAAGCCTTATGAATAACAAAGATACAGACTAAAAGAGAAATCATCATTGATTTCATTTCGTGATTTTAACACAATCATATTACTGTTTACCTTGACTAATCAAATTCTAAAAATAATTTGATAGTTATAAATCACTTAATGTAGTATGGGAAATATACTGTTTTTCTGGAACTAGTAGAGAACTATGTAATTACTGTACAATCAATATTTGATGATATGCCAATATATAAAGGTTAATTTCAAAATTTTATAAAATTTGATTTTTTTCTAATGATTGATTTAATAGTTTTTCTTATAGAAGGAAAAGTAAAAGAAGTTTTAAAAGGTATTTCTTAATCGTGACTTCGCTACTATTTTCCAGTAATGTTTTATAAAAGAGAATTTGTATAATGCTGGGAGGTATGGAATACTAATTTCAAGGCTAAATTATATTACTTAGCATTTTATAGAAATTTGATAATTATTAATGTAGGTCTATGGATCCTAATGTAGTCATTTCACAAATGAGTTAACCTAGAGCTTCCTTCTGTGACATTCCAAAGGTCACACTGAGTCAGTGGATTGGAGCCAAGAGAAAATGTTAGTCAATTTTAATGTCAATCACAATGCATAAGGCAGTATCTCCTAACTCAAACCATTACTAATGCTGACTCAAATCTAATAAAGTAAATCTCATTTAGAAATCAAAACTTTTGTAAAAGCACTTTTAGCTCTCTCCTTAAAGTAAGTGAGCAAATTTTCCATTTACATTCACTGTCTATATGATAAATTGAATTTAATGAGAGTATCCTGAGTAGTATTACCAATGTGGAGGCAAAAAGTAACATTAAGGGGAAAATAACACTATAATAATAGCTGATAGTTCAGTGTGCTATATTGTCAGCACTCCATACCCACAGCAGGAAAGGGGAGAGAGTGATATGTGTTGAACAGAACATCCATTTTATGGGGAGAATAAATAATTCATTCAGGATTATTTGAAGGACAGAGAAGAATTGTGCTTTTCTTGCTGAGGTGGTTAATTGTACTTTGGATTTTGTTCTTAAGGGAAAAGTAGATCTTATCTTTTGAACTTAAAGTATAGAAATAGCTGCTGCATGCGGTTGTTTCCTTGATAAGTCCTTTTAAGTAAATTAATGGCAACATTAATTTATATATTAAAATGTAACAAATTAGTTCACTACAAACACAATATTTAATTTCTGTCTGCCCTTACTGACCTCAAACCAAAACATAATAAAACAATAGCATACGGCTTTAATTCTTTATTTCTACTTAGACTATTAAATTATTGTTTATAAAACTTTCAAACATTTGTAAACCTTAAGAAATGCATTTTACACTTAGACTGGTCTGTTTGCTCAAACAGTACATTTAGAGTTTAACCATATTGATTTGCATATATTTACTGTTGAGATAAACAATTAAATCTTATGAAGTTAAAATAAAATATTAAAGTAAATAAAACCAACCTTGTAGAAAAAGTGAACTCTGAAATATATTAAGCTTTCAGAATTCTACTCAGTTATTGAAAGAGATAGAAATGCACCATTTTCAACAACCTGGGTAAAATTTTAGGTGATGATGCTAGGTGAAATAAGCCAGAAGTAAACAAAAACAAAAGATAAAGATAATGGTTTCACACCTATGTGGGTTATAAAGAAACAAAATGAATGAACTAGAAAGACATAACAAAACTCTCAGTCTTCTGAAGCAAGACAATCATTTCATATTTCTCATATTTCTTTACTCTGTTAAGTCTTCCTTTAATCAATAATTTTAAATCTCTGTTCTGTCATAGAAACTATAATTATGCTGCTCCGCCCCTATCTCTCATGCCTCAGTTAAGTATTCCTTACATTTGGAAACAATTCCTAAAATTCTATATATAAGATTGAAATCTGACTATACCAGGGAATTCCACAATGTGGACTAGCAAATCTGACCGGCTGCCTGATTGTACAATACCCAAACTAAATGGTCTTTATGATACGAAGGAGAAAAACAGCAAACATAATGATGTTTTTGTTTAAAGTGACAATTGCATGCAATTCAGATTTCAGTATTCAAATATATTTATTGGAACACTACTGAAATGACTATCAATAAATATTGAGCTCTGCCTAAATGTTCATATATAGCATTAAGGACATGCTGATTTCCTTTCTTGAGACCAGTTATATCATTATCACCATCATGAAGCAACGGTGCAGAGCTTGGGTAATTTCAGGGGTATAAAAAACATAAATCAATGAAAACAGCAATTATAAGAAAAAGTAATAAAAAGTATGATAGATTGAAAAAAGACACTAATAAAAAAATCAGAAAATTATTAGAATTCAGGAATATTGAACAAAGCGATACATAAACAATATGTAAACTGTTAAATAGATAATGGGAGATGTACAGAAAAGGAAATAGTCCTTTTGTATGATTATATATGTTTGCATGTGTATTGCAATGTAAATATATCACTTCTTTTTATCTTACAATTTCATGATTACACCAACAAGGGAGACTATGACAAATCTAACGTCATTCTTCTTCTGTATATATTTTAACATTTTTCTTAAATTTATCATTGGAGATTAGACCTTACATCTTAAATATAATGAATCATTAATTTCAATTGGTATATATTCTAAAACATGTAAGTAAAATCACAATTTCAAAAGTATTAGACACAATTTTCTATTAATTTTAAAATACTACACTCAGATATTTTATATATTAACAATTTAAATAAGCAAATTATTTTAATTTTCTGGTTCAGTGTTTTCCTAATCATTTTTATACTGTGGGGGTTTCATGTATGATATCCTTTGTAAAAGAATATTTAATGTTGGAGAGTAGCAAATCCAAATTTTAGTCTGGCTAGCAGCAGAATTTTAACGAGTTCAATTTCCAATATCCAGTAGCTTACATGTAATCCCTGATAATATCTCCAGGTTTTTAATATTCTTCACTCCAAAAGACCTTGATCAGAGTAATTTCCAAGTTCTGCTTACAAGGTTAGATTTCTTATTTTAATTTAATGCTTTAGAACTCATCCATAATTCAGAATAATGCATGACTGATTAAATAAATAAACCCGAATAACTTATTGTCACATTAGAAAGTCAGAAATCAAAATGTATTCAACTGGTTCAATTATATTAAGTGTGTGGCAACTTATTGTTCTATTCAAATCTATGAAACTGAATGATTTCAAAGCTTAAGTAAGTCCAAATATTACATATTTTTAATATTAAAAAATTCCCATCAGGATATTTTTGGGAAAAGAAACCAAAAAAAATTGCCCTCAGATGAAATTCAAGCTATGGGAGAGTATTCACATTTTTACTATGTGCTGAGTACATTATATCTTTCTTTCAAAGTATCTTCACAATGTTTTCCGTGAAGATGGTTAATCTGTATTGAACAAAATTGAAGCTGATAAATCTTTCCAACACAATGATTGCAAATACTCTCTTTTTTGGTTTGCCCTGATTAAATTGAGTCTGTTTAGATTTTCTCTTAGTATAAAGATATTTATTTACTTCAGAGAATGGACTTTATTATTAAACCATGACTTTTGGAGTTACAAATGAATGTCTGAGATAGTCAATGATGTGTTTCCACTCTGTGCAGAGATGACTAAGAGATGTCCAAATAATGTATAACCACTGCTACCTCCACTTTGCTTTAAATGTCACCTGGTTACAAATTCTTCAAGAATTTAAAGCGCTCATCCTTAATCTGCCCAGCCCAACTCTTGGTCAAACACAGACAGCTTCATGAAGTATTCTGATGCCAAACTTTGGGACAGTTTACTATTTTCCAATAATATTCTCTGAAAAATCAGTTCGTCTGCAAACTGAGCTCCAATCCTCTTGCTCTTAGTTTAGAAAGATAATGTCTGTCTCTGCTTGACTCACATTAAATAGCCATAGTTTTAAAGTGCATTAATACTGAAAGTCAGATTGACATGGGCTTACCTCCCATCTATCCCTTTAATCAACTGTTGTTTATACGCTACCTGTTTCTCTACACCTAAAAGGTTTGCTCACATATTTGTAACAGGTTTATTGTCCACTATTTTAGAATATCTTCAATGCCATTAACACCAAAATGGTCAAAAGCAAAACTGTTCGCAATTTAAAATGTTTCTTCCTTTTTATAATGTCTCAATCTCAAATGATTTGATCTAATGCTAAATGATTAAGAAATATATCTTCACAATTTCTAAATGTTTGGGTCTATCTTATACAAAATTCTATTTTTTATTTTACTTCTAGTGACTTATTTTATAAAAATTGGCACTGAATATTTTGTTTTTGAAGACTATAGGCATTTCTATGATCATTGAACATTTGGTAATTTTGGATGTATTTTCTTACTGAAAATTATTTAAACAACAAACTACATGCATATTAATAATTACATTTGAGAGATGTTCTTTTATGTTTATATTTCAAATTTGTAAATACCTGTGCTAAAACTTTTGGATTTCTGTATATATATATATACTTGATATTTTTATTTTGTGCTTTTAAAACAAATATTATCTATAGTTCAAGTTCCATTTTCATTGAACATGATTTTTGCAATTAATTTCATAAATTATATTTATTATGACCAAATACTATAAACACCAACATTGCTTAGGATTTCTCTTACATGTTTTTTTTTTTTTTGAATAATAAGAATAATTCACGATCACATTACATGGAAAGCTCCCCAATATCGGAGCCAATTCCTGCTATCCAGTGCCAAATCATTAAATATCTGAGGTATTTTATAAAAACTGATGATATTCAACTGCACCATATTCAGAAGTGTTATTGTTCATAGACTTTCAAAACTAATTTAAGTCTTAGAGGCAGAAGTCTAAGATTACATTTCTCCCTTTCTGATCACACAACCCATTTTTCTTAGATTCTTTGTCAGTGAACAAAAAAAATGACCAAGTGTTTAGTTGATATAGCTTCTTGCCAGCTTACAAAAATAATTTCAAATTTAGAAGTACCAGCTCTTGAAATTTATTTTGCTTTCCTGAATTTATCATAAAATGAGATAACAAGTCATTGTGATATTAAATATTAATTGAATTAATAAAATATTATTCTTACTCTTCTATATTTCCCTCCTCTAACCCCTCTCACTCACAGATACATAATATCCACAGAATACAGTTCTTATTAAATAATTATAAAACTATCCAAAGCTTGAAAACTGAAATAGGATTGTATTCATTTTAAGAGTTTATACTGGGTATAAAATAATTATCAAATATAGTAAGATAACCACATAACAAAGATGGTGTATTATAGACCTTAAAAAAGTATTACAGATTATCTTTTTAAACATAAATTTACATGTGATACATGCAATGAGGTTTCTTTAAAGAAAATTTCAACTGATAATATTCCACAAATTGTCATACATGATACTTTGTGCTTCCTAGAAATAAATATCTTCTCAAGTAATTTAAATGATTTTCATATTATGTGTTCATAATAGTGACTTCATGATTCCTGTTTCATCTGTGAAGATGAAAAATGTACATTATGGTGATAGGCAGAACTAAAATAATTAAAGTTAAAATGAATTATGTTAAACATCAACCTCATAATAAAATGTTTTATCTATTCTCCAACTTAATCAAATTAGAATTGTAAACCATTCACATAGTAATTCAATAGATTATAAATCTTTATTAAAACATGACATTTAAGTCTTTTGTGCTTCTGTAAAACAACTTGTTAGGCTAGTACAAATCTAAATGACAACACATAATTTTGCTTTCCAATCACATTACAGACGGTTTTAGTATTGTTTTCCAAATAAGCTAGAGATGAAATTCAATATAACCTCGTATTCATTATCAATCTGAAACAGTCCACAAATCAAATTCTTCAAACACATGCTCTCCACGATTGGTTGACTACTTTTCTCCTGTCACAGAACAAATGGAAATAGATCCATTTAGTTATATTGGGTGCCTGGAGGTAAATACATGTCTACGACATTTTAGAAGTAACTTTCTTCTCTGAAAGTAAGAAAAGCTTATTGATTTATAGAAGAAAATATAATATTACTCTTTTTATTATTTAAAGTCAGTTTCTCCTTGTTATAAAATTTAATTCACTGCCAATTGCATAATAATATATATGATTTGAATGACATATTAAGGACAGAATTTAAAATTTAGATATTGAAAAAAGACTGCAAAGTTTAACTAAGATTAAATGTAAAACAAAACATATAAAGCTTGTTTTTATTGGCAAAGATTACTATTGTCAATGCATAATATGATACCAAAATGTACAATTATTTTCAAGAGACAAAATTTTTTTCATTGTAACTTTGTGTTTGCACAGAAGATTTTCTTACAAGAAGATTATATTTTACCTCTTGTCATATAGAATTTTTCAAATCAGTATAAAATATTTAGTTTGCTACATTTTTTAATATGATGAAATCTAAAATTTTAGCAAATGAAATAGAATTGAAGATTGCACATATTCTTCATGTACTTAATACTCAGAGATAATGCAGCTCAAAGACAATGCACAATGATGGTAACATCATGACAACAAATGATCATAGAAGCTGACAGTGTATAGTCCTTCATTTCCTCAAAACAATTCTTTGAAATGGACAATATTATTAAGTCCTGCTAAGTTTCTCTCTTATTTCTTTTACACACAAAGGTAAAGGCTTCACACACACAAAATTTGCCTCACACAATATTGTACTCTCACTTATACCCGAATAACATCAAGAGTGACTCAAAAGTCCATTAATCCTTTGGCCATGACAGACAGGGTGACAACACAGGAAGAACCTAGGAATCGTGAAAGCAGCAGAAAGCCTGCCGAGAAGGACCAGGACACAGATCCAGGGAGGAGAGTCTATGTGATGGGCAGGAGGAGGACTAGCACTCTGGTAGAACTGACCAGGAGTCCTAGCAAGGAAGTTACATAGGACATCAACATAGTAGGAAGATAGCTAGGACAAAACCCAACATCAGTCCTTCCTATCATAGTAAAGGCCACAGGTCCTGCCCAATGAAATCCTGCTCCCAGGCTTAAAGGAAGAAGGCAGTCTCCCAGAAAGGAGAAACTTTCAAGACTACTCACCTTATGGGTGGAGATGGAATTGCAGCATGATTGCTGATTATGGGCTGACAACAAGGTGGTCATTTCTGTTCAAGCTGGGACGTTGGGGGAAGGCTCCGCATTCTCCACACAAATTCCGACCCTATAAGCAAAACTCTTGGGACCCAAACAAGGTTCACCTAAAAACATTTACAAATCCAACTAGTGGTGATGCCAAAAAACTCAAGAATTCTCAATGTTCAAACCAAGGTGCAAACTTATCTGGTGCAAGGTGATACCCTACACAACACCCTCGCTGCAAGGAAAATGAATAAAAATGTGGATTGCTAGAATGAATGTAAGACTAATCTACTTTCAAGTAAAATAAGGAAATAAACAGAGAATTGTTAATGCTAACTTCAGAGTAATTTAAAAACACATCTCCAGGGAAAAAGCAAAGAAGGAAAAAAAAGGGAAACCGATCAAAACAAAACTGCACTGAAATATAAACAGAATGTCAAAAAGAGCATGACACAGAGATACATGCACGAAATGATGGATCCAATAAAAATTCAGGAGAAAATTTGTTACAATAGACAAATGCAAACTACCTGAGGATGAATTTAAGGCAACAGTACTAAATACACTGATGGAAATTTTTAAAAAAGGAATGAAAAGAGAATAATAAAAAGAGAGAAAAGAAACAAAACAATGTATCAAAGAAAAGAATACAATAGCTGAACTAAAGAGCTCAATAAAAGGTCTCAAGAATAGGTTGTATGAAGCCTCCAATAAAATCAGTGACCAAGAAGATAAGGAGGAGGAATGCACTCAAGAAAACAGCAAAGAAATAAATGAGCACACACAAAAAATAAGGTGGAATTTGAGACCTATGGGATAACATCTAAAGGAATAACATTCACATCATAGGGATACCTGTAGGAAAAGAGAGAGAAAAGGCGGCAGAAATTGTATTTGAAGAAATAATAGCTAAGAATTTCCCTAACCTGAAAATGAAGTAAGCCTGGAGACCTAGGAAGCTCAGTGTCTCAAATAAAAGAAATCCAAACAGACTTACAACTAGACGCATTGTTATCAAAATGTCAAAAATGCAAGATAAAGAAAGAATCTTAAAAGCAGTCAGACAAAAACAAGCCACATACCAAGGAGTCCCGGTAAGACTGCAAGCAGGTTTCTTAACTGAAAATTTGCATGTTAGAAGGGAATGGCATGATATATTCCAAGTGTCAAAGAAAAGGATTTTCGCCCTAAAATACTTTACCTTTGAGATCATCATTCAGAACTTCAGGAATGATAAAAATAACTTTTCTGAAAGACAAAAGTTAAAGGAATTAATAAACACAAAGCCAGTTTGACAGAAAACATTAAGGGATGCTCTATAAAGTGTAAAGTCCATTTAAAAGCAGTAAGTCAGCAAAAAAAAAAAAAAAAAAAGTGGAGAGGGGAAAGAATAAAAATGGATACCTAGAGTGAATTTAAGACTAATCTGCTTTCAAATAAAATTAGGAAATAAACAGAGAATCATTAATGCTAACTTCAGAGTAGTTTAAAAACACATGTCCAGGGAAAAAGCAAATAAGAAAAAAAAAAAAAAAAAGAAAAACCAATAAAAACAAAACTATACCCAACCCACTTAAGAAAAGAAAGAGAAGAATAAAGATACTATCTGGAACCACATGAAGAAGACACCTTACAAAATGACAATAGGTAGCTACATATCAATAATCATACTAAACATTAATGGGCTGAACTCACCAAACAACACAGAATGGCTGATGAGATTAAAAAGAATAACCCAACCTTCTACTGCATTCAGAAAATGCTTGATCATTCAAAATATAAACAAAGGCTCAAAGTCAATGATTGGAAGACAATCCTACAGTCTAATGGGAACCAGAATAAGGCAACCATACCTCCATTGGATAAAATAGACTTCAAACTAAAAATGATAAGAAAAGACAGAGGTAGATATTATATGATGATTAAGGAGTCAATCCAGCAAGAAAATGCAATGCTTATTTACATTCATGCACCAAATGAAGGAGCATCAAAATATATTAAGCAAGAATTATTAATAGGATGATAAATATTGACAGCAATACAATAATATAGGAAACTTCAACACCCCACTTATATCATTGGACACATCAAACAGGCAGAAAATTAACAGGGAAATTGCAGTTTTAAATGACCTCTTGTGAATTAGGTCTAACAGACGTATAATGGACATGACACCCAAAGTCTACAGATAACACTTCTCAATCTTGCATGGAACATTTTCAAAGATACATCATATGCTGTGACACAAACCATTGCTCAACAAATTTACAAAGATTGAAATTATACCAAGCATCTTCTCTGACCACACTGGCCTAAAACTGGAAATCAGCCATACAAAGGAAGATGGAAGACCCCAAATTTATTGAAGAATTAACAATAAGATTCTGAATGACTCTTGGGTAAAAGAAGAAATCAAAATATTACTTAAAAATACTTAAGGATGAATGAGAATGAAGATAGGATCTACCAGCATCTATAAAATGCAGCAAAAGCAGTACTTAAGAGGGAAGTTCATTGAAATCCAGGCCTACACCTCAAGAAACAAGAAAAATTACAAGTAAACAATTTAACCCTAAACTTAAAACAACTAGAGAAAGAAGGACAATTAAAGCAACGTATAGGTACAAGTAAGGAAATAATCAAATTTCGAACAGAAATAAAAGAAATAGAAATCAAAAAGACAATCCAAGAAGATCAATGAAACCAAAATTTGTTCTTTGAAAAAATAAGCAAAATTGACAAACCACTACCTATCACAAAGATAAAAAGAAAATAAAAATGACTATAATCAGAAACAAAAGTGGAAAAGTTACAACAGGTACCACAGACATACGAAACATCATAAAAGACTACTATGAAAAGCTCTATTCCAAGGAAATGAACAAACTTGAGGATATGGACAAATTTCTAGGAAAATACAGTCCACCAAAACTGAACCTGGAAGAATTAGAAAACCTGCAAGGAACAATCAGAAGCAAAGAAATTGAAGAGACAATCAGCAGTCCCCCTGAAAATAAAAATTCAGGGGGAGATGACATTTCTAAAGAGTTTTACCAAACTTTCAGAGAATAATTAATTTCCATTCTTCCAAAATGCTTGCAAAATATTGAAGAACAGGAAACACTCCCAGATACTTTCTGTGAGGTTAACATCACACTGATAACAAAAACTAAAAGAGATATCACCAAGAAAAAAATTACAGACCAATATCTCTAACGACATATATGCAAAAATTCTCAACACAGTATTAGCAAACAAATAAAAAAAAAAATCCATCAGAAAGGATCAAGTGAGATTTATCCCATGGTTACAAAGATGGTTCAACATTTGTAAATCTATAAATCTGTTTATGTAACACACCATATCAACAAGAGCAAGGAGAAAAACCATGTGATCACATCAGTAGACAAAGAGAAATCTTTTGACAAGTTTCAACACACATTTATGAAAAAGAACAGCATAAAATGGGGATAAAATGTACATACGTCACCATAATAAAAGTCATATATGACAAAACAACAGCCAATATCAGTCAATGGCAAAACCTTTAAAGCATTTCCTCTAAGATCAGGAATAAGGCAAGGCTGTCCACTCTCACTCACCACTCTATTTAGCATCGTACTGGATGACTTAGCCAGAGCAATTAGGCAAGAAAAAGAAATAAAACAAGTTCAAATTGGAAAGAAAGTAGTAGAAGTATCATTATTTGTAGATGATTTGATTTATACATATATATATATATATATATATATATATATATATATACACATATACACCTAAAATCCATGTCAAAAATTACTAGAACTAGTCAACGAATACAGTTAAGTGGCAGGCTATACCATCAACACACAGAATATGTTTCATTTTATATACACAAAACAGTCTAGAAGAAAATGAAATCAAGAAAATGATACTGCTTAAAATAGAAGCAAAATGAGTAAAATATCTTGAAATATGTTTAACAATGGAGGAGAAAGACCAGCACAATGTAAACAAGTCCCTCTTAAAAGAAATAAAGGAGGACGCAAAGATATGAAAAGATATGCTCTGCTCATATTTGGGATGAATCAAATCATTAAAATGGTCATCTTACCTAAATAAATATACAGATTTAATGCAATCTTAATTAATATCCTATGCATTCATTTCCAGGAAATAGAATAAAAAAATCTTAAAATCTGTATGGAATAACAAAAGACCCTGATTAGTCAAGGTAATTATAAGAAAAAAGAATAAATCAGTATTATACCCCCAAACATCAAGCTATACTACAAAGTGATAGTGATCAAAACAGTATGGTCTTGGAATAATAACAGAGGTGCAGATCAGTGAAAAAGAACTAAATCACCAGAAAATAACCCACTCATATACAATCACTTAATCTCTAACAAAGGAGTCAAAATTATATGATGTAAGAAGGACAGTCTCTTTACTGAATGGTCTTGAGTTAACTGGACAGCCACATGCAAATGAATGAAGCTAGACCACTCTCTAATGCTATTTACAAAAAATAACTCAAAATGAACTAGAGACTTGGGCGTAAGACAAGAAACCACAGAATTATTGGAACACAACACAGGAAAAAAAATTCAATGACATCAATCTTAGAGAGGCCTTGGGGGACTCATCACCAGCATCAAGGGAAACAAAAACAGAAATAAACAATTTGGACTACGTAAAATTAAAAATCTTCTCCAAGTGAGATAAAACATATTCAAAAGAAAAATACAACTTATTAACTAGGAGAAGATATTTGCACTCATATTTCTGACAAGGGCTTGCTATCTAAAATTTACAAAGAACAAATGAAAATCAATAACAGAAAAACAGGCAATCAAATCAAAAAATGGGAAGAGGAAATGGTGAAACATTTTGCAAAGAGGATATTGCAATGGCCAGCAGACACATGAAAAGATGTTCCTACTTGCTGACTATCAGGGAAATGCAAATTAAAATAACAATGAAATATAAACCTTACACCTGGGTGATTGGCTATTATCCAAAAGTCTAGAAACAATAAATGTTGGCAAAGACAAGGAGAAAAGAGGACACTTTTACACTGTTTATGGGAGTTCACATTGGTGCAACTCCTGTGGAAAACAGTACAGAGATTCCTTAAAAATCAAATATGGAAATTCCATATAATCCTACTTCTGGGTGTTTATACAAAAGATAACAAAAATACTGATTTGCAGTTATGTATGCACCCCCTTGTTTTCTGAAGCTCTATTCACAATAGCTAAGATCTGGAAACTATCTAACTGCCCAATGTCAGACGAATGGATACAGAAGATGTGATACATATGCACAGGGGAAAACTACACACCTCTTAAAAAAGATGAAATCCTGTCCTTTGTTCAACATCTATGACTCTAAAGGGGGTTATCCTAAGTGAAATAAATCAAAAGAAGAAATATAAATATAAATACCAGTTGATCTTACTCATTGGTGGAATGTGAATAGACAAAGCAAGGAATAAGTGAAATAAAACCAACCCAAGGACACTTGAAATAGAATTGAGGTTTTCAATAAGGAATGGGATCAGGGGAAGGAGGCAAGTGGTAGAAGAATCCAATGGATATTGGTAAAGAACATTTGGTTATTTGGTTATTTGGTGGAGGATAGGGTGTACTGATGCATGTCTATGGAATGCGAAAACTGCGTGTATTGGGAACTTACTTATATGAATATATTTTAAAGTGTAAAATCAAAGTTACTGCAATACAAAAAAAGTCCATGAATTCCCTGGCTACTTGATGCTTCTCCTCTTTACTGAATTAATGTGATTACTTATAGTTCATTTGAAGATCATCTGTACATGTGTTTGAATTCCTTGAAATTTCTGTAACATTTATTCTGTATATCCCTTTGTTTTGGTTGAAAAGAGAGTTATAACTGTTTCCCTAAGTAACTGAATAAGCTATAGAGACACAGTTAGATATAAAATAAAATATCTGCAATAAGGAAAAAGTATTAGTTAATCTTATAGTGAAGTAACTCTATTCCCTTAGAAGCTTATTTAGTGGTACATAATAAAACTGACTGAAACAGACAAGGTGAAAAGACAACAGATCACATTTTCCCAAAACATTCAATAAACTTTGAAAAATATAGATTTAATGAGGGTAATATTTTTACTACAATTAAAGTATAAATTTCTGCTTTAGGAGATTCATGATGGTGGGAGGGGATTGACCACCTCTTAGAGTATCTTAAAGGATCAAGACTTAGAAACACTAGACACCATGAAAGGTAGAAATTAAGTTTAAGGCAAAAATTGTGAAAACGGAATCATATGTATGGAGGTTTTGCTTTTTACTTTTTTTTTTTAATCCTCAGATCCCTTGCTTCAGCTTTCAGAATGCGGTCATCACTCCTCTAAGAGACTAAAAGGTATTTTTAGAAGAAATTTACCTGAGATGTTTCAGACCTGGAGACAATGGATGTACACAGCCTGGCATTCTTGAGGCAGTATGGAAGTAACAGAGTAGAGTTATATGATTGTCTGAATCATTAGAGGCATTAGAGGGCATTGTCCTCTAATAAACTTGAACATAATCACGAACAAAAGAATAATAATATATTGGGAAAAAGCATATAATCAAATAGTTATTTAGGGTTAGGTGAGTGGATTTCTAAATCTGAAAACTCAGACATTTACTGTGGATGACAACATCAAAATAACAAAAGGACCAGGAAAGAAAGAAATGTGCAACTTATTTTAGCTTACTGAAAATACTGATGAAGTTCCATTTCTTATATGCTTTCCAAACAGCATAAATTTAATATTTATCATCTAACTTTCTATCATCTATAATCTAGCTATATCTTAATTTCACACTCATAAAATGTAACTATTAACATTTAAAAATAACCCCTTTGCCTTCTGCATTTATTCATATTTTAGATTCAATGAATTGTGCAATGATGATTAAGCCAATTCATTTTACTCAATGACAGTGGAGGTTACTGAAATAATAGGGTTTTGATGAAGATTTTTTAGATGGTTTTCTTACCAGAATGAAAAAGTCATAGGCTACCTCTAGACATTAATGAGTAATCAATCATAATTCTTTAAAAGAAGTCTTATTCATCTTCCAGTTCACAGGGTATCAAAGCAATTTTTTTTCCATATTGATTCACGGTTTTTTAATGCAAAGCAGAGAGCCATTCATAGATTAGTGTGAAAAAATTGGCATTTTGTATTGTGGTAGACTAAATAATGACCTTGCAGATATAACCACATTCCAATCCCTGTAATCTGTGAATGTTACTATGTATGTAAATGTAACTATGGGCAAATCAAACTAATTTAAGAATCTTAAAATGGAAGGATTTTCCTACATTATTATCCAAGTGGATTATAAATGCAATTATAGCATCGTTACAAGAACATAGCAGAGGGAGATTGGAGATTGAATAAAGAAAGGCAATATGATCATGTGGGCAGAGATTATAGTGGTATGGTCACAAAGCAAGGAATGTCAACATCCCCCAGCATCTGGAAAAAGCAAAAAAGAAATTGTCTAGAGATATCATTTATGCTGCTAAATTTTGGACAATTTGTTACGGAGTCATAAGACTGTGAAGCAAGTATATTTTGGGAAAATTCCACCATTATTTCAACTTCTTTGACACACAATACTGTCTCATACTCTGTATTCTTTTCAATAGAGACTTGTAGTGAATATAGGTCTTGGCATCATGAATGACTTTTAAAATACACTTAGAATCTCAGGGAACAATGAAATAAGTAAGTCACAAAGTTAAAATGATTTACCTGAGTATAGGCAGTTTAGAAAATTGAATATTGTTACTTTTCAGCATTATTCTCAATGTTCAGCTTTATGGGTATTCATTGCAAAATCTCAGTTTAGTATTTACTTTCATAGTATATGGCTGTTTAAAAATATTCCTTTTTTTGTTTCACTTCTAAACTTTTTAAAGGGAATATAAGAGAAAGTTGCAAATTTTATTTTAGATTGAATTTTCACAAATTCTCATAGAACTTCAGTGCTATAGCTGTCATCACAATTATCAAAAGAACTTGAGAGTCGTTTTTAGAAAATATAAATTGTGGAGAATGCTCATAACATGAATTTATCTCACAATCAGGTATTGGTGAATATATATATATATATATATATATATATGCACCCACATATATGGCAGTGTTGTTTCCATTTTTAATTAAAATCTTAAAATTAGATAAATACCAAATCACAGCTTATAATGCAATAAAATCATTTGGTAACATATTGCTAATTTGTTATATGCTATGAAATTCATAACCATATATAATAATTGCATCAATATTTTCCTTTTTTTCCAAAAATTGCTTGCAACTATGAAAATATACCACACATTTTGGGGAAGATATAGACACACACACACCCATATATATATATATATATATGGGTGTGTGTGTGTGAATGTTTTTTGTTTTGTTTTGTGTTTTGTTTTGTTTTGTCCCTATGTGGATCTTGAACCCAGGTCCATGGCTTTGCCAATGCCTTACTGCCTGAGCCAGAGAGGTCAGTTTTCCTGATATTTAAAAAAGAACAAAAGATGTAAAGATGTGTTACAAACCATTTCTTTTTCTGTCGCCTTATGGAAAAGGATCTTCAAAAGTATCAGCAATAGAAAGTTGTATTCAACAATCACATGACTCAATTATGCTCTACTCCAAATTAAAAAGATATGGTTTATGACAGAAATCAAGATATTTTAATTAAAGAAAATAAAAATATACTGAATTTATCTTAATGGTTGTCACTACAATATGATATGTTTTAGGGAATTCAAATAAGTGAGAGGGCAATTGGGAGCTCAAGGTTTGGAGAATATAACTTAATATATAATTTAGTATATACAAACTACTATAATTGAGATAGGAAAGTATTCCTGTGGAAGCAGAACTGAATCGCAAATTATGCAATAAGGGTGAAGTTCAGTCTAGAAAGAGAACAGAGAAATTGATGCTATTATGGTAAGGTGGGAGAAATAGTCCAGACTTTAAATTTCAAAAGTATACCATGCTGTGAAACTTACTGATAACCCTATATAATACTAATAGAGGTGGAGAAAGTAAATCTACTTCTCTAAGGAAGAATTAAAGCAAAATAATTTGGATATAAATTGCAAAATCTGTGAAAACTGCAATAAATAATAGTAAATAAAAGTGAAGTACTGCTTTTTGTTTCATTTTATCTTGTCATATACTACATTTCTGCATTATGTGAATTGATGAGTTCTTTTCATGACATCTAACATAACCGGGTCTCAATAGGGACTGCAAAATTGATGCTGTAAGCTAAAACCTACCAAAGCTATCTTAAAATTCAATGGGAAAAAATCACAATGTTTCTGGATCATTTAAAAATATTCATCCAAATATCAAAAACTTTTATTGTCAGTTATACCAGGGATTGAAAGACAATACGACTCAAATTTACTTAGTATATATTATAGTAAAACATTTGAAAAATTAGCAGTTAAGATGCTTCATTTCTTTTAAAGTAATAAAACATAAAATGTGGTTTGAACTGTGCTTCCTTCTCCACATCCTTGTATATAATTTGATATGGAATAATTTTTTTTTTCTATGCCTTGGTGAATTGTCTTTCTTCCAAGTTTAGGTCAGCTTCAATATTTCATCCTTTGTGTTATCAATGATGTGAAACACTGGAGAGTTCCATTTAAATGAAATTTATTTTCTGGTATTGCTTTCTCTGGGATGTTTTTATCACAACCACCTGATGATAAATTCACCTCACCTGGTCCCTTTGACTGCAAATCTTCAATCTCCTAAAGAGGGCAGCATTGACATGGCCATGGTCAGCTACTTCTGACACATCCTGTTTGCCTGTTTCCCAGTGCTGTCACTTCTCAGTTCTTAGCTGCACCTTTTTCTTTATTGGCCTCTTCGCTCTTGTTTATCTGTCTTTATAAGATACTATTTAGGTTTATCCCTGGGAGGCACAGTTTGCAACAAAACTACAAGTTGTTGTTTTTTTTTTATATGCTTCGATGTAAATTGAATACAGATGTGCAGTGACAAATCCTTGACAAACTCTGAGAGAATGATGTGAGTGTTCTTTGATTATGACATGCTTCATTATTTATGTAGTGATTTGTGAAGTGATGCACTAGTAGTACTTTATGTAATTGTTCACATATTTTATATATATATGTACACACACACACACACACACACACAGGTTACTTTGAGTCATGTTATTGGAGAAGTGGTGTCATTTAAACTAAGGTAACTGAAATTCATGCTTGCCAGAACACTGATAAACAAAGACCTATATAATAAATTAACGAGAAGATTGCTGAAATGTGAAACTTGAAATATATATGAATCAAAGCATCAATACACAAGCATCATTCAAGATGTGATGCAAAATACAACGTTTTATCGGAAAGTCAACAAATTGCATTTTTATTAAGCAAACTGACAGAAATGCATAAAAATGGCAGCATTGATGTATCGCCAGAAGGAAGTTACATCTGATCCTCAAGTAATAGCCTTAGAATTACTCTTCATCTTTTTTCTCATTGAACTGTGCCTATTTGGGCCACTGGTAACTCTGACTCCTCTAGTCTCACATTGCTCAGAACAACTTGGGCAGTGACCAACACGGTTGTTCCTTATCAGATCACCACTCTGCCATTTGGAGCCCCCTGCCGTTTTCCATAAGAACACACCAGCCTTCCCTAAACACATTCTCAGATCCTAGTCTAAATCTTTCTATTCATCCACCTGTAGCTCTTAATGCATCCCTGACTTCCCATCACCTGGAGACCTTAAGGCTAAACTCTTGATTTTGCCTGGAGCTGGCACCTGCTGATTTCTTTAGTTTCATCTCTCTCATTGTTTGTTCCAGTCTCCTCAGCACTATAGCTCATTCGTTGGACATCTCCTCTCTGTCTTTTTGGTTCCCACTGTCCAGAGCAGACTTTCTTTGTGTTCTCTCCTTCCACAGCTTGCTAGAGCAGGAGACAAGTTCCCCCACACCACCCCCGGCCTTACTTGGGCTATAAAGGAAATCAAAACTCATTCCTTTACTCTACCTAAGCTCCAGATACCTGGGAAGGTGATGCCACCTCCAGCTGACCTGGAAAGTTCATGTATCTCTCAGTCCTCAGTCTTCTTCCAGTCTTGAGAAATTAATCTTAAGACTCATTTCCATCTTCTTCTAGTAGGGAAGGATATAAACAACGTAACTCTATCTACAGCTGAGATCCTACACCTCTTCTCTCTTTCCCATGAGAACTGACCCACCTCTCAACTGTCCTACTTCATAGCACCCCCTCAGCTCAGCACCCAGCCATTCCTTGGTACCTCACTAAAGTACTGAAAGGGACTGTCCCCACACACTCCTTTTGCAGGAGACCTTTCTGGGAAAAAGGAATGTATATTAACTCCTAGTTAGAGGCAGACATCTACATGCTTTATTTTTCTTCTTCCTATGAATCTTTGAAAATATGACCTACAGAATTTGCAAATTCATTATAATATCTGCCTAGAAGCTTCTCATTTCCTCTATTAAAACCTTAGTTCCTATGATCCTGGGATGGAGCAGGTCTGAAGAATCACTCTGATTTGGTTCACCAAAGCACCCAGTTAAGATCAATGAACATGATAAGTATACTATTTATTTAGACAATCAACACTATGACCTAGTTATACATAAATTTTTACTTACCTCAGTAATTTACTTCATCGTGGCTTCCCCTCACCCTTTCCCTAGGTTTGAAATAGTCAAAGGAGAATATAAAGAGGAAATCAGTGTTATAAACAAGGGAATGAAAACAAATAAAATTACTCAAAATTCGAATAATTTTTCTAGATATATGATAGATGATTACAAATAGAATGGAATCACTCAATAGTAGCTCCTATTTTACAGGTAACAAGGAAGTTGTGAGAAGCTTCATGATGCAGAAAAAGGAAATAGTGATGAATCTAATAACATCAAATTATAGGAGTCAGGGTTAGGGTTGATTACTGGTCACTGGGCTGGTGGTAATTTCTGACATTTGGTAACAATTTTGGAATTCAAAGGCTGTGGCCATAATACAGTAAGGTCAGACACTGGGGTGACACATTTGTTTTGCTAATTCTCCCTGGAAGTCTGCCTCACTTTGACATGGGGAAAGAGCCTGGAATCAGGTGAAATTCTTTTATTCTGAGAGAGACAACTGAAGAGAAATGTCAATCAATGGAAAAGTGAAAATTGTTCTATCGGAAGACTTGTTTGCTCAATGTGACAATACTTAGATATAGAAGTCTTCAAAATACTCTGGAAAATGTTTTAACTTGTAGAATTTAAGCTTCTACAAATTTGGTTATGGAAATTAGAAGGAAGAAATCACTCTTCCATGAGCACAGCTGGAGGAAATGCAAGCTCTGTTCTGCCAATGTTTAAAATCTATATGCAATTTCCTTGAAATGCACTTTGGCAATGATGTTTTCAGAGTTTAGCATTAACAGTTTCAGATGCAGATCATGTGACTTCTGGAGCTTTGGAGTCAAAAGGTAGGATATTTCTTATACTCCATGGTACAAAGGGCAGGATAGAGATAAATTCCTTTGTCTTCACCATTTCTATCAAGAGTCAACGTGTTTGAAATAATATCCATTTTGTAAAAATAACTAGGGGAAACTGCTCCTATTTTACCTGCCACAACACTGAGAACAGTGTCCTTCTTAAAAACTCAGATTTCTCTAGTAAAGATGATGTTTTTGAATTTTTCTGGTAGATGTCATCATTGGTTGTATGTAGGAAACAACCATCAATTATAGTTAAACCTTAGAGCTAGAATCACATTTGGACTTTGATTACTTCTGCTTGTAACGTAAAGAAGGGTTTCTTTGCTGAGTATAAGTGTAATCTCCTACTGATATTTCCGATGAAAATACCTGTCATAAATTTAACTGAAGTGAATCAGAAGTCATTTATACTGATTTTTCTGAAATCCAGCGTTTCATTGGAGTGTTCATCTAAAATCTATTGATATAGCAGCAGTAACAAAAATATGTAAGTATGTTCCCTTGATGAATTCAAATATGATCATCTGCTGTCACTGACTATTCATCTATGACAAATGAAGCTCAGTATAAAAGCAGATATTTATTTCTGATGTCTTAGGGAGTCTTCATAAAGTTAAAGATGATGCTGCCTTGTCATGAATTCCCATCTAATGAGCTAAATACTGATTTTTTTCTTTCTTCCTTTTGGCATCACTCTCCCAATTTTGCGATTATTTTAATAAGCATATATTTATAGGATGAAGAGAAACACAGCTAACCACTGATTCAACTTTATAATATTTTAATGCAACAGTTTATTACAAATTCCTATGAGAAAATTTGTGTGAAATGAGACTTCTTTTGTAAAAATTTTATGAAAGGCACTTATATAATAATATTATATAAGTTCAGAGTATGCATCAACATCTGTATACACTACATTAAGTTTACCATCAATTATCTGATTCTGTCTATCTTTCACATTATTTATCTCTTTTACCCAATTGACCTACTGTCCCTTCCCTTCTGGTAATCTAATTTGATTCTATAGACCAAAAATCTATTTTTATTTGATTTGTTTAATTTGTTTGGTTTCTCTATCACTTATAGGTGAAATTATGATATTTGTGGTTTTTATTCTGACTTACCTCACTGAGAATAATTCCCTCTAGGTCCATCCGTAATGTTACAAATGGCAGGATATCATCTTTTTAATAGTCAGGCAGTATTCCAGGTGTATTTATACTCCATTTTCTTTATCTAATCGTCTACTTATGGGCACATAGGTTGTTTCCAACTGCAGAATATTGTAAAAAGTGCTGCAGTGATCATAGAGTTGAACATATCTATTTGAATTAGTTGCTTGTTGTTTTCATATTCTTTGGGTTAATACCCAGAAACGGGATAATGGATCATAAACAGGAAAATAATATAAATTAAACATTTTATTGTATTCCCATTTGCAGATCACAAATTGATATTTAAAGCAACTAATGTGGCATTTATTTAGGGAAGTCTTTTCTATTTTATGTTCCATACAATACATGCTGCTTTAAAAGCCTGTTTCTTCTTCCTTAGTGCACATAGCACGGTAATATTTTCTCCTCTCAATCTCCTCTCAAAATTATAAACCTCAAGAGAACGGAATATCTCCTCCATTGCTTTATTTGATGCTTAGTCAATAAAATACAGAAAAGAGTAGCAATTTAGTTCCTTATATGGTTATTACATGTAATTTTCTTCATTTTGTAATGTTTATATTTATCCACTTCTACAGAAGATAATGTCTTTCCAGTTTTTGTGTTTAACATATAGCTCCTGGCTTTGTCTAGCTTTTATAAATCTGTGTGGAACATCTAGTTAGATATTTTAAACTAAATCATGTATTAAAGCAACCATTTCTTCTATTTTGATTTTCAGCACCAAACATAATGCTATTTAAAAGTTCTTCACAGGTACTTTATATTACAGATGAAATCCTTCAAATATTTCTCAAGACAGCATGTGCCTAAGCCATTATAAAAAAAAAATAACAAAAATAACATTTCCTGATAACCAGTTTGTTGCTATTAAGAAGTATTTTAATGAAAAGAGATCTGCTTAAACATTATTGAGTGAGGAAACTTTATTACATGGGTTTCAGAGGTTTACGAGATAAAGTTTATTGGGACTCACAAGTTATAGGTAGAGAAATCTACCTCCCTGTCCTGGTTCTTCTTCCCTGGAAATAACTCACTTCTATTTTCAAAGACCATTCAAAATATAATACTTCATGTCCTTTCTGCTCCCCTTCAAGTTGGTCAGAGTTTCTCTACAACTCAATTTGTATTCAGACAAAAAAATCTTTCAAATATAAGGTGATATAAATACATTTTTATAAAAAATAAAGTTTAAATGTCATCATATTTTAAGATCTGAGGTCTGCATAAATATCTTCATAAATGGGAAATATCTGAATGAGTATAAAACAATTTTTCTTATTATTGTTTAATAAGTGAATGCATAAACCAAAAATTTAATGTGCTAGGTCTCAACTATGCAGACATATTATATAACATTTCTGTGGCATGAAGTATACAAGGTAGGGATTAGGAAATGGATCCACAGGGTTATAAAGTTTCAAAATTTTGTATGATATTGGTATAATAATAACTCTATGTGGATTGGAAAGTTAGAGAAGATAATTATTTTAGTCTTCAGATGAGTCATACACACAAAACCAAGTAGCTCTAACAAAAAAAAAAAAAATGGATAAAGTGAAATTTTAAGTTTGTTTAGATTATTAGGAAAACAGCATACTATTTAAAATATTTTAGGAATTTTCTCCTTTTGTATAGTTTCAGTTGTTTACCATGTTATATAAGTTCAGGAGAATAGATTCAGACCTCAGTCTACGTTTATGTCCCACCACACCCACCACCAGAGCTCTAGTGCCTGTCATCACTGTCATCTTTACTCTTTCAACCCCAGGTTATCCCCTCTCTACTTCAGTAACCATAGTCTGACATTCTTATATGTAAATCACCTGATAATGACCTTGAAATTACATAGTAACACTGTATTTTCTCACAAAAAAACTGGATTTAGATTAAGACAAAGATTGTTCAAGCTTGTCATTTTCTATTTCCTCAATTTCTACATTTTAAAGTTGTACACATTTTATTGTGGGGATTATTACTATTTTATTTTACATATGTCTGTGAAACTGTAAGTGTTATCATTTCATTGTTAAGTTTTTTCATTATATCTCTCACCAGCATAAGCACTTACATGGAGTTAAGGCTTTTGATACTCTCTCATTGTTCCTTGCAATTATGTCACGGCCTTACTGTCTCAAACAGCATTTACCAGAACTGTACAATATGCTCAAGAGATTGGTTAGAAAAACAGATTACAGCAAACTTCAAGTACTGTAAGGTTAAGTGATTTGACCTGGTGCAGAAGAAAGAAAAATGACACTACTAAGAGCAGGATCTGACTAAAGTAAAGAGCTTGTTTTAACTCTATTCTTCGCTATCAGTATCCAAATCAGAATCTTTGCTTTATAAAATAAAAGGAAATTAAATGAATATGGGAGTAGCTCAAGTTGAAATTCCCATCAATTTAGTTATAAGGTTGCATATATCTTAGATTTCTAAAATAGTGCATTTCTTTGCATTAATGAAATAAAACAGAGGCTGCAAAGTATCATTCAATAGGCAATAACCAATTCTTCTAATGGATATTATGAACACCTATGTGGCAACAAATTGTAAATCCTTCACTGAAAGAGGACAGAATTTTTAAAAATTTGCTCAAGAAATAGTGCTAAATGTTCTCCAGCTCTAAAGAGACACTTAAGAATAGTTGTCATAATATTCATCAGAATCTCTCTATACATTATTTCATTTATTGCTACATGATATGCTTTAAGCAAGACATCTGGTTTCTGGAAACAAGCTAAGATGAAATATGAATAGTTCTAACAACAAAAAAAGGACTCTTATTTTTTTGGGAAGTGAGAACAGATCGTATTATAGATGCTAGTACAATAATGTCTAAATTCTTACTTCAGGATGTGGTTTCTAGAATTTATTTTGTGGTCAGTGAATACTTTTCTGGGATAAATGATGCACATCTCCCAAATATGATTGAAGAAGTTATTATAAAAGAATTATCTAACATACAGGTAATTTAAATATTTATATGCTAAAATATAATCATCCATAAGAACATTATTTCTATAGGTGGGAGAACTGCAAGAAAGTGGTAAAAGTATCATAAACTTTCCAATTTAAGATACATAAATTCTGAGAATGTGATATACAACATAAAGATGATAGCTAACATTGTTGTATCCTATACAGAAATTTTTTTAAGAGAGTAAATCCTGAAGTCTCATCATGAGGAAAAAATTTTCCTCTTCTTTCCTTTTTTTAAATTTTCATTGCATCTCTATAAAATGAATGTTAGTTAAATCTACTGTGGTAATCATTTCACTATATATCTGTGTGTGTTTGTCTTTATGTGCATATCCATATATATATATGATATATATCATGCTTATTATACTATAACTTATCATTATGCATATCAGTTATTTCTCAATAAAACCAGAAAAATATTTCTAGATATTTTCAAAAGACATAATTTTCATTTTATTCTAAACTCATTGATTTGTGTTTTTCATTGCTTGTGCTTTATATTTCCTACCACAGAGTGCATGGGAATCTGAAAATAAAGTCTTACCCAGAGGGTAAAAATGTGACATAGTCAGGGCCAGGCGATGATCTTCCAGAAAAAGTGAGGACAAGGGAAAGGGATGTCTAATTCTGCTTAAGCAGTTTTAATGATGTTCTGAAGATAGAGTGCTGTTCTGTTGGACAGGATGTTTGTGCTTCTTGTTTACTTATTGTACCATGTTTCTATGGTTTCTGCCTGTTTCACAGGTTTGATTCTCTAACTTGTGTTGAATCTTCCAATAAATTCTATTTCTGTGTAAAATAGCCATAGTGAGCTTACATTGCTTGCAATCAAGAACTTAACTGATATAAAAAAACATTTAATTTATAAATAATTATTGGCTAGATATCACTTCACAACATTTTTTAATTTTAAAAGTGTATTCAGCATTTATCTCTTTCATAAAATCTATGGCTCTCGATGAATTTTGTAGGTTAACCTTTATTTGTCAATTTTTAAAATTACTTTTTGTGAAACAGAATCATACTTTCGTTGGCTCTATGATCAGTCTTTAAGTCATCAAGAACTCCCAGCTTTCTAATGTGATATAAAGTAAGATCGAAATGTGAATACAAATTAATCTGTCGATGTTACTCGGGCCTATTGGCAAAAAGAAAAAAAAATTCTGTCAAATCAAGGATTGAAGAAAAAGGAAAGAAAAAAACTTCACAGATGATAGAAGAAGCTCTTCAACCTTTTATCCATTGAGATTGCTCTTCTAGAACAGAGTAAAAGTAATCATCTTACCCAACACAATATACAGATTTAATGCAAATCCCATCAAAATTCTAGAGACATTTTTCGAGCACATTAAGCAAACATTCCTAAAGTTTTAGATAGAAAAATAAAAAAGGTGGTGGGGTGTAAGACTGAATAGATAATCTTTGTAGCAAAGACACACAGCTATCCTAAAGACACATGAAAAAATGCTCTACATCACTCACCTTCAGAGAAAATCGCAAATAAAGGCCACAATGAGATACCATCTCACACTGGTGAAAATGGCCTATATCAAGAAGACTAGAAAAAACAGGTGTTGGAGAAGGTGTGAGAAAAAGGAATTCTCTCACACTGCTTGTGGGGATATAAATTATTGCAACCTCTTCAGAAAACTGTAGGGAAACATCTCAAAAAAGCAAAGATGAAATTAAAAATCTTTCTTCTAATATATACTCAGAAAACACAAAAAAACCCAATGTGGAGACAACCTATTTGCCCATCAACAGAAGAGTGGATACAGAAGCGCTGGTGTATATACTCAATGGGATTCTATGCAGCTACTAACAAACAAAAACAAAAAACAAAACAAAAAACTTAATCACGTACTTTGCAACAATCTAGATGAAACTGGAGGTTGCTAAGTGAATTAAGCTAGAAGGAAAAAGAAAGTGCAGGGTGATCTAATTCATATATTGAATATAAAGAAACAAAACACAGGAACAGACACATCCTAAATTTGCAGGATACAAGATGGTGTCTACCAGTGTGGTGGGAGGGAATAAGGAAAGGAAGGAGGGAACAAGGTGGCAGTAAAGAGCACTAGCTCTCCTTGCTAGTGAGCTGTGCGGTACTTGGAGACTGAAGTATGAATTCAATACCATAAAATGTGTATAGCTAAATAAGCAAGAGATGCAATAAAACAATTTAAAAAATCCTTTTACTATTGCAGCTCTATTAAAATTTTATCATCTAGTAGTATCACAGAAAGATCCATTCGCTTCTTTAATGTTTCCCTCAATTAAGAGTGATTTATTCTTAGAGAATCTTCCTAACTTTATTTTGTGAATTGTCTTTTCTGTTTACTTGTTCCATTGAGTTTTAAACTTTAACTTCAATTCTATCATTTGATTCTCTGTCTAGCATCTATATATCAAAAACAAATCATTCTACAAAATTAATACATACATTATCAATGGATAGTTTGATTTAAAAGCTCAGAAAATGTTGCCTGAGAATAGACTAATATTTATTAAATAAATACATGAAGGAACATCAGACTATGATTAAGCCAAACAACTTTGTATCAGTCTATAATTACAGATTCAAGCAACTGATCAAGAAACGACCAAATTCAGTATGAAATCAAATTTAACACACATCAAGCAGAAGATAGACACCCTTTAAAAAAGTGAATAAATATATTAAGGTAAAATTTTAGAAACATGTCTTTAGTCATGTCTTCCTTAGTATTTCCTCATCCGGTGATTACTAAAGAAAATGCTAAAAGTTAAAGCAAATATATTCTTGTTAATGATGGATGTATTTGTTATAGTCTGATTTTATTTTTTGAAAAAAAAGGAAATGGGAAGTGGCATATTTCCTTCATAATCTTCCTCCTAAAATAAATTTCCGCATTATTAAAGGGGTAACACGTATATTGGAGAGTAACTAGTGACATTGCTTTAGTGGAAAATATGTTTTCAAGAAACTTAATAGTAAGATAACTAATATAATTTCCTTGCAATTAATCATCATGAAACAATTTAAATACATTTTCAAGTATTTTAAATGTCTATATTTAATATTTTTATAGATTTAATTGCCTTTATTTTTAATAGATGGTGGAAAACTCATTTCTTTAATTACTTTTTAATACTTACAAATTCATATCCATGTGAGAAATTTAATCTCATTCAGTCTATTACTTTAAAGAAATATTTAAAACAGATTTAAACTTTTTCCTGTTTAAAACTTCTATAAGAGTCCAGATCAAAGCCAGCAGTATTCCACAAATAAATGCATAAGAAGGTTCTGAGGAATGAATAATTTTAAATCTACATAACTCAGAGTGGAGCTACACATAATTTAAGAGACAATTAGCATTACCCATTTAACTTCACTAATCTGATGTCCAGCCTGGGACATATTGGGAATTAAAAGAATAATAAATTATCTTTCGCAAAGGAATAACAACTAGTTGTAAAGTAAAAAAATAAGATGAACATGAAAGGTAATTTTGAAATATAAAATAAATATATCAGTTATTTTATGATGATACTTCTAAGCAAAACTGAAAGTTTTGTGAAAAGACAATAAAATGTATGGGTCTTGAGATAAGCCAAATATACTGGGAAGACCAATATAAAGAGAAAATGTAGTCTCTTCTAGAATAACGTGGGAAAAATATCAAGACTAGAGAGCAAATGCATGTGATTGTCTGTGGGTTCAGAATAAAGGGAATGAGATTTAAACGTTTTGAAGATTAACTATAATAGCTGTTGAGTGTCTTCTAATAACTCTAAGTACATAATGAATAGACTTTCTAAATAGTTATGTTAAAAAATTGATTCACTCTGATTTAGCCAGGTTAATAAGAGGATGACTGAAAGGAAATTTTTTAAAAATTAAATACATTTTTTCTAGATTAAGACCATCAGTACTACTATGGTTTCCTAATAGATTAATTATTCCTATAGAAAGTGAGGATTAAGATCACTTCTAAATTAGATTCTCAAAAGATAGAGAGAAGATACATTTATTGTGGTTATATGTAAATTAGGGTCATGTTTTATACATTTGATATAGGAATGGTATTTTTGTTTAAACTAAAGGAACTATTTGTTTAACATGTTCAGAGAATAAATAAATTATTAAAGTCCTAGTTAGAACAATTAGCTGTTGTTAGTGAAAACTTCATATGAGTAATCTTATTATTTGCTTTGCAAACTTTAAAACTTTGGAAGGAAAATCTTAAGTATAGATGACCTCCCTTTTCATTTATGTGGAACAATAATGTAGCCCTGTTATATTGATATTTCTGTCCCAATAATCATAGTATGAAGTGCTGGAACTATGGTTAAGTATTTTCTGTTCCTGAAGCAGGAAAGGCTTACTTAACTCCCTTTCAAATTTATTGTCTGAGAAGTAACTGGGCTTAACATTGAAACAATGAATCGAATCACCAGGTTAGAAAGAACCACTAGTTTGAAACGGAGCCAGCCATTCATTTGCAAGACATTCTTCAGAACCTTGTTCTCCTGAAGACCCCAAAGATCACAGACAGCAAATATCTAATAAAAAGTAACAGGTGTGGAAACACGTGTTGGTGAAGATGTGTGTAAAAGGGAACACTTTTACACTGTGTTGGGAGTGTACATTTTGGAACCCCTACGATAACAGTATGGAGATTGCACAAAAAGTTGAATATAGAAATCCTGTATGATCCTGCCATACCCAAAAGTACAAAAACACTGACCTGCAGAAATTTTTGCACCATCATGTTATTTGCAGTCCTAATCTCAATGGCTAAGAACTGGAAACTATCTAACTGTCCAATGTCAGATGAATGGCTAAAGATGATGCAGTTGATATAGACACAATAGAATACTACACAGCCCTTAGAAGAGATCAAATCCTGTCCTTTGAATCAACATTGATGGACCTAAAGAGGATGATGCTAAGTGAAATAAGTGAAAAGAAGAAAGATAGATACCAGATGATATAGGTGGAATGTGAATAGACAAAACAAAGGAACAGATGAAACAAAATCAACCCTTGAGCACTTTTAATAGAACTAAGGTTAACAATAGGGAATGGGATGGGGGTATATTGAGGAACAAGTGGTGATGCAGTCCACTGGAAAATGGTGAAGAACACTTGGTGGTTTGGTGGAGGGCAGGGTGTGTTGATATATATCTGAGGAATGGGGAAACTGCACATAAGAGGAACTTAAATATATGAGTTTATTTTATTTTGTAAAGCAATGCTAATGCAATAAAATATTAAAAAAAAAAAAAAAAAAGTAACAAGTGATCTAGCTCGCCATATTCTGAACTTATAACAAGTGGGAAACTTCTTCAGTCAATGCTAGCCAATCCCCAGATGCCCTATGCCCTGCTTACTCATCCTCAAACCCTTTAAAATATCACCCTGACCGCAGGTCAGAGAGAGAGACAACTTGCAAAGCTTTGCCTCCTGTCTACTTGCCAGTTGAACTTGCAATGAAACCCTTTATTTTTCCTCAAAAAACCTGGTAATACATATTGGCTCTATGCACATTAAGCAGCGACCTGTATCTGGTAATCGTCCATCTTAAAAGGAGAAAACTGAAAATCAGCATTTCTCTTCAGGATAAATATAAAGTGTAAAAATCCTGGCAATATTCTAAAATTGCTAAAACTTGAGGTGGCTACAACCAGTATCAACTATACTAGAATGAAAGTTCATGCTGAAGATGGTAATCTTATTCTCATGAAATAATAATTACTTTGCTTAAAACAAGCAGTATGTGAAAAATAAATGTAGATATATATATTTTAGCGTTTAACAATAATTTTTGTGAGAAAAAAGGGGAAAATAGGTAAAATATCCCAGAGTTCTGTAATTTTCTCAGTTGAAGAAATTAGCTTCTTAATACTAACACAGTCAATTTTTAAGAGGCATTTATTGATTTGGAATCAACATCAGCTATGTATTAACTTTGTGTAGCCATGATAGGTAAGGTTGGTAGATAAAAGGCTAGAGATGAGACATGGAAGAGGGAGGCCTGTGTGTGTACGCGCGCGTGTGTGTGTGTGTGTATGTGTGTGTGTGTGTGCATTTTGTGTGCCCTTGAGTTAAAGTACTATCCCATTCTGATCTATTTCAGAATTTCTCTATGGCAACATTACTTTAAAAAGGTATGAGAAGGAGGAACTGTCCACCTCACTACCTGGTGTTTAAAAAGTATATTTGTCAACAACTAATGAACAGAATTTTGGAGAATATGAGATTTTCAGTAACCTCAATACAATCCTCAGAAATAGATACCAAATGGTGACTTTCTAGCAACACTGTGGAGTATCATCAGGACAAAAAAGTTTAAACCACAATCAAGCTGCATGACTCTGTTCACTTCCTACTCATAGATAAGTGAAAGGTTGATGCAATCAGTCAATGCGTGGGTGTTAAATGGGCTCTGGTACTGAAGGCATGCTTCTTTTTTCTTGTCATATGGTTTCTAAGGAATACCCCTCTCTCTTCCTCATAATCAAACCAACAAACACCTTGAAAACCCACTACCAACAAGGGTAACTTTGTCTTAAGACTTACATAGAAATTTTATATAGTTATTTAGTTTGTACTTATCTATGTTTTGGGAGGATGTGAGTATTAGAATTATGAGTCTGTGAGTTTAGGAAAAAATCTTAAAATATATTCTTATTTAGGCTTACCTCTAGCATGGAAAAGAAGTATTATGCACAATTTTTGCTAGCTTGGGAAATATACAGTGACTTGAAATTAATTTTCCATCACTAGCATCCTTACAACCACTTTTACTGTAAGGCTTGTGTTCTCTCCATACACTTATCTTTAGAATCTAGCTCAGTAACTTACTCTTTGTAAATGGAACTGAGGAATTGGGATTGATTCACTCAAAAGGGACTTCCAAGACTTGTGTGTGCTGTGGCCACAAGGTAAGTAAGATCAGGAAGAGCTGGTAAATTATAGTGGAAAAATTGTTTTCTGAGAATATTATGTTTTCTGTATAAAATAATTTACTTAATAATAAGGTTTTATATTATTAAGTTTTAAGAGATCAAATTTATAGTGTTAGATAACTCCTGTTAAGCTAGACTGGATAATATAGTAATGCAGGATTCAAATCAGTCAATTGACTTCTCTGCTGGAATATGAGGTCTCGAACTGAGTTAATTACTGTTTTATTATGTTCCAAAAATTGTACTATCTGTGTTGAGCTTAATGTAGTATATACAGATATTGATTTTATGATGATGGCCAACTTAAACCTGTAGAATGTTATGATGCAATGTTCTGTCAGTAAAATTAAAACTAAGACAAAAAAGAATCTTCAGGCTATAGCAGAAGACATTCACATGAGCCTTCATAGGTCAATGTGTTGATATCATTATTGTCCAATTAATAAAGTTCTGAATAGAAGTATCTGAAACTCCATAGCTCTTTGTTCCTGAGATATAGAATATCTCTAGCCAACTTCTCCATTTTAACAAATTATTATTAATGCAATAAAGTAGATTTATTTGTCCTTTGGGGGAGTTCTAGGTTGATCTAAAGTACTCATTTTCATTAATTTCATCTCCAAATTTATGGACAGATAAAGATGACAAAAATTAAGTCTATTTATTTGACCATAATAAAGTCACTACTTCTCTTTTTTTATTCACACTTGGAGTTTGGTATTTTTTGAAATGCTGCTTGTATGAGAAATATGTAAACTAAATCCTCCCCCTGCCCCAATCCAGAAGTTGTCCCATACAATGATTTAAACCCTGAATGAAATTCCTTGTTCAATTTTTTCTCTACCTTTGGAGCAACTCATTAAAATGTGGCTATGGAGATGAGAGAAAATAAATGGGAGCTTAGTAACAATAAATCCCACTTTATACATATATTGTAGTCTTTGTAAGAGGAAGGTAAAGAAGTTTTGGCAACAAAGCAGGATTCAGAAATACATGATCCAGTGTCTCTATTCTTCACCTGTGTGAACAGCAGAAACAAAGGACATCTGTCCTAGATATGAGTTTAGATTTTACAGATTCTTCTATATTACTCAAATAATAAATGGTTAAAATTACTCAAACCAGTGCATAATCTATGTTCCTACCTCTTTTCATAGTATTGCTACCTCTTAATATTTCTACTCTAGAGCAGTACACTATGGATATTTTGCAATTATTTTGATGATATCACACATTTTTATCCAGAGTATTTGAAACTGAAATTCATGGAATCATATCCTGATAAAACTGAAAAATGAAGACATTTAAATGCAGAATGATATATTAGCAATCTAGTCTGCTACTAATAACAACAGACTGCCATTTTATTATATAAAAGGGCCATCTTCTATTTAATATTTTTCTATCAAAGAGAAGCTCTGTTAATTCAAGCAAGTCTCTATTACTTTGATTACCATCCAGCAGGAAAATGCTACGGAAACACATGGAACTATAAGGAAATAATAAAGAGGAACCCAACAGAAATGACTTTGGTAACTTTCTGGGAGAGCAGAACTCTTGCACATCGCAGTTGTGGGTTCATGTATGTGATCACATTTTTATGTAAATGAATGAGACAGCAATTGGAATCAAATTGTCAAGTTCTTATGATTGTCTCCTATAAAGCACCAGTAACGATTAAGTACTATTATTTCAGAGATTTGTATGACTCTCCAAAATATCGGATATTGAGATGTTAAAATATTGTAAATGTTAATGTTTGGACTTTCACACTATTGCAAATCACAGAATAATTTCTAATTTGCAGCTTATTTTTGAGGAAAATAAACCAAAAAGAAAACATGTGTTTAATTTTTTTTGTATATTTTTAAAAAATTATATCATCTTTTGTGAGTAGAAACTTAGTATCATTTTAAATGGGGTTTTGTTTATAAGAGGAGACTTCCAAATATTGATTTGATGTTCATTCATCAGATGATGCAGTAGGGATACATAAAAAAGTGACCGAAGAATTAAATCTGTTTCACTTTTAAGTTCCCTTCTTTTAAGGTTTGTGCCTGACTTTCATGACTGTTTACATACTGCTTTCATGGTTTAATCATAAATATTTGGCAATTTCAAGACAGTATCAGATATGATGTATTTTTTTCTAAGCAATAAAATGTGTTCAGAGATACCAAGGTTGAACAGAATATAATAAGGGGTTAAGGTTTCATGATTATCTGGTGAAAGCTTGATGAATTAAGATGGTGCTTGCTGAGTTATCCTATTTGGTCTATAAACAGGAGGTCGATTTGTATTTTTTTTCACTCTTTTTATTAGTTTCTTTATAACCAACCTCTGTATTCCTTAAAATTATTTTATTAACTGTGTCATTGTGATATGCATATATTTTTGTAAATACACACACAGTTATACATGCATCTATGTGTATATATAAGTATCTATCATTATAACTATTATCTATCACTCATCCATACATTCATACCTTCATCGATTATATCCTGGCTTTGAAGAGCAGAATTAAAGATTTATTTTTAAAGTAAAGTTTCAGGTAGGAATGAAGTTGAACACACACAAAGAGGCAGGAAGAGAGATGAGGAAAAAGCATTTTATTTTATTTACTTATTCACCTTGTGTTTCTCCCTGGCCATGGGTCTTGAACCCAGGTCCCTGGGATATGTAGCCTGTGTTCACTCTCGCCTGAAGGCAGCTGACAAAACGACTCTTCTACCAAGGTGTGCCAGGAGATCATTTTTTAAGAGGAAGTTTTCCCACCTGGCTAGTTTAGACTGATAGATACTAATAAGGTACATTATGAGATTATTCTCAAAAATAAGTATAGCGTTCAAGAGAAATATCTTCTTTATTTGAATATATTTACAATAAAGTTGAGCTAATGAGACAAGAAAAAAGTTCATTGCAAATTATCCAGTGTTTTTCAAAACTCTTGATCAGCATATGATATTGTTCTATTGTAGTAATGTTGAATATATTTGATATTTATGAATATTAGCTTCTACCCCATAGCTTCAATTCCCATAAAAGACAGCAGTTTTAATAACTTACAAATGCAATTCTTGAATATCAGTATTAAAGCAAATATTTATGTTAACTTATTATGTGCAGATATCTTGCATTTTTCATAAATTATTTCATATACATACGTGCAAACTCATAGATGAATAAATTCCTTGAGTATAGAATAGTGCTACCTCTCATTTCCAAATAGAACTAAGACAGAAGAATTAGTTAATAAGTGGCAGAAGTTTAGTTGTGAAAACAGGCTTTCGTGCTCTAATGCTACTAACCATTATGTTAGCATGTAATACATTTTGTTATCTTACATATTTTTGCAACAAGTTTAAAGATTTATAATTGAAATCAATTTGATTTACCCACTTAACATGTATAATTCAACATTTTAAATTGTACGCAGGGTTGTGCAACCATAATCATGCTTAATTTTGAATATTTTTATCATTTCAAAAGAATACCATTCCCATTTTTGTTATAGCCCCATCAGTACTGTCCAGAAGTGGAATTGCAGGAAGCATTGCACCCTTTTGTTCTACTGTTTTACAAAGCACTGTAATATTTTACATTTTCTACAGCAGTGAATGAGGCTATGACTTGTCCACAGCTCTCTAACACTGGATGTGTTCTAGCTTTTTTATTCTAACTGCTATAGTGTCTGTGATTCTACCCTTTGTGGTGTCGTGATTTGCATTTCCCTGTCGACTAATGACGTTGAACATCTTGACATGTCCTTATTAGTCATTTGCATATTTGCTTGTGAGGAATGTATACTCAGACCGTTGGTCATTTTTAAATTAACAGATTTATTTCAGAGCAATTTTAGGTTTACACTAAAAATGACAGAAAGTATTGAAAATTCACCCATATCTCCTCTAAACCTACTGTTTCCTTAACATTGATTAACATCTAGTATTAATGAGGTACATTTGGTACAGAATCTATGATGATTATCAACTCAAGTACAAATTTACATTATAGTTAATTCATTGTGTTGGTCAGTTTTATGCATTTTGACAAATTCATGATTTTGTGTATTCAGTAATATAATATCAAACATCATAGTTTCCCTTCTCTAAAAATCCCCCAAGCTCCACCTTTTTATCACTTCTTCCCTCCATTACCCTGAGCCTCTGGCAATTATCATTCTTTTTATTGTCTTTCTGGTTCTACCTTTTCCATAATTTTATATAGTTGAATCACACAGAATGTAGTCTTTTCAGACTGGGTATTTTCCTTTAATTATATGCACTTAATTTTCCTCATTTCTATTCATGACTTCATAATTCATTTAATTCTAATTTGTGGGTTTTATAGTTTAACCATCTACCTATTTTAGGGCATTTTGGTTATTTATAGTTTTTTAAATTATGAATATTTGTGCATAGTTCTTTGTGTGGACATATAACTTGTTGGGATATACCTAGAAGAGCAATTGTTGGATCATATACTAAGAATATGTTTAGCGCTTATGAAACTGCCAAACTTTCTTCCAAACATTTTGTATCAAATACCAATTTCCTCCAGTAATGAATGAAAGTTCTTATTTTTCCACATAGTTGAAAGTGTTTGGTGTTGCCTGTGTTTTTTATTTTAGTCATTCATTCTCATTTTTACTTGTGTTATTTCTCTCTTATTAATGACATATAGGATTTCTTTTATTCTAGCTACAAGTATAATTGGATATATTACTTAAAAATGTTTTCATTTTCATTTTCCCCCATCTTGTGGGTTTTTCTTTTCAGTTTCTTGATAGTGTCCGTACATATATGAAATCATTGCAAAATTGAAGGACAGAAGATGTGTGCCTATGTTTTCTTATAAGAATTTCATAACTTTGCTCTTTTATTTATGTATTTTATTTTGAATTAATCTTTATATATGATATATATAAGATAGATCCCCAGTTTTATTATTTTTTATTTTATAACTAGTTGTCTGGGCATCATTTGTTGAAAAGACAATTCTTTCCCCATTAGATGTCTTGTATTTGTTAAAACTATTTTAATATATATATATTTTAATATGTATATATATTTCTGGACCCTCAAGTTTAGTTGATTGATTTACAGTCTATTCTATGCTTTTACCACAGTATCTTGTTTCCTTAATAGTAAATTTGAAAGCAGGAAGTAAGACTTTTTCTACTCTGGTTTTCTATGTTTTGCTTTTGTTTTTTATTATTTTGTGTCTCTTGGGTTTAATATTAATTTTAAAACAACTTGCTAATCTCCACAGTAAAGGTATTCTTATAAGCAGTACATTTAATCTGAAGATTAATTTGGAGAAGGTTGCAATTGTAATAAAATTACATGTTCAGATCCATGAATGCAAGTGTTTCTGCATGTATTTAGATAGCCTTTGATTAATTTCAATCATGTTTTGATGCTTTCAGAGTGCAATTGTTGCTAAATTTCCTTCAAATATTTTATTTTTTGACAAATTATAAATGAAATTGTTTTCTTAATTTCATTTTTGTTTTGTGCATTACTATCTAAAAATATTTTAACTCTATTTTACATCTTGAGAAGCAATACATTGGTACACATTAGCGGTAATTGACAAATATGTTGAGTCAAATAACATTTGATAGGTACGGACATTTTGAGAGTTTTAATTTAAAAGTAAATATAATGTAAAGACAAAAAAACAAAATATAATATGTTTTAGTGCTGTAAGTTTAATGTTTAGATACATTAAGTGTTTTGAAAAGAGTAAAGTATTTTATTCTTCATTGAGTACCTTAAATACTGATTTAAAGAATTACTAAATTAAGATATTTATTCATCCCCCAAGATTTATGAGTCCTACTAATTTCAATTTAACTACTTAATCAATTTTCACTGAATTTTCTCCAATATGTTTTTCATTGTACAATATTACATACTTGAGAAAATGTATATGTTGATTAGTAGGTTACATATTATTAAATATGCACACAACCATCTGCTGATAGCTAGTAGAAAATTAGAAAAGGTATCTGTTAAAATGAAAATATCAATAAAATTATTCAATGAAAATAGTTAATATCCTTAGTCTGAATTCCTGTGAATGTGTGTGTATGTGTGTGTATTTGTATGTTCGAGTGTTTATCTGTAATTATTATCTGAATAATGGTATTTGATATCAATTTTTTCTGCTTTTGACAAATGAAAAATAAGGAAACAAAAGCAATGATAAATTAATTACTCACTTCCTTTTATATATATATGCAGACATTTTAAAGAAAAGGTGCAGACAGGAATGAAGGCAAATAAGCAAGCAGACAGGAAAAGAAAATAGAAAGAAGCTTTTTATTTATTTACTTGTTTATCTTAGTTTTTCCCCTCAGTCTCTGGGATGTGAACCCAGGTCCTCAGGACTTATGTGGACTGTGCTTGGCTAGAGGCACTGGACTTAACCACTATACCATCAGGACGCACCTGTTAATGTAGAGTTTGATACAGAGAGAATATAAATTGCTGAGATAGAATCTGTCATAAAATCTTTTTTTCTTTTATGAGTATGAAAATCTTGAAAAAATTTTAAAAACTGAGAAATAATAAATATAATCAATATATATTTATTTTCCTCATTTTATTCTATCAATGAACTTGATTTCAGCTTAAGTTCTTAAAATCATTTATTATTAATCAATTCATCAATATATGTAGATACTGTAAGAGTAGAGATTGGTTTTCAAGCAAAAAACATATGTATGCAAAAAAGGCCTGATTTTGTCCTGTTCAAACACTAATTTTCTTGACCCAGCCACTATCACATGGATGCCGACAGAAAATTCCAAATTGCTGGATCAACACCAAAGTAATAATATCAGAGTAGTTATTCTTTGTCCCTAAACTCTAAATCCCACAGGGCAATGCAATGAAATCAGTATATGCACAACAGGAGAGGGACCGATCATAAGAAACCCATGATTTTATGACAAACAGGAAGGGGACTTGCTCTTTGTTCAGAGAGAAGCTTTATTTCTCCAAACTCTGGGCTTTGTAATTAATCTTGGAAAATAGCCCAGGCTATAGAACAGTTAGGGTGTTATAATCCCAATATACAAAGCAAGGCTCTGCGAGCATAAATAGTGCATGGTGAATTTCCAACAGTTCACCCTGGGTCATATACTGTGTTGACCTATGGGAAAACTGTACATTAGTATGCAACTCTGTTGGCCACTCTAATTAATCAGACCAATAGAGATTGAAATACAATTTTTTCAACTTGTACAGAATTTAACTAGCATTCTGAGAATAAAGAAGAGACCAAGTGTCTTAGCAAGTTCTGACTGGTCTATCAAAATATCACAAGCTGAGTAGCTTAAAAATTAATAGAAATTAATTTGTCACAGTTCTGAAAGCTTTAAGTCTGATATCAGGGAATCAGCATAGTCAGGAGAAGGCCTTTTTCTAGGCTACAGACATCTTGTGTTCTCACATGATGGAAGGGTTAGAGAGGTCTTTTGGGTTCCTTTTATAATGATAACTAATCCAATTTATGGGATTCCCAATACCAATCATATTGAGCAAAAGATTTCAACATGTGATTCTCAGGGGTCCATAAATGTTCAAACTATATTACCAAAATCCAGTATTTTCCTCAACCATATCCTTGAAGATTTCATATGTAACCAGATGGGAAAAGTGTCATGTAACTCATTGAGTCTACATTAGAAAATTAGGAGACTATCTTCTTATGTCTATATGTTCTCCCATTTACCCCAAGATATATAATCTAGATATATCAAGATTTTATTTTTGATCATAATAGCTGCCTTGGCCTGCAAGGGGAAATTCTAAGGTAATTTTATTATCCATAAACACTTGGGCCAGTGAATTAGATTCACCTGAATGCCTTCCAAGGTCAAGGTGGTATCAATGATAATGTAAGCTACATCAGAAAAATTCTTACTTTTTATAATTGGATGATTCCTATCAGAACAATAATCTCCTGCAGAGTATGCATAAATAATAAGGTAGTTATCACTCTGGGGAGCTTCCCCACGTAACTAAGGGTCACTTCATGTGGAAGAGATTTGTACATTTCTGTGAAGACAGTTAATGGAATTCCTTAAAAAAGTGAAGATCCCTTATGAGGATGATGATGATGGTAATAATAATAACAATAATAATATGCAATATATTATGGCTTTTGGAGCAGGAAAACTCATGCCAGACCTATATATAAAATATATATTCCTGGTGCTACACATAATGCCCACAAAATGAAAGTAATATTTATGGTTATTGGGATTTTCCAAATAGGAATTTCTTCAGTTCCAGGGTGGCTTGATTCCGAACGGTTCTATCAAAGAGCATTTTCCTTAATATGAGTACCTAGGGTAGTGGCTAGACTTTCAGACTGACAACAGTTTTTGTTTTTCTTTTCTTTCAGTTTATAACTTCATGTCTTTAATCTGCGAGTCTATAGTCTTTCTGAATGGCAGGCCTGACAGCTAGACTATAGACAACAGCCCAGGAGATAATAAACATGTTCCGAATTTCATCAAGGGAAGTATTGGCCTGGCTATGAGCACTTTTTGAATTCTGCCAACAAAGCGGAGAGACCATATTGACTTTTGGTTATACACAACGGGTGCTGATTTCACACAGATGGTTTTCCACAGCAGTACAATGCACACCATCATATTTCAGCATAGACGGGCAATCAGTGAACCAGGTCCAGGCATTTAGGGAAATCTCTGCAAATGTGTGAACAGAAAGCATCATTGAGCAGCAGTTTTGGTAAGGCAGTCAAGTGAGAGATAAGGATTCCCCACAAGGGATAATTTTTACCTTTTTTATGTAAATCTGAGATACTGACAAATTCAAGTCAGTTGTTCTTCTGCAAATATAATTTCTCTGAAAAGCAATGTTTGTGGGGCCCTTTCTAGTTTGTTTCCTGTTGAGAGAGAGGTGATCCACCACAAAATGTAGATGTCAGGTGGGGACTCAGGAGTCATGCAGCACACTGTCAGCAGCTTTCAGAAAAGTGTACTGGGGGATTACATCAGAAAGGTGCCTCCTTTGTTTTGGAAAATTACTCTCTAAGTATTATGACTATAATTAATTCTATAAAGTACTGTCTTTTTCCTCCTGTGGTTAGTTATTATTTCTCTGGACTAGCTGGGAAAGGACAGGACCTAAGTTTGTTGAATGATGTAAATATCTCACTCTCTACACGCAGCCATCCTTGCATGGGATGAATCCTGTTTACACCGATGGGGAAGCATGCAGCACATCAACTCTAGTGATGGGTCTAAATGACAGTCAATTTAATATTCATTCATCACTCCACTGAAGCCCCTTGTATGGAAGGAGATGATACAGTAATTTGGACACTGAATTCAAAAATGGATCATTAAATGTGTGTACCTATCACTCCCTGGGTTTTCTAGAAGACCAATGGTGATGCATGTCTTTAGTCTCCACATTGAAACTAGGGAGATAGCATACACATATGTCTTTAGAGAAGATGACCTTAGGGTAGTAATAAGGATCAGGATCTGGGGAAACAATCGTTGCCCTCCCCGCCCACGGACACACATCATTTTCATCAGCATTTGACAGAGAAGAGCATTTGGGGAAGAAACAGGAAGAGGCTAAATTCTAGTCAGTGCTTCACTGCTTCATCTTTAGGTTCCCATAGCAATTTTCCTGACTCATGAAAATCTTCTGAACCAGCCAAAGCACCCTCATACCAGCCAGGATTCACTGTTGACAACTATAAGAGGCTTTATTATCATTATAGAACATATGTAAGTCTAGTGTGAAAAACTGCAAAACAGATATTTTACCTACTATTGTTCCTCTTTATTTCATATTATATGTCTCATATCTGCATGCCCCAGGTAAACTGTACTGTAATGATAGGGTAATAACAGTCAAAAGTTCCTGTCATTTCATATTTACTGTAAATGTGTGTCTCTGTGAATGTTGATGAAGGTGGTAGACCCTCCCTTCAACAACAAAATTATTTCATGACAATATGGGTGACATGATGCTGACAGCCCAGTTAGTGCTCATGCAGGTATAGTATTGTCAGATTACAAGGCAGGAAAACAGAACTCTTTCTTAACCACGGCATTTTCTCAACTTATCCACCACTGGTATACACAGAATTCCTTCAAATCCCGTTAACTGAATGTTTTCCAAGACACCATGTCTCTTTCAGTATCTCATCCTCCTCATCAAAACTCTGAAGGATGGCTTTTACCTTACATAATGAGTTAATAAGATAGCCCACTGCAGCCACATAAACACTGACAGAGGACCCAAGTCTACTTAGTCAGAGAGTAGGAATGTTATTCATTACTCAAAAAAGTAAAAGCTACAGGATTAGCTTAGATGCATCCCAACCTAAAAGGACTTATACAATCTGCATGAATGGTGAGTTGCATCAAAATAGAATTAATTATAAGTTAAACCACAACTACTGTTTCTAGCAAAGAACATGTAATGTTCCTAATGTAGAGAGAGGCATGCCCCTCAAAGCTGACACTTGCATGAACAATCCTAACAAAAAATGGTCTGGGTGAAAGAGTGCTAGTGATCTTGAAGCATTCTGCAAGTTGCACAAAGAGAAAAGAGACACATAGAGGACTGCCTCCCTACACTGTGTGACTAGCACCAAATTAAGAAGCAAAGCATTACTAGCACCCTAGAAATCATCCTTGGGCCATTTCCTTCCAGTTACTACTTAAACCTTAACAGGTTCTAAGATTCTGATTTTGGAGATGGTTGATACCTGTGTATTCTGATAAAAAGAATCAACCAACATATTCTCATTCATGCCTGATTTCTTTTGTTGGAATTTGGGATGAAAACTCTTCATATTCCTGTATTTTTGTAGATGGTTCATCTTTCTTGCTGAATGGTACTAGATTTGGGAATCTAGCATGAATTAAGTATCTGTTCTACCACTAATGTACATTCAGATAGTTTCTAGTTAGGATTGGCATGATAGTATTGCTGACATGGTCACCATTTCCTCTTGATGAAAATATACATTTCATTTGAGTATGTAACTCGTAGTAAAATAATTAAGTCAGATAAGATTCATACCTAACAAAATTCTAAATAGATTACTTTCTTTAAAATCCTACAAATTACAATATATCATAACAGTTGCTCTACATCCTCTTCAATGCTAGCTTTTTAAAAATCTTTTTCATTTTTAGTCATTTTAAGGGGTATGCAATATTATCATATTGATGACTAAATTGTAGCCCCTTGACAATTGGTAGTGTTGAGTATCTTTACATGTTTATTGGCCATTGATATATCCTTGTATGTGATACAATTGATCTAACTTTTAATCATTGTTTATCAATAATTATATAATTATTCCTATAATTTTTATAAGAATTTTGTATAATTCTGAGTTAAGTTTTTTGTTAAATATGTTTGTAGTTCACACAAACTTTTTCCAGTCTGAGGATTGCCTGTTTATTTTCTTAATGCTATCTTTGAGGATCAGAAGTTTATATAGTTTTACATACATACAAATACAAGCACACATAAACACCCCCCCCCACACACACACATGCACAAGCAGTCTCTGTATCTTCTTTCTTTCATCTTTTTTCCAAAGTCTTAAAAACGTTTTCCTATGATTTAATTAGTTTTACTTATATCTTCTACAATTACACTAACCATCCAGCAAGTTTATTCCTGTGCATGTCAAATGGGTATCATATCTTTTCCAGAAGACCCAGTATAATTGATTAAAAACACCATCTTTTTCCATCTCACACAGTGTTCCTCTTGATTTAAAATGTGACTTTTTGTGTGTAAGTCTATTCCTGGGCTTTCTGTTCTGTTCCATTGTCTATCTATTATCTCACCATTGCCTTTTGGTTTTATCTTATAATATTTCATATCTTGTGGCATTATTGCTTCTTCTAGGATCTGTTGAAGAATAATTTATCTGCTCTTAAACCAGATACAATTATTTTGCCCTTGTATATAAGTTTTAGAATCCACTTTCGCCTTTTTTTTAAAGAGTGGTAGGAAAGCAGACAGACAAGGAGGAAGAGGAAGCAGCATTATTCATTCATTCATTCATTCATTCCTTTATTTATTATCTGTTTCACTTTGACTTTTTACCCTGGCCTCAGGTAGCCAACCTGGGTCCGTGGGCTTTACATGGTACACGTACCAGCCTCAAAGCTGCCTGAAACACCACGGAATGCACGAGCTTTATTTCTTTACACACAGATAAATGTATACATAAAATCTGAGGAATTACATTGTAGGAACTATTCGGAAACAACAGACATTATTATGTTTGCCAATTCATGATTCTAGAATATTGACTCATATATTTAGGTCTTGTTTTATTTTTCTCAATAGTTTTTTTTTTTTCAAATTTTAATAAAGTTGACTTTCATCATTTTAATTGTATTTATTACTATAAATTAGATGTTTATCCTGCCACTGTTAATGGTAATCATATTTTAATTTTCTAATGCTTCAGCACAGCATGAACACATTTATTTTTTGAATATTATTATCTCATGAACTGACTTTGCTATAATCACTTATTAATTTATGTTCTTTTATATACATGTGCTTTTGGATCTTCTAGGTACACAATATGGTCTATATAAATAAGGAATTTTCTTTCTTTCAATACCATATGCTTTGCATCTTGCACATGTGCTGTTTTGCCCTGATTCGTACCTACAGTACAATGCTGGAGAATATAGGTGATATTGGGTACCTGGATACATTTTCACCCTGATTTTAAAAATTCTCTTTTATTCCTAGTCTGCTAGAGTTTACATACTTACACATACATATATTTGCATTATACATTATATATGGGTATATGCAATGCACTGACTGTTAGAAAAAATTTCTATCTCTCCATTCTGTAACTATCATCATATATGATTTCCCCTTCTTTTCCATTAATTTATTTATTTTGATTGGAGTAACTTTCAAATGCTAAATATTTATTGCCTTTCTTAGATTAAACTCTACTTGGTTAAAATGTAATGCACTCTGTAAGGGATGACTGGATTTGATTTAATAATGTCTCATAAGGAATTTGCATTTTGTATTGGTACAAATAATTTGGTCCTAATTTTTCTTTCTTGCAATGTTCTTTCAAGTATTTTTTACTAAGTATGCTTTTGTGATAATAATCATGTAGATTTATCTTACTCCTGCTATCTGGAAGGTTTTGTGAACTATGGGAAACCAATTTTGAAAAAAAAAATCAGTGAAACTTTTAATTAAAAAAAAATGTATTTTACCAGTGAATTCCTCCAAACTTAAGATTCCCTTGGAAATTGTTTTCAAATGTCTTCCTCCAGATTTTGCAACATTGTACCTAAATTGCCAAATTTGTTATTCACAAATTTCTTTCATCTTTCTGACATCTGCAGAATCTGAAGCAATAGAAACCTTCACTTTCATATTTACACTAGTAATTTATTCTGCCTTCTTGTCTTCCCTCCTTTCCCCTTTTCATCTTTCTCCCTTTCTTCATCCTTCCCTCCTTTACATTCCTTTACCTCTTTCTCCCCCTCCCACTCCCGCTCCTTTTCTTTCTCTCTCTTTAGTTTCTTTTTTTTATTAAACTTGCTGTTGCTATAGAAAAGCTATTCTTTTTAAGGTAGCAATTTTTTATTTATTTACTGTTTATTTACTTAATTAATTTCTATTCACATCTTTCTTCTTTCTATCTACATTTCCTATTTTTCTGTCCTTTTGATGAATTTCTCAATTAGAAATGCAAGTCCTTTAATATCAATGTTTCTAATATCCTCATATATTTTTAAAGCTTTGCATTTAACTTTAGATATGTTTGCGCTACAGACTATACATTTGACCTGTCATTTATTTAAAAAAATTCAAATTCTAATACTTTCCCAATCTCTAGTGGCCTATTTACATAATCCCTTTCCCACCCTCCCTCCAGTCTTCTATGTTGAGGATAGAGGATGTTTCTTCCCAAAATTTCTCCCCTGCCTTATGCCATCCTTTTCAGGGTATTGTAGATGCAAAGTGACTGTGCATTGATGCATTGTGATGATGCATTGGATACAAAGTATATGAGACGTCTCCCCTCAAATTGTCTGTAAATCTAAAATGGTTCTAAAATAAAATTATTGAAAGATAAGGATTATTAACAAAAACATGGACTTTATACTTTGCTACATGTGTGCTATACTTTAATTTATCCATGAAGAAATAAAAGCTCAGTGTTGAAAAAACAGCGTTTTTCAAAAAATGTGGAGGATTCATATTGTACACAAAAGTTATCTCATTTTAAAGTATTCATTTAAATAATTTTAAAATATTATGTGTACTGAGATATACTTGCTGGAATATTAAAGAAAATTGTTCTGATATTTCAGATACAGCCTGTGGGTTGTTTGAAATTTTTATCCCAAAAGTATTCCCAAAATTATTTTTATTTTATAGTTTTCTATCACTGAGTTTTTCATCTTAATTTGTGTTCCTATTTGTCAAGTAAAAGATACTATTAAAAATTATATAGCCTGAGTAATTTAAATCTTGAATAATTTATTATCAATTTTCTCCACTTTTATTTACCAATTGCCCTAAATTATGCCTAATACTAAGTGTCATGTGGTTAAGCCATGGTTAGTTACTTAATTCTTATTATTTTTGATGATTCTATTTTGGGCAGCCACAATAAAGAATTCATGGTGGTTAATTTTATGTGTTAACCTTATTATAACAAAGGATGCCCAGATAACAGGAAAAACATTATTTCTGAGTGTTTGTAATGCTATTTTTGAAAGACACTGGCCTTGGAACCTGTAAACTGAGTGAATAAAAATATATTCACCAATGCTGATGAGCAACTTCTGATCACTGAGAGTCTACATTGAATAAAAAATGAAATTTTCTCTCTTGGCTTGATCCAAGATATCTCTTTTCTTTTCTGGATATCAGTTCTCTTATTCCTTTGGCTTTCAACCTTACACAAAGACTTGTGTCTTAGGCCCTTTGATTCCTAGGTCTTCAGACTCAGGCTGAATTTCACTCTGTCTTTCATAATTCTTTAATCTGCAGACAGCAGATTATGGCACTTTCCTGCATAATCATGTAAATTAATTCCTTTAATAGCACTTATCTATATCTATGTCTATGTTCCATTGGCTCTGTTTGTCTGGAGAACTCTGACTAATGCAGAAAGGCTTACTCTCATATTTATTCCTCTTGACTGGATGCACTTATTTACTATGCATAGAAAAGGATGAGCTAAATAAGAGCTATTAGTGGCTGAAAATGATAAAACATTATCTAATCCTTACATTTTATGTAAGAAATAAAGGCAAATTGATATATTTGTATTTATGACCTTTAAATGTAAAATGCATATAAAATGGTTTCACTTTTAAATATTAAATTACTCTTCATCCTAGGGTATAAAATCATAACCTTTTTGCTGGCAATTGTATTAAAGTTACTAATGGGTGATTTATTTCTTTTTAATGTCACATTCAGTAAACTTATAGTGCTCTAATATATCTAAACATTCCTTTAATTAGTAGCTTAAATTGCTTTACAGTCTATATTTTATCAAAGTACATATTAGAAAAGATTTATGCATGTATTACAAAAATATTCTGCTGTAATCTTTTAAATGATATCTTTTAATATACTGTGTTCGAATATAATGAAAATGAAAAGAATATGAGGAAAATCTCAACATCTCTGACACAATAATACATTTCTAACTATATATTTTATAGAATAATTTCCTCCAACATATAAAAATGTATGTACAAAAATGTTTCCTTCAATATTGTAAAAGAATCGAAAGTAAATAAAAATGACATATCTTTATCTCTTTGTAATTCCTTATATTTGTTTTAGCAATGTCTTCTTGTGTTTATTGTACAAATCTTTCACTACCTTTCTAAGGTTTATTCCAGGTGTTTAGTTCTTTCTGTTTTGATTATAAATGGCATTTATTTCTTAATTACTTGTTTCTTCCATCTTATTGTTGGATATAAAATGCAACAGCATTTTCTGTATTAATTTTGCATCCTGCCATTTTACTGTGCTCATTTACTACTTCAAATAGTTTTTGAAGAGTACTAGGGGTATTTTTTTTTTTTATATATTATCATGTCTTCTTCAAAGATTGATAGTTTTACTTCTTTTCCAATTAGGATTCTTTTAATTTCTCATTCTTACCTAATTGCTCTGCTAGGACTTTCAATATTTTGCTGAATAGCATTGGTGTAAGTGGACATCCTTGCAGATGTTGAGGTTTGCTCCTTTTATCTCTATTGAGAGATTTTATCTGAAATGGGTGCTAAAACTTGTCAAATGATCTCTCAGATCTATTGATATCATGTGATTGATTCCCTTTCTTTGTTGACATGATATATTAATAGATTTGCATATGTTGAAACATCATTTGGTCATGATACTTTATTATTTTCATGTATTGTTGAATTTTGTTTGTTAATATTTTGTTAAGTATTTTTGCATCTATGTTCATCAGATATTGGTGTATAATTTTATATTTGTGTGATATCATTGTCCTCTTTGGTATCATGGATTCCTAGAAAGTGTTTCAACTTCTTGGAAGAGTTAAGAAAAGCAGATATTAATCTTTTCTGAAGGGTTCATAAAACTCACTATGAATCCATCTAGTGCAGACCTGTTTACTTTTAGGGAGACTTTTTATTTTATCTCAAATTTCATTGCTTATGCTATGTCTTTTCAGGCTTTCTATTTCTTCTTGATTCAGTCTTGGTAATTTTTGTAATTCTAAAAATGTGTCCGTGTTTTCTAGCTTTTCTAATTTATTGACGATTTGCTGTTCATCATAGATTCTTATGATGCTTTCTATTTCTGAAGTTATTTGTTGTAACTTCTCTTTTATTTCTGATTCTAGCCATTAGGGCTTTGTCTTTTTTTTTTTTTTAAGTGAACTTATCCAAGGATTCATCTTTTTAAAATCTTTTCAAGGAAGCAACTTTTAGGTTCATTGATCTTCTGAATTGTCTTTTTTATTTCTATTGCATTTATCTCTGTTTTTTTTTTGTTTTTTTTTTAAATCATTTCCTTTGTTCTACTGACTCTTGGCTTTATTTGTTCTTTTTCTAAAGGTTTGATTGAGTTCATTTGCTTGTTGTTTCTTGAGGTAGCCCTGACTTGCTGCAACATTTCCTTTTAGTACTATTTTTGCTGCAGTCCATTAGCTCTGAAAGTCTGTCTTCATTCTTCTTTTTCCTCTAAGTATTTTATTTCTCCTTTGGTTTCTTCTTTCTAATTCAGAAACATGCTGTCTAGTCTCAATACATTTTGGAACTTTCCCACCTTCTATGGTTAATGTCTAGTTTATGCTATTATGATAAGAGAAGATAAATGATATGATTTCAACCAGATAAATTTATTGTGTTTATATTGTTTTGCAGCGCAAGCTCTATTCTTGAGAATGTTCCATGAGCACTCAAGAAGAACGGAAAACCTGCAGTTGTTGGGTAGAGTGTTTTGTAAATGTCCGTTGAACCCATTTGTTCTAATTTGCCTAATAAAACATTTTTTTCCTGTTAATTTCCTGCCTGGTTGATCTGTTCGTTTTTGTAAATTTGGTGCTGCATTCTCCTGTTCCTATTGTATTTATGTCAGTGTCTCTAGTTATTTTATAATTAATTACTTTATATATTTTGATACTCCCTCTTTTGGTGCAACTTTATTAATAAGATTTATGTTATTTTGCTAAATCGACTCCTTATGTAATAGCCATCCCCATCTTTTGGTATCTTCTTTAATTGGAAGTATATTTTATTTAATGTAAGCATGGTTATCTATTCTTTACTGCTTGCAATTTGATTGCAGGTTTACCTTCCACCCTTTGACTTTGAATCTGTTTGTCTTTAGAACTTAGGTTTCCAATATGTAGTAGTCAGTTGAGTGTTGTTGTTAATTCATTGATCCATTCTAAGAATTTTCACAGGTATGTTAAATCCATTAATATTTAAGGCAATTGTTGATATGTAATGGTTTATTATCATTAGAACTTAGGTTTCCAATATGCAGTAGTCAGTTGAGTGTTGTTTTTAATTCATTGATCCATTCTAAGAATTTTCACAGCTATGTTAAATCCGTTAATATTTAAGGCAATTGATATGTAATGGTTTATTGTCATTTGTTATTTATATTTAGACATTATTGCACATTGTATTGCATATTGTACATTTATTCATTTATCTCTTCTGTGATTTGAAAGCTATTACATTGAATGTTTTTCCTTTTTGACTTTTTTTTATTGATTTGTGTTTTCAGGTTATTCTGTGGCTTACATTAGAGCTATAATTCTTATAATTTTTAACATGAAGCCAAGTTAGTGTTTAGTTCATTTTAAGTCTATATTTTTACATTCTTCCTCCTCATATTTTTTTTTTTTTGGCGTTTTGATGCTTTTTAAGTGGAGTTTCTTTTCATTTTATAAAAATGCCAAGTGTTTTTGTAAGGTTAACATAGTTGTGGTTAATTTATTTAACTTTCATTTTTCTGTCAAGCTCTTTAGCACTCCTTCAAACTACATGATAACTTAGGGTAGAATATTTTTTGTTGGAAACCCTTTATTTTCAACACTTTAAATATATCATATCATTCTCTTCTGTCTTGTTAATTTTCTGCTGAAATATCTGCTGACAGTAATACAGAGGTTCACATATCTAACTCATTTTTCTCTTATTTGTTTCAAGGTTTCATCTTTATTATTTTTTTAATTTTTATCATTATAATTGTAGTGCATCTTAGTGCATGTTTGTTTGGGCATCTTAGATTAAAAAATCTTCGAACTCCCTGGATCTGGATGTCTGTTTTGTTCCCCAGCAATAATTTATTGAAATATGATTTCTGTCCATTTCTCTCTTGCCTCTCTTGACATCTTATTAGATAAATGCTATTATTCTTGATATTATCCTGTATGTGTTATATGCTGTATTTGATTCTTTTCTTTCTGTTTTTATCTTTGCTTATCTGCTTGGGTTCATTCCACAACCATATCCTCAAACTCACTCATTTAATTGGAGGCGTCTTCCTGTCTAATGTTAAACCCCTTTAGTATGTTCTTTAATTCAACTATTGTGTTCTTTCATTCTATGAATTTTGTTTGTAACCACCTCACATTTTCTTTATCTTTGTCATAGCTCTCTTTTTGTTCCTCCAATGTTCTCCTGACTTCTGGGAGCATCATTAAAACTGTTTAAGCAGTTTGTTAATACGGATATAGTCAAATTTTTCTCTGGGATTTTGCTTTGGTCCATCATTTGAATAATATTTCTCTCTCTTATTTCTGTCTAGCACTCTGTTTTTATTTTTGTGTCTTAAGCAAAATGACTGTTTTCCCCTGTCCTGATGTAATGAATTTGTGTTAGGGTATTGGGTTGCAGGGAGACATGGGTACTGACCCAAAATGCTGGGAAATCTGTTGTTATGTGACTTCTGCAGTGACCAGAATTCTTGAAACTCTATAGCCAGCACTGTGTTGAGGCTCAAGATTCCAGCCTCAGGATTTGTGTTAGGACAGGTAATCATAAATCTTCCCCAGAGTCACAAACCTAAACAGAGAGGCACAGCAGAGAAATTCAGAAGGTGCTGGCCCAAGCTACAAGCAGGCCAAAGTCTAACAGATGCCAATGGTGGGAGAGAGATGGCTTTCTCTTGGGATATCATGAACTGTTCATGGCAACAGCCCCAAAAGTGAGCTGCATACATTAAATCTTAGGGTAGGGGCAATCAGCAGGCAGATTTGCTAAGTTATTTAGCAGTAGTCTCACACAGATTTGGAGTGCTATCTTACAAGAGCCTCTCTAACGATCCTCTCTGAGAAAGCAGTGGCACCCTTTTTGCAGGAAATTGCTCATTTATCTCTACGTATTTTACAGAACTACCTGCTTTTTTTCCACCTTGGACAGATGATTGGTGCCCTAGAAGACTGGAGAAACAGAAAATCATAACTATTATCACTGTCTGTACCAAAAGTGCACTGATGGGGTTGAGGAAATGGTATGTTCTGCCTTCAGAGCCTTGTATTGGTGACCATGAGTGTTGGTATCAAACAGACAGAAGTATTCAGGAGAGAGCACCCAGTAATATCTTGGATCAAAGGCAGTTTATCTCTCTTATTTCTCATGTAGAAGTTTCTGGTTCAAGATATTCATGTTCTGCTGTCGAGTTTTGGCATGTTTCATTTTTGAGCTCCTCATGCTCTCTGTACTGTGTTCCTTCATCCTGAGAGCACTATTGTTCTCCATAGTAAAGTCCCTCTGTTTTCTACAGTTTGATGGTCAGTTTTCATATGTGAAGGCAGCTGCTGAGAGTGCCTTTCTATCCAGGGGATAAGATCTGTATCACTGGTCCTTGTGGATGGATTCTGGGTCCTGGTACCAGGCAAGTAAATAGTTTTTGCAGAGTCTGGCTTTTCATGAAAAGACATCTGCCCCTTCTTTCTGTGGAGATGCTAGTTCTCATTTTTTTTCAAAAGATGCAGTTGCTAACAGTGTAGTTTTGTCGTATCTGTGGGGAGGTGATCTTGAGCTCTTAACTGTCTACTCTCTTGGAATGATCTCCCCAAATACTCAATTGTTTATAATGTTAACAATGACAATGTTAGTATGTAAAGGTAATGCTACTTTTAAAATAAATTGAGATTAGAAATGCTCCCTAATATCTGAATACAATAAAATTTAAGAGATTAATATTAGCTTACTTATTGCTTTTTGCTATAATAGTGAATTCTTTCCTGAGGTATCATTTTAATAACACAGATAAAAATAGAATATTGAAAAAAGTTGATTTAACTGTTGAAAGGACTTTAAATTTGAAAAAAGAGATATTTAAATTAGCAGAGAGATGTTTGATAGCATAATTAAAGATTTTTTAATTTATTGTTAATTGTATGATGGCTTTTTTCCAATTTTGATGGCATGCAGGTTTTCAGTAAAAAAACTATTCATGATTGCAAAATTTTTAGTAGTTCCTTGCTAAAATTCACATTTTCATGATACAAGGATGGTTTATTCATATATCATATCCTAATACATATATTCCTTACTTCATAATTATATATATAAATATATACAAATATATATCCATGTACTTGTAGATTTGTGCATTACTATGATGTTATAGTTTATGGTTTAAAGCACATAGGGGTATGTTGAGAATTAAAATTGAACTTTCGCCACTTAAGTTTCAACTTGGAGAATTTGAAATTTATTAAATTTCTTGCATCTTAATCTTCTTTATAAAATGAAAAAAAACAATAATAGCTAACACACTGTATGATAAAAATTATGTGAAATAATACACATGTATGTATATGTATATATATATTCCTAATAACTGGCAAATAAGAAAAAATATTTTATTCTTTGTTTCACTCTCTCTAAAAATATAATTTTCACAAAATTAAAATGTAGTATTGTTACTAAAATTCTTAAAAGAAAGACATTTATTGGCTAACATGTGTATGTGAAACTAAGTGATCATAATTATGGTATAATAAAGGAGAATTAACTCATTTTCTAATGCCCTATTTATTTTATTCCCCTAATTCTAATTCAAGAAATAAAAATATCACATTATTCTGTATAAACAAAATATTGTGTATTTTTAATTTATATAATTAAACAAAAGTTAAAATTAGAGAATATATTACAAATGCAGAACATAATTTTTAATAAATGGATAAAAATCCAATAATTTTAATAGTAAATCAAATAAACACTTTTATGAATTAATATAATTTCAATTTACATTTCCTGCTTATAAAAATAGTGAAATTTTTTTGCAACAAATAAAACTTCTACCAAAGACTACAATAGGCTAAAAATAATTTGAAGGCATCAGAGAGAAGCGAAGTTAGCTAGGATTGGAAGAACTGAGATCCCAGGGAGAAGAGAACATAATTGTGTTCAGAACTTTTCTCCATTTTCCATGCAGCTGATATGCTATATAGGGTGAAAGTGTGAACATCCTAGGAGAAACCTGAGGAATAGCTGAGATTATCAGATATTTTAGTAATTTAGAATGCTGGTGAGAGGAAAATTGCACTTCAGTGCAGCCGAGGCAGTCAGACAGACTTAAAGGATTAAGTTAACAATGTGAAATGAACCGGGCATTTTACAACGCTATTCTTGTTGATTGATTTTTAGATTCTTAGATTGTACAAGCAGAACACAATTATTGCCAAATTTTGGGGTAGTTCAATGAAACTTTCGAATTCTTTTTCTGAAGACATTACAATTTAGAAACTAAGAAGAAATAGTGAAGGTCGGCATTTTAAAAGTTCAACTAAATATTTGATGAACTAACTCATAACTCATTTGATGAAGTAACTCATTGAATTAAGCACAAAGAACAAAGAGACTCATCAAATTTCATAAACTAGCACCTGGACTGATGTGCATTGACCCTAATTTAAAATTACTTTTGGTGATTAAATATTTGAGGACAGATAATACTATCCACACTCTATAGCAATTCATACACTATTTCAAATATTCTCTCAAGTAAGTAATAGGTAGAACAACGAACTTAAGCAATGGAAAAGCAGAATCAATAGAAATATACATGTAAGCGATCTAAATTCTAGAGTTATCAAATATGGATTAAATTTTTAATATGATTAATATATTCAAGAAAACAGACGGTAAGCTATAAAAATTGTCAGGGAAAAGGCAGCTCTATAAAAGAATACTTTGGAATTGTTGGGGTGAAATATATAATAACTAACATTCAAAACAAAGTAAGTTTAACAGTAGGGTAGACATAGAACTTTCTACAAAATGAAAAAAGTAGAAAGAAAATAGAAAAATACAAAAGCTATAAAAAGGATAAATGATGTAAAATTTATATGTAAAGTCTTATGGCATAAGATGTATATGCATATAATATATATGTATAATGATCAAAGTTCTAGTTTGCCTGTAACTGGATTTCCAAAAGAGGAGTGGGGTGGAGGGAGGAGCAGAAGTTATTATCTGAGAAATTTAATTAATGTCCCACTGTTAAAGAGTACACCAATTTCTGTCATTTAATTCTTCAGGTTAGATTCTCTGAGTTTTGAATCTAAGTTCTAACCTCTAATTAAAATTTTTATTGTAGCTTTTTCAGAAGATAAATTTGAAAATTGTGATACTTACTATTGCCTTACTCTGCTTCCAAGTATTATCCCTCTAGAATCAACCACTTGTGTTCATTCTGTAATATCTTTATGTAGTTTTATTTTGCAATTTTCAAAGATTTTTATGAGTTTATATTGTTAAGCAAGTGTGGAGTAGAAGTTTACCTGGACAGACTCAAATTGGACTGCAGTCACATAGAAAATATGTCCAGTACCTATTTAAAGATATGGTATCTATCCCATCAATATTGTAACTCTTGGGGTAAGAAAATAAAACAAGATCCCAGTATTCAAGGACTTAAAGATAAAACATCTATAAAAATTAATTGTAATGTGTCATGGTGGGTATTAATGGAAGTCATTTCTTACATGGTATAAAAGCATATGAAAGATTATCTAAAGAGAGGGCTCAAGTACATTTTTTCAAGATGACTTTTGAGATCAATATTGTAACATCAGCAAAAATAGGGAAAATATATGTGTAACAAAGACATCTAAAAAGAACTAAGACATAAAATAACAGAACTATAATTGCATAAGAATATAAGCAGTTCGGTGTTTCTGAGTTCAAAATTATAAAGCAATTAAACATGGAAGATAAAGTCAGTTTGAAACTCTAGTGTGCCAGTGCAAGCAGAATGTACTTCTGTGATGGGATACAAAAAGACATATAAGGGATTTAACCAATTAATAATGAAATATTTGCAGTTTGAGCTGTCCCATGATGTCCAAAATGTTAAGGGCAGATTAATTTTAAATAGACAAAACTGATTTCAGGAGCAATAAAATATTTCAATATTCACTGTAATAGATAATGCAGTTTTCAGTTAGTTAAGAAGAAATATTAACCATTTGATATGCAAAGGCAGACAAGATACTCAAGTTACATAAATGAAACAAAAAATGCATAAAAGATCAGGAGTAGTTGTTATTATAGAATCAATGAGGGACAATGACCAATTTTGTTTACTCCAAAATTGAAGACCTGATGACTGGAAATGTGAAAGGATTTAACAATGAGTATTACTTCATCTAAGAATCTAGAGGTGACTATTAAATCAGATACTTTTGTGGGGTCAAATGAGTGAGGTGAATACACATTAATAAATTATCCAGTAGTAACTGTAAACAAGTCAAGAATATAACCATGACAATAGCAACAATGAAAAATGTACCCATCCCAGGAGAGTATACACAGAAGGACAAATCATGAGTTATTTCTGAGGCATAACAATACTGAAAGTGAAGAAGAAAAAAGTTGCTGTATCATTTGAATGTGTCCTCCAAATCTGTACAGAAATAAGTAGACACAATATTAAGAGATATTATCTACTTACTACACTGAATATAGTAAATAAGTAATGAAAATAAGGTACAAACTGATTAGAATGAGTAATCTCCAGGTTAATAGAGAAATTTAAGTTTTGAGTACTTGGAAATTTTTGAAACAAAACATACCTTATGTAATACTTGGGTAGATTCTAACTTTTGCTGAAAGTTTGAAGGCCAAAAAGGATGTAGAAAAATATGCAATATATTCATGAGAGAAAATTTAATGATTCAAATCTTGAAAATATACGATATGAATAAAACTAAAGGAATGAAAATTAGGCAGCTTGAGAGAAGACTGCTGGCAGGTGACCTAATAACTTGTATTCTGTATAAGAAGGATCATTATATTTTACAAAATGAATCCTTATTGAAGTGAGAGCCAACACAGCTGTATTGAGTTAGGGAAAGATAGATGTGGGATTCTTCGAATGAAACCATTTTAATATTTGGAATAATCATTGTTAAAAATTAGCCATTGAAAGTTCTTTATTTTCTTGAAGACTTTGCATAATTCTCTTTGTGATAGCTGACTTGAAAGTCTAAGAGATAACATGGAATTTTAAGGGAAACTAAATATTTGAAGTTTAGAAAGTGATTGAATAAGCTCACTCTAATATTGAAATATTCATGGAATCAACTAATCTATTTCAAAAAACACTCTGATCTTCAAGTTATGGCAGTTATAATAATGAAATTGTTCATTAGGAAGCTAAAAAGGACAGCTCATGAATAAATCTAAGCATACGTACAGCTGAATTATAAAACACAAACCAGTAGTATTTTAGGGTAAATTTAATGACACCCTCTTAATTCAACAACACATTTTAGTAAATGTATATCTTATATAATCACAAGGTTGTAAATCCTTGTGAAATATGTACATAAGGATGTATATTGTCACACTGATTACAATGGTAAAAAAGTTCCAAACCAAGTGAATGTATATCAATGGAAATGTTGCTACAAAAGTGGAGACATATATTAGTTATATTTTCAACTAGCTAATTCCTTCATCATATTAATATTCTAGGAGCATTAATACAATTACCAGTAGAAGAAAGTTACCAAGTAGGACTTTCTTACTTTAGTCAGTTTAATCTACCCCTTTTAAATTCACAAAAGTTTGAAAAATGTTAAAAAACAGAAAAACCCAGAGTAAATAAATTCTGCTTATTTTGAGGGACTTCTGATTTTCAACCAGTTAGAAAACCATTTCCTGAAAACAGTCAAAACAGGAATGTAATAATACACAAAAACAAAATACAAATTAATATATGAATAAATAATCTTGTTATATATGTCTTGCCTAATATTTAAGTTTGCGTTGGACTTTAATCAAATATGAAAGTCCTACTAGAGGGTTTGAAAATATCCCTCACTTAACTCAGTGTCCAGAATGATAAAGAAAGCACACATGGCACTTAATAATAATAGGTTATAACACTTACATGTTTACAAACTCTGATGATTTGAAAGTTTATTTCTTGATATTTTATTTCTTTTTAACACTGAACAATCTTCCATTGTGGCAGTTGTACCAGTTTGTTGATCTGTTACCTGTTCAAGGATCTTTGTTAGGTGCAGTTTTGGGTGATTATGAATAAATCTGATGAAGATTCTTTTTCAGTCTTTAGTGGACATGTTATCTAATCACTTTAATAAGTACCAAGGAGCATGACTCATACTCTATAAGGCAGGACTACCATTAGCTATCTGTGAAAGTGCCAAACTATTTTCCTAAGTCAATGTACCTTCCTGGACCCTCAGCAATGAATGAGATTTTCTGTTTTCTGTTAATCTGAATCTTCTTTAACTATGTTGTGTTTGCTTCTCTCTTTCTGTCTGTCTGTCTCGCTCTCTCCCCTCAACCCCCTACTCTCTTGCACACACAGGCAAACATACTTCTTTTCTGTCATCTATTTTAGCCCTTCTAAGAAATGTGTCATAGTCTCTCCTGGCTGTTTCACTTTGCTATTTTCTAATGTCGAATTATGTTAAGCATCTTTTCATATACTTATTTCCCTTATGTATATCTTCTTCTATGTTTAGATGATTTGCAAAAAAAATTAATTGGAATGTTTATAGTATTTTTGAGTTTCGAGTTTTTTTTTTTAATATTTAGGATCAATCATACTGTATTAGATCTAAGTTTTACAAATACTTTCTCCAGTTCTGTGACTTGTACTTTGATACTCTTAATTGTGTCTGCAATGCAGAACAGCTTAATACTAATAAAATCTATTGTATTGATTCTTCTTATGGATGTTTTGGCAGCTTAAAACATATTGCCAAATTGATGAGCTCTGCAACTTTCTCTTATGTTTACTTATATAGTTTTACACTTTATATAGTATATGATCCATTTAAAGTCAACATTTATAAAATTTTGACTTATTTCTTTATTGATTTTTTGTATGTAACATCCAATATTCCTAGAACCTTTTGTTGAAAAGACTATATCCTCTAAGTAGAACTGACTTTTCTCCTTTGTCAAAGATCAGTTGACAGATATGTGTAGGTTCATTTCTGGACTTTTTATTTCATTCAATTGTTCTCTGAGTCTTTTTTAATCAAAGTTATACTATTTTTTATTAATATAGCTATATGGAAAAGGTTGAAATTGGATAACGTGAGTCCTCTCACACTATTTTCTTATCCATTATTACACTGATGATGTTTTTAGCCTTTCCATATAAATTTTACAAACAATATTGACAAAATTGACTTTTGAGGATCTTGATGAATATAATGCTACATCTATATATCAAGTTACAAAACAGTCATCATACAGTCCATGAATATGAAAAATTTCTCTCTTTTAAATATTTTTTGTTTTTTTATCTGAGTTATCCAGTTTTCCATATTATAGTTTCTCTGATAATACTTTGACTCATATTTAGGCATTATGATCTTGTTATTGTCAATAGTATTAAATTTCATTTTAATATCACATAATTGCACCTAGATAGGAAAATTTATTTTTGTATATTAAGTCTGTATCCAATAACTATTATCCACATTTATTAATTCTCTTTCATTTTATGATTTGAGATTTTCCACATAACCCATTATGTTGCCAATGAATAAGGACAGTTTATTTCTTCCTTTCCAATCTCTTGCATTTCCTTTTCTTGTATCATTGCACCAGCTTTTATTGCCAGCATAACATGGTATAGAAGTTACAAGAAGACACCCTTATCTTGTTCTAGGTATTATAATAAAAACAATCAGTTTTTTTGATAAAAAAGCGATCATTATAGAATTTTTGTAGCTATGCTTCATCACACTTTCATCTTTTCCTATGTCGCTTAAAAATTATGAATGGTGTCAGATTGTTTTTCAAATATTTTGTATAATAATTTGGTATGATCATATCACATTATTCTTTACTGTGTTGATAGAATATGTACATTAATTGATTTTTGAATATTTAAAGAGACTTGCACCTGGAATACATTCCTCTTCACTACAGTATAGAGTAATTTAGACTTCGCTAGATTCAAGTTACAAAAAATAGTTTGAAAAATTTTGTATGTGTATAAAGAAAGGAGTGTCATTGCTCCCTGCTTTGTTAAAAAGATTTCATTTGTTCTGCAGATAGTAATCCTAGTTTCATAGAACAAGTTAGGTGGTATTCATTAGTCTCTGCTCTAGATAATACTATGGATGTTATAGTATAACTTGATTTAAATGTTTGATGGAATTCACCAGTGAAACGCTCTCATTTCGCATGCCTTTATTTTTGAAAATTAGTAAACATCGATTCAGTTTTTTTAATCGATATGTATCTGCTCAGACAATATATCTCTCCTTGTGTGAATTTGTCTTTGTCTTTTAAGAAGGAATTGATCCATTTTAACCCTAGTTATCAAATTTGTGGTCATTTAGTTTTCCTAGTATTACTCTATTATCCTTTTAGAGTACACAGAAAGAGTAGCAATGTTGCTAGATTCCTCTATGATATTAATGATGTATGTCTCTTATTTTTCTAAGTTAGCTTGTCTCCACATTTCTTAATTTTACTGTCATTTTCAAGGAAGGAACTTTTGACCTCCTTGTTCTCTATTATTTTCATGAATTTTTCCCTTATTTTCATTATTTTCTTCTGCTTACTCTGATATTCTTCTTGTTTTCTAAGATGTACATATAGGGTACAGAAAATGAAATATTTTTTCTAATCTAATACATGTACTTTATCTAATACATTTTCTTATATGTACTCCTTTTACTGTTCTCTACAAATTTTGATAAATTCTATTTTCATTTTATTTTTTAGTTCAAAACATTTTAAAACTTTCCCTGATAGCTATTCTTTGAACTATATTTTATATTGTGTTGTTTGACCTTAAAGCCTTGGGGAATTTTTTATATATCTTTTTTGTTATTGATTTCTTATGCAGTCTTATTGTGATCAGAGAATCTATTATGTAGGGCTTTTATTCTGTTACATGTAGAAGAAATTTTAAGATTATATTATGTACTTTTGATTATGTATTTATTTAGTCCCATAGAGTTGATGTGATTAATAATTCTTCTTATGTCATTCCTTTGTTAGCTGATTTTATCACTGGAACTTATCATCTTTATTGAATTTTTTATTATGATATAATAAATGTAAAAAATTTTCTACACACAAAAAAATTTCTACCAAGAAAATTTGTTATGTGTTAAGATTTCTTTTTTCCAACAAAATTGTAATGATATTCTAATGTGTAGTTATGACTAAATTGAAAGTTATCTAAACCATTCTAGATGTTAATTTTTTGATTGCTCTAATGTAAATTTACTGTCCTGTTGATAATTAAACAAAACAATTATTTTTATGTATTACATTTTTGAATGAGTTTTACTATGATTACAGTTCTTACTCTCTATCGATTACTGAAGTTTTTAAATCACTGGCACCAGATTTTTCATTTCAACATTTTGGCTTATTTTCCTGTTCCCTGAGGTAGTTGTGTTAAAATTTGAACTACCTTCTCTCTTTTTATAAATTTTATTGAAGGAACATTTCATTATAACACTGTATAGGTTTAAGGTATGCATCAGGATAATTCAATATTTGTATATATTATATTAAGTTTACCAAAAGTTATCCATCCCTGTCCTTCTTATATAATTGAGCTCCTTTACCCAAGTTGCCCATCCCTTTTCTCCTTATCTTCTGGTGACCACTAATTTGATTTATACAATAAAAGTCTAATTTTGTTTTTTTTAGTTCATTTGTTTATTTTATATAGTACATGTGAGTGAAACTTATGACATTTGTCTTTCTCCTTCTGCTATCTAGGCATAATTCCCTCAAATGCTGTCATGATTACTCAGTTAATCATAATCAAGTTTGTAATCTTTATCAAAAAGAATAGTTGAACTCCTTCAATTTTTAATATCAATTTTATTATTTATTCTGTATAGTTATGATATCTACCCAACATCTTAGAATTAGGAACTATTTTCTTCTTTAAGAAGTCTATATACAATCTCTACTTGGAACCGAATCTTTTTTTACTCATTGTGGGAAATTAGTTCAATGCTTACTCAGCTCATCTACAGGGACACTAGTGTTGGATTATGTCTTATGTTTATCCTCAAATATTCTCTCTCTCTCTCTCTCTCTCTCTCTCTCTCTGTGCTTCTAAACATAAAATTTGCCTTGCATTTCTGTGACTGAGAAAAAAATTTGAACATTAATGAATATACTAGAAAAGCCATTTGAATTTTCAATATTTATTATATCAGAGACAATAATTTATCCTTTTATCCATGTCCGGAAGAAAGAAGAAACAAAAGCTTTAAAAAAATGCAGTTTATGAATTCACACTTGTAAACTCTGTGCTTAAGGTACAGGGGGATGGACAGGAATAATAATAAACGAAACAAAACAAAAAGCATAATACCTTGTCATTGCAAAACTAATAGTCTAACCTTGCAAGCTGGGCATTGTAGCCAGCATTATGACCTTGCATGCTGTGAGATAATGCTTTTCCTCCTCTTTTTCTTACATATTTCTGTGAATAATTCAGGAGTTGCAGTTAACCTAAGTCATTGATATGTTGGGCTTCATATAACAGATGATAATTTGTTTGGGAGGCAGAGTTCAACTTTTTCTAAAGACAGAGTCTCTTTCATTACTTAGAAACACAATTTTTAATGTCGAATGGAAGGAAACATGTCCTTTATAAATCTTTTAACTAGTGAGAAATCTTTCTACTCTGCATATTCAAATGAATTGGATAGAATTCTTCAAACAGGATGTTCTTTTTGTAAATATCTTTTCAAATAAAAGTGTCATTTCCTTTACATCTCTACTGTGAGGATTAAACCAAAAGTATTTTATCAATAATACAGCAAAATCAAATCAGAGCTCTATTTTCCTAGCTCCATCTATCTAGATTTAGGATAAAGTAGCAAATGGAGAAATTTTCCCTTGGGATCAACTCAGTTTTACAATATTATTTACCAATTGAAAGAAAGGTAATGAAAGATAAGATTTTGTTAATATTAAAAATGGTCAAAATTTTGAAGTGAGAACCAGTGAATATTTCTGAGCACTAATATCTTAAGTATTTTGATTTAATTTATTAGGTTTGATGAATTTCATGCTTTTAGCACCTTTGTTGCAGTAATCTATATCTATATTTATGCATCTATATGTAAAGTGACACATCAATATAGATCACCTTTGGCTCTATGACCTACAGTGTGTCTGCATTCTTTGATTTTATCTGGACAAATAACACCTCTATAAAAGAATCTCATACAATCTGGGAACTGGAAGAACCTGACATGTCATTATCCTTCTGTGCATTTCTATTTTTATCTATGTAATATCAAGATAGTATAGTGATGCAATAGATCTCCTTAGTCCTCCCTCATTCTGTGTGTTGTCTATCTGAATTTCTATTTAGTTTAATCAAGGATAAGAGATATTCTGCTTTCCTTTTTGTTGGTTATATTGGTGTGAAACAACAGTTAAGTGCTGGTTAATATCCATATATCTATATTTATATGTATATATTTCTATTTATTTATTTGTCTAGTCTGCTTATCGCCATATTCCTTTTCCATTTTCTAGAAGTTTGATTTCTAAAAATACATATTCACTATAAAGTACAGGAAGATAATGAAAAAAAGGTAATAGTCAAGAATTCCTTCATCAATTTCATCAAAATCTTTCTGTTGAGCAACTACTCTATGCTTGTCAACTGGATAGACCCTTGCTGACCATCAGCAAACAAGAGAGAAAATAACCTTGACATCATGGGAGATGCACTTAATCAGGCAATATGGAGAAACTGTAGCAGGACATAGATAGAAGTCAATAACTAATAAGCAGCACAGAAACAGAAAATAGGTCCAGACAAATGGTGAGAAGATTAAAAGCTATTGGGAGTGGAATCTGTGTCAATGAAATAGATGACTCTTTCAAGTGGATGTATTGCAATGGGAAACAAAGTACTGGAGAGATGCCTAAAAGAGAAAGTGCAGTCAAAATAAAGGTTTCTTTCAGTAGAGTATGAGAAAGAATACTATGTGTTTGTACCAATGGGAATGATAAAGTGGGTAATAAAAAAATTAAGAGGTAAGAAAGTGAAAAGTTAAAACTGTCGGTACAATGTTTGGAATCAGTGAGACAACATGATATATAGAGCACAATCAAATGAATCTAGTGTCTCAGACTAATTCACTAGGTGAATCATTGTTCCATTAACTGGCTAAGATACATAAGAGGAAAAGCAAGTTTGGAAAGAAAAAAATAAACTTAGGAAAGAGGAACATCCTTTAGGAAATGTATATGTACCACTGTATTTTTGTCTTTAATAGTCTTTGCATAGATGTTCAAATATAAAATGTTAAATTCTTAAAAATTAAAGTTGAAAAAGGTCTATCCTACACTCTTAACAAATAATCCTTCACAATAAAAAACTAGAATATATTGAAATGTCTGTTTATATAACTAAAATCCTGGCAAAATTGTGAAAGCAAAGTCATTTTTTTTCCAACTTGAGGTACAACTGACACATAACCGTGTTAAGTTAATGGTTGCACACTCTGATGGTTTGATATGTGAAACAAATATATTACAAAATGATTATCAAAATAAGGATAGTCAACATATTCATTCTCTCATGTAGTAGCTATTATGAGAGTGTCTGTGTGTGTGTGAGAGCATTTAAGGTCTGCTTTCTTAACTTTTGAACATATAGCAGTGTTAGCTATAGTCATCATGCTATACATTAGACCCCTAGAACTTACTCAATTTTTAAATTAATATGTATAAAGTAAAATGTACATAAAGTGAAGTTTATATTCTTTGACTTCCTTTTATTTCCCTCAATGCCCATTCCTCAGAAATCAACAATTTGCTGTTTCTATATTCAGTTGTTTTAGATGACTTACATAATAAGCAAGATTGGACATTGCTATCTTCTCAAATAATTATTTTAGCATATTATACTCAAGGCCCATTCATGCTGTCGTAAGTGACAGGACTTCCTTTATTCTCATGACTGAATAATATTCCTTTTGCACATGTGTGTATCATATGCTTTTTATTTGCCCATTGACAATTAGGTTGCTTTTATAATTTCTTTCTACTGTGAATAATACTACAGTGATTATGAGGGTGAACTATTTTAAATTTAATATATGAGGAAACTACTATTTCCCATAGTGACTTCATCAAGATTTACATTTCCATCAAAAGTGTACATAGCTTCCTTTTTCCACATCCTCATAAAATGTTTTACTCTCTTTTTGGTGATAGTTTTTCAATCAGGTCTGAGATGACATCTCATTGTGGTTTGGATTTGCATTTTTTTGATGATCCAAGATATTAAGAACATTTTTTCATTTACCTGTTGGTCATCTTTTTACCTTCTTTGAAAAAGATATTTACTCAGGTAATTTGTCCAGTTTTACAAATTATTTTCTTTTTTTTTTTTTTTTTTTGCTGTTGAGTTACATGTGTCTTATATTTTTGGATATTAATCCCTTATCAGAGAGAAGATTTATAAATAATTCTGTCACTCTGTAACTGTCTTTTAATTTTATTGAGGTTTACTTTGTGCAGAAACATTTTATTTGCTATAATTCCACTTGTTGATTTTTACTTTTGTTTTTTGGGTTTTTGGTGTCATACCCCAAAAATTATAATCAAGAGCAAAGTCAAAGAGATTTTTTTCCCTGTTTTCTTCTGGGATTTTTAATTTCAGTTATTTTAATTTTTTGTTCCACTTAAAGGTCGTTCTTGTGAATGATGTAAGGCAGTATTCCAATTTCATTACTTTGCATTGTTAATATCCCAAATTTCTTAAACTATTCATACAAGAGACTATTGTATCTCCTAGTGAGTATTCTTGATTTCCTTGTCAAATATTAGTTTCCTGCATATTCATGGGCATATTTCTGGACTTTTGATTCTATTCATTAACCTATTTGTCTGTTAATGCCACTATCATACTGTTTTAAAACTACAGTTGTGTGACTTTTTGTGTGCAAAAACGTCTGTTGAATTAGTAATCATTCAAATTTCGGTTCAGAAATAACTCATTTATTTTTGTGTCAAATTTGACCATTGTGAAGGGACCACATAAAAACAAAAATTGATTCAATTTGATGCTCCAGATTTATCACATAAATTGTGATTTTACAATCTCTTAAAGTATTTAATGTAATAGTATTCCTTATATTTATCTTCCATTAGTGTTAAACATAATTCTAGTATGGCAAAAATGCTGCCATTCAATTTATTTTAATACTTTGCTTCTTCATTTTTTAAACATTTCATCAGTTGAGATGTCCCATTAATCTTTTGACTGTGTGTGTGTGTGTGTGTGTGTGTGTGTGTGTCATGGTTATGGAGGTTAGCATAGGAAAATGTGAACTTACTTTACCTTGGGGTTCATGTTAGTAGATACTTTTGGCAGAGTCTAAGGAAAATCATGAATGGAAAAGAGTAAAACAGAAGTAAAAATATTAGAAATTTAGCATATACAACAAAAAGCATTAGAACTCTTGTCATCATACATGAAGAGTGAGAAGAGAAATGACTACTGAATATGTGAGGGGGAAATATTAGATATGGGTAGAAAATTAGATTGCAATACAGTTATAAAGAACAGCCATATAAATGGGAGAAAAGGACATCTGAAATCATCAAACACAAAACAAAGGATAATACCAATGAATTAAGTAAACTAAAGTCTAATTAAATAAAGTCTGGAAATAATTTTACTGTTGGGAAGACTCTGCTATTTGTCCATCTGATAACATTTGTCTACTTTTCCTTTGCCAAGAGAATATTAGATTGAAGACATGGGGGAAAAATAGAATTCTGTTCACTACTGAGCAATAGATGACCATGCAACCCATTTTGGTCAATAAGATATACAAGGAAACTTTTTAGAGGTTTTTCATGGGAGAAGTTTTGCATTCTTGAATGGAAGGATAACATACAAATTTTCATGTGAACCTTTCTGGAGTTGGATATTGATATGGTACCTAGGATACAGCAGTTAGTGATTTTTATCTAGAAGAGCAATCCAAGATACTAAGAGACCAGCTCTGACATTGCTGTGTTACTTCACTCGTAATTGAAGCAACTACCTGCCTCCAGACGCCTCGTTAAGTGGAGTGAGGAATTTGGAGAGGGTGTAGAACATTTGTTCTTTAAAAATAATGATAAGTAAAATCCAAACAGAGCAAACATTTTGTAATTGATAAAAAAAACATGCATATACTACATAGAAATTAACAATTAGAATTGGAGAAATCAGTTCCTGGAGATTATGACTAAAAACATTTTCAAGACAGATTAAATATGAACTGAAGGATGAACAGGATGAGAGTTAGACCTGTTCAGTATCCATTGCATAGAAAGTTTGGGCAATAACTAAGTGGGTGCATGAACTTGCAGAAAATGATATTTTTATTTTGTTATTTTATTATAATCTGTATAAAAGATATTTTACAATTAGATTCTGTAGGTTTGAATTTAAGTCCTCATTCCACAACTCCCATTACAATATTGAGAAAAAATAATTTACTTTCACTAAGCATGTTTTTGTGTCTTTTAAAAACAGATTTTGATAAATTTGATATTTCTTCTATTGAATTGGCAGAAGCAAACAGAATTAGTGCTAATTAATTCTTGTTTCTAATTTTTTCCCAATAAATCACAGTGCCTTTACATTCAATATTGTCCTTTCTGACAATGATTAATATGATGATTATTGATTGGTATAAGCTGACTCTCAGTTCTTGAAAAATATATGCATATCTGTTTCATAATGATAGATAAGTCAATTTTTGATATATAAACAATGAATCATTGGAAGAAGGAGGTCACTAGAAATTTAAATATCTATATATAATGAAATGGATCTAAAATTTTGTGATGAATTAAAGCAATGGCTTGCACATTTATTTTAGAATGGTCAATTACTTAAATAACTAATGTATTTTTTATAAGGAATGTTAAGATGAAGAACAAATGATTGTTAAGTGGGTGATTTTTACAATCAGGCTAATGTCAGTTTGTTGCATAGTAATATGCAATTTTTTATTCTCTATACAAAATAAGGATTCAAATAATTACTGAGTGTTGAACAGTGCTGTTATTTAATACTAAAGATGATTTTTAAAGCTCAAACAAGAATTACATCGTGACTATTTCTAAACATATATAAACATTCACATTTAGTTATGTAATATTATTTTCTTTATCCCAATAAATGATTCTCTTAATTTAGAAAGAGTTGAAAACTACTTATTAAGGATTTGTTTTTTGATAGGCAGCATAAAAGGTCTAGCACAGATAAACTGAAAAAATCATGAGCAAATTTCCATTTATAGAATCAGAATATCAGAAATTTCATCATTGAAAAAGATGCCTTATTTTCATATATTTCATCCATTCCCATAATCTATCATCTTGATCTTTTCTCATGAATATAATTCATACATTATGATTTGTAATGGTTGAAATATTTACAAACATCACCAATGAAATATATTAATTGTTATTAAATGTTAATATACATGTTCTCCCTTTGGAAACAGAGAAAAAATAATAATACCAAACTATCTCTCCTGGTGATGACACTTAAAAATTCTGGGAGATACATATATATATATATATATATATATATATATATATGTATACATATATAATATAAATGTTTGAAGGCATAAAAAATCAAACAGAAAGTAAGAGGTGATATGCCATTTAAAATGATGCGAGAAATAACTGACATACTACTCGAGATACTCAATTCTCATGGAACAAAGCACAGAGAGAATGAAATGTCACTGGTCTGTGGACTCAGAGGTTATAATCAGAGCTGGCAAAGAAAGTGGGAATCTAACACAGAGATTTCAGAAAAGAGAAGACCCTGAGAGTTGAAAATGTGTTAGACTCAACTAACATAATTGACTAATTTTAAAATCATATATTTACAAAGTGAGACACTATGGAATACAGCAGATATCAACACATTGAAAACTAAAATGGATACATAGAAATTTAGTAGTTTCTCATTGCTGATGAGGCAGAGTTTAAAATTCAATTACTGCCAAGCTAGTTTTGATGAACAGCTTCGATTTACTGAAATTCTAGACAATCAAACCTTAAAAGATACAAACTCATAATGGAATTAATGTCATGCTAGGCCAAAAGGCATATCAAAATATATTTACTATGGGCAGCACCTAGAACAAAAATGTCACAGAATCAACAGAATATACTACAAATTTATCACCCTGCCTGAACACATCAAGAGCTTTCAACCCAAAATATCTGAAAGATTTAACTTCATATCATAAGAATATAAAATATTAAAGAAACATTTGATTTTCAAAAAGTATTAAATACAACCCATATGAAAAGAGTAAAATAAAATTTGTCACTAAAATGTTTCAAAAACGTAAAGAAGTGGTTCATTCTGAGGAGAAATAGCACCAAGTGCGAATATAAGGATTGAAGAGTCTCAAAAATAGTAACTCAAAAAGTCTAAACTTTAAGAGTTTTCATTTCCCTATTGTGTTTGCATGATATTCACTGTGTATATAAAAACATTTTGTTATGCATGTGTTCGCAACAGATTTTTAAAATAATGCTCAGTGTATTTTCATTCATAGTAAGAAAAACCATGAAAAGTCCACATCTATCAACAGAAAAATGAATGACTGGAATGTAGCAAGTGTTAGGATATATATATATAGTGTAAGTATAATCTTTATACACTGCTTTGGGGAAAGTGAATACATACTAGTACTTTGCAAAAGTGTTCAATATTATCTACCAAATCTGTATATTCTTTCCCTGTGGTTCAGTAATTGCACTTTACTAAGATGACCATGGCAGAACCATTCGTGAGAGACAAAAGAGGAAAATATCCAAATGGCCATCAATAGTAGAATCTATCATTAAATAGTGGCATAATCATAATTTGTCTACATTTTGTTAACATAATGCTGAGCAAATAAATCATCTGAATCTAAGTGCACATACTTATGATTCCTTTTACATAAAGCAAAAGTTAGAAACCTATCTTTTGTGTGTGAGAAGTCAAGATATTGATTACCATTGAAGGCCTGTTTGTGGAAGAGGACAGGAAGGTTTTCTGCAGTTGATTGCAAAGCTCAGTTTCTAGATCTGCATGGTGGCTACAAGGTTAGGTCCAGTTATGGAAACACATGGGAACTTCACACATGCATACATACATATATGCATATATATGCACAATACAAATAAACGTATACCAACATAAATACGTGTAATAATTTAAAAGCTACTTAAATAATAAAGTTAAGGAATGCCATTCATTTTATCTCATTTTATCCCAGAATCTTGCAGTTTCTTGATTTGCATCTCAATGCAAAGCACTTTAATATAGAGTTTTAAATTCCTGCACTACATACTATCCTTCAAATACTGGCAAGCTGGTTTAATCTGAACATATTCAATCATCTGGCTTCTAAAATAATAACTTCTTCAACAGAAGACTGCTGACTCATAGTTGAATTTTAAAAGTATTATTTCTATGGTGATCATCTTGTCTATGACCACAATCTTAAAGTGTATATATATTACTCTCTTTTCCTATAATTTTTTATGGATGTGATTTCTTTCATTTGGACAGTCTGGGTTAACTGCGACCCCTAGCCTCCAACAATAACTTAAGTCCTTAACCCTTAGACTACGGAATGTGACATTATTTGGAGACAGAGCTTTTACAGAGGTAATCAAGCTAAAATGAGGTCATTCAGGGTGTCCTAATCCATTTTCACTGGTTTCCTTACACAGGTACTCCCCATTATCCAACAGTAGAGCTTTGCTATATAAAACCTTTCATAAGTATTATTAAGTAAAGAAGGAATTAACATTTATTTATATGGAAAAATTATTAGCATTCCCAGGACCAAAAAATATCCACCAAATCATAACAAATAACAGAGATGAAAATAACTCACCTATAGTAAAAATGGGAATGAGATGATAAATAATCTGTATAAATTAGCTTCCCAGCAAGAGCCTGCTGTACTTCTCTCACTGGTTGCACACTTCCTCTAGAAGGGTTTGCTGATGAGCAAACACTGAACGTTTTTTGGTGCTTTTCTCCATTTGTCATAAAAGTGAAAGTCATTTTCAGATTTCCTTTGGTTATCAGAATTGGGTGATAATGTGCATCTTAAAAAAAGTGAAGTTACAGAATGTGAACTTTCAAATGGTGGAGAACATTTGTAGAAACGGACTAAAAACTCAGAGAGAGAGAGACATGCCCTGAGAATGATGATACAGAGTCAGAGAGAGACGGAAGCCATTTACAACCACAGGGAGATTAGAGGCTTCCCTCACAATGCTCTGAAAAAGTTAACCTTCCTGACAGTTTGATTTCAGACTACTTGACTACAGAACTGTAAGACACCGTTTTTCTGTATAAGTCACTCTCTTTGCTATACTGTCTTACAGAGTCCCAGTAAACAAATGCAGATTTTCGTGCTAGGAGTTGGGTGGTATTGTAACAAATCACGAAATATATGGAACTGACTTTGAAATTGAATAATGAGTACAGAACGAAGAGGTTTGATGTGCTTGATATAAAATGCCTATATTACCTTGAAGAGACTGTTGGTTGAAATATGGATGCTAAAAAGACATTCTGCTGAGAGCCCAGAAAAAGCAATATAGAATAAACTTTTAGGGCTTATATATATATATGTATATATACATTTTTTTTTTTTCAGGAATATAACATTACTGAAAAGTGAGTGTTAAAGGTGATTTTGGTTACAGATGAAAATGAGGAGCATGCTATTGGAAACTAGAAGAAAAGTTAACCTTGCCATAAAGTGACAGAAAACAGTTGAATTGGCTAAATCACACACACACACACACACACACACACACACACACACACAACACACACACACACATAAAACCGGTTGTATTATTTCCTCTCTAAATGGAGCATGTATGGTTAAAAAAATGAACAATGGGCTTGAACCAATGCATCTTTGTTTGTCTATACTAGTCATGGTCTCAAAGGACCCAGCTTAAAACATGTCAAAGAAGCTCGTGTGTATCTCCAGCAAGGATAAACTATACCTTATACATTTGGGGTACTGTCCTCCAGAGTGAGATATTTAACTTAAAGTGATAATATAGGGAATGCAGACTATCAAACTAATTTTGAAAAAAAAAAGGAAAAAGTTATGAGATCAAAGATACTGTCTGTCTTGACTCTATGTCCAGATGCAGAAATAAGTATTGTATTAGTGCTATCAAATGGCTTATGTTCTTTCTTTCATTTCACCCTCATTTTCTATTACTATATTGTACTGTATGTGTCGTGTTTTCACTTTATAAATTACCATGTCAAGATGGGATTTTGATTGAATTAAGCGAGGAATAATCATCACTCAAGATTGAAATGTTGAGAGAAATTTTGTTTCTTTGAGAGTTAACTCCATTTTATAGTCAGATGATAATATTTTGAGGTTTAAATGTGAAAAATATTTGTGTGTGAATGTTATCAGCAAAACCTTTAGATTGTGGTGGGTATGAAGAACAATTTTGGTACTATCTATTCTATTCTCTTATCTGTATTTCTCCTTGTATTTTAAAGCATAACAGACAAAAACTACATTTTCAAAGCTACTATGGAGTTGGGATTTTGGCATATTTGATGATCAGCCAGTTAGATGTAGTCACAGATTTGGAAAGCAAACATGAGGCAGAAGTGCAGCTTATGCTATTGATTTTGTTTCAGATGTCTACCAGTGTTGATATTCTGAGTTCATCAGCATTAGTGGATGCCTCAATGCCCAGACATCTGTCTTATGGTATAGAGAGGCTAGCTTTGGGCAATCAATGTTCTGATAACAGATCATAGCCAGTGAGGGACATGTAGGCACTAAGTGCTTCCTTTTTTGGTGGTATTCAATTTAAGTACCCCACTGAGCTAGGAAAGGGTGAGCTGAGCTTTCAAGTTTTGGTGTAGTCAATTAAATCCACAAACCAAAAAGGAGGCAAATCTTTAATCATGACTCCAACAATATAATCAAGAGTCTAAAACTGGAGAAAGTGCAGACAGTCTCTGTCCCATGTACCCCATGGAATGGCACACAGGTAGAGGGTCAGATGGGTTAGCACAGATGTGTCATCTCACTGTTGAGGGGACCCTGAACAAAAGACAGGTAGTTTTGTGGACTCTGGTGTTGGAAATTGAGGGTAGTTTGCAAAGCAGAATTTCTAGCAATGCAAAAGTATTGAGTATTGAAGCAGAGTCGGCAAAAGTGTCTTCAAGTTTCCCCCTCCTTTTCCCATAAGTTGGTTCTTTGTATGAATGCCAAAGGATGATTTTGACGATGGTTTCATATACAGAGATCTAGGAATGATGACATCTGGAATAGAAATGTAAACATGTGAAACAGCATGACTGATTAGAGGGTCTGGCTTCTGGACTATATCTCCCTTTAGAAAGTTGCAAGACACTGGCTATGCTCTAAGCCTGGTGTGTGAAGGGCAGCGTTTTCATGAGGAATGTCAGGTGGAGTCTTTATAATTGCTTTGTGTTAGGCCTAAAAAAATCACACATAGGTTTTAAACCACAACAAGTTGTCTTACATATATTAGCTTCTTATTATGATACTTGGTGTGGGTGTCATGCAGAATTTTTGACTGTAGGAGAAAGAGTAACATCGTAATGCCAAAATTATATGACATGGCTCTAAAAGTCATTCCTGAAAGCACAGCTTTGAAAAGATGTGTTTAGCTATCCTCAAAACTCTATCAGTGCTTCTATTATATGCTGTTATCTTTACTTTAAGAACTGATTGTATTTTCAACAAAAGGTCTCATTTCTCTTTTCCCAAAATTATCATAAAAACCTACTGCCCTCAAAAAAGAAAAAAAAAAAAACCTTGCAATTTACTGACTATCCTACAGAAATAATTCTTGAATCTTATATTGAGAGTAAATTGTAGCTAACAAGGAAAGTAAGGAATTTTCTGTGAAAAGATTGTTTTTCTTATATCTTCAATATGACTGCATTTAAGAAGGAAGTTTGAGGTTGTCTATCAAATAAAATATTTGATTTGTGCAGCCAATTTTCACTAGATTTACACAATTCTATTGAAAGACAAAATAGTAGATTAAAATGATAGTAATAATGGGAATAACCCTTTATATGATTGAAAAATTTAATTTATTTAGTATTTTAGTAAGTTGATTTAAATAGTTTATTTTATGAGAAATATACTTCATGACAATATTAGTCTCAAAAAACTGACTTACTTCATAAAAATAGAATCAGTATCTCCTCTGGCTTTAATGTTTTAGTGAAGTAGCAATTTCAGTGAATCCAGAGCTTTCTTCTACTCAATTACCTATGAAATTACTCTTTCTGAGTAAATTTACTTTCTTCTCATTTACACATTTATTCCATAGTCAAATTGGTATTACAAAATCACTGTTTATAAAAGTATCATCTTCAAATTTTTCAAAAAAATGTACTCCTACTCAAAGATTAAAAGTAGTTTTCTATGTAATGCCATTGGGTTTATGAGATGACATAATAGGTTTTATACTATTATGATTTTAAGACTTTGTGGAAAGGCCCTTCTGCTCCCAAAATAACTCCTTTCATACAGTTCCTAGAACATATAGTACATATTGATACACATGGGTTGGTTTTAAAGCATGGATGGCTTTCAATATCTATCTAAATAAAGTCAAGCACTCATTTACTATTGATATTTAACATATCTAACACACTTTTCAACTAGTTTATAGAGCTATATTGAACCAGATTGAACCAGACCGAACTCATCGAGATGATGGTAAGGTATTAGGAAATGTGAATTCAGTGCAAATTGAAAAACAGAGGTGAGAATTTTAGCAGGATTAGAACTAACTGAATACTAAGAGAGCCAAGACTCTCATAAGCAGTTCATATAAAAATTTTCCACCTAAAGAGTGCTTAAATTCTTAAGATAAAAATAAACTATAATTTTGTCCTCATTTCTATAATAGAATAAATATGAAAAATAAATATATATAGGTATTTATCTAATAGATGGTAAATGACTGGAGTACCAAGACCAATTTCAAATGCAAATATATGAATGTCTGCTTCTAATTTAAAGAGTCTGGCCATACTAACAGATCTATTAATACTTTAATACATTATTTCCTAAGACACATGACTTACCATAAATGTGGATTTGGCCAATAGACTAATATTGATTCCAAAATGAGCTGGTAAATGTGACCATAAAGTAGATGAGAGGTGCTCCCAAGTGGTCACAAGGAGGTCATGGAGAACATTAAATATGTAAGAGTGTGTATTTATGGACATGTAATTTCACTAACTGAATTACTCAAGCTACTGCCTAAAGGCTATTTAGCTAATCAAAAGCATTCTTTGAATGGTAATTTCTATTGCAGTCGTTCCTTTTTCTATCCACTATTTTATAAGATGTATATGTGGAATACATTACTTAATCCTTTAAATACCTCAGTGTATCTGGAAGTGAAAGAAATGGTTAATATTCACCTGTAGAAATATTAAGCTGTTTTCTCTTGGGAAAGGATGAGTGATTTTATTTAAGTCAGAATGATGGTTCAGGTGAATTTATGGAATACATAGAGGTGTGGATACTGATTCACTAAAAGAATGGATTTTGGATTGCCTCTCACTTATCTTTAACACAAGCCTTCTCCTTTTAAAGAAAGTATAATGTCTGAATTCAATTGACTCCAGGGGCTCAAAGTCATCTCATGAATATAACATTTTTTTTCAGTTTTGATTTTTTTGTTAAAAAGTATAATAAGATGATCACAAATATAAACTATGATGCTGCCATTTATGAATAATAGAAAATCCATGTATAGTTGTATTAAACAAGATAAAAATACAAGTGAGCCATAGTCTGAAGACATCACTTTAACTTTTAAAATCACTTCAAAATTTAAACAAATTAAAGTACAAAACATTGTGGGTATTGAACATATTAGGTCAAGTCTCAGGAAACCATTCAGGTTATGGCTTTATTTCTCAATGACTCCTCCATTTGCCAGTCTCTATAAAGTGTCAGTATGCTTTACCTTATAAGAACAATGTTACACCTTTCTACATACTTGGCAATAAAATTATTAGAGACTAGAGGGAGAGTGGTGCTTGTTCAGTTATTTATCTTTGCTCTGATCAAGATAATTTAAAAAAAATCAGGTTTAGGGGTTTCTAAGAGAAGACAGAGGATATCCATAATAAAATGTTTTTTAATTTGTTAAAATTTCATTTTTTTCCATAATTTTATGCCCATAATTCCCAATTTACTTGAGTAGAAAAAATAACACTGATAATAACTTTCAGTTTTACTTTTCAAATAAGATGACAATTTCTGAATACAATTTTGTTTTGTTTTGTTTTTTCACTTTTACTACTTACCTTGAAGTACACACAATATTAATTCCTTGTTCTATATATTGTATATTGCCAAATTAATAGGGTAGCAGGGAGAAATAAGATAGCTCCCCTTATTTTTAGAATCAACTTAATCCTACTTGGAAAACATTTAAAGACATTTCCTTTATTAATCAACCAATGATAAATTATTATTTGAGCATTAAGTATGTTCCAAAGACTCATCTCAGAACTGATTATACAGTGTGCTATGGTATGCACATGACGGATGGGGTGAATACTACCACAGCGCACAAAAATATTTCCATCAGATATGTTTTATAATGTGACTTCATTCACCAAAATAAATTAAGCTCATCTTCGACAAGCGTATTCTATTATAAAAAAGCTCATATTAAAAACAGACTTGCTTGATATTGGTTTCAACTACCACTATATGCTTTTTAAGATTGGGTAATGAAAATGTAATTTGAATATCTGGGGTAAAAAACTCAAATATCAGTAATTTCTCCTATTCCTATCAACCAAAAAAAAAAAAGTTAAAATCTATCAGAAGACTTTATCAATTAGTGAAGATCTTATATAATTTTGATGACACCTTTGCTACATTTCTTCTAATAAATTAAGAAAAATATGATAGACAAAATACATTCCCCTGAAAAGAATAAAATAACCACTTCTGTGTTTTAATACATATATTAGCTACACAAATTTAGGCATCGTATTTTAAGCATGTCCTTGACACATTAGTCTTCCCAGAAAAAATAGGTAGTAGGATGTATAGATGATTGCATAACTTAGTAAACTTTTTTGTTAATTTAACTTAAATCTGAAGTATTCAATTTTCTCCATGATTTATTACTGTTAATAAAATTAAAATTTGTTAAATGAAAAAGAACATAGATAATTTCTTATTGAAATAGTATTAACTTACAAATCAGAAATACATGGATCTCAAGAATCAAAGTACCTCTATTAATGCATCTCTGTGTGTACACTTATTGTACAGAGATAAAGTACAAGAGAGGACACGGAAGAAGGAAGATAAAGAATATAAAAAAGGAGGAAGGAGAGCTAGCATGAAGTAAAATCTCTATTCTCAGGTGTCAGGATTTTTAAAAATGTTTTATTCAGTATCTCCTAGATGATTTTACTTATGTTAAGCATTAGTTCTGTTATTGTGAATTGTCTCAGTAAGAGTCCTAAAACAAAACAATGAAGTAAAATTTTTAGGAGAGATAAAGAAAGAAAATTTAAATGCTCAGGGTATAGGAAAAACACAACGGAAAGTTGAGTACCATTGAAGTGGGAAGAATGTGGGAACCTAGGCAAGCAGAGAGATTATAAAACACTGGAGACCACACTACTTTACAGAAGGTGTAATGTACCATTTAGTCAATGGACGAAGTCAGATAGTAGTGTCCTCACAGGGAGTTGACTGAGGAATAAATAATAGACTTCAATCCTCTCTCTCCCTGTTGTTCACCATTGGCTAACCCACCCATTCAGAAACCCAAAGGCAGAGCCCATTGATAAATTCCATTTAAATCTAACTACCAGTGCACTGAGCACCTCTGGAAAGGTAAACTCAAAATCTTCAGTCTAGGGAAGAAATTTGAAAAAAAAAAAACAAAAAAAACAACATATACATATAAAATATATATAGTTTTTTTCTTTTGTATACCTAGCAGAATTAAGTAATGTTGTTCACTGCTCATTGTTATAGCCACCAAACTTTTTGCACAGTAAATTTTAGAAACACATGCATATTTTTAATGAATGTATGCATGACTACAGAAGCAGTGGTAGCTATTCTTAAATTATTAAAAGGTGGAATATGAAGTACTCTTGTTCTACTTTGCTCTAGAGAATTAAAATTATGACTAAAGGATTACACATACAAGGATGCTAAACTAAAGAAATACATTTTTAAAAACTAGAAATTGTCTGCTAAATAATGAAATGCCTTATTAGTGCTGAGCTTTCTGCCAATGAACTCATTCAAATAGAGATGCAGTCTTTTAGAGAGAACACAGTAGAATGAATACAGGAACTGAATAGGCTCTTGTGCTAGCTGAACACTAATATCTCTAACACTTCTGAGATCCTTCCATTATGAGGCCCGCAGGAGACATTTATCCCTGTGTTAGTATCAGGAGAGCCGTGCTTCTCTTGAGGAATTGTTTATTGTTAGTCTGTAGGGACATTCTAAATCTCTATATGGATCTTTGCTTTGGCAGTCAGGAATTTTACAATCAAATTTGTAGTCCATTTCAGCAAATGTGTGGAATGTTTTATGATTGCTGTATTTGCATAGTAACAACAAGCTTTTGTCTCATTTTTCTTTTACATGTCATATATCTAATCTATTTTTAAGGCTTACTGATTATTTTTTAACTTATGCATATGCTTTTTGGAGAAAAAGTCTTCTCTGTTATTAAAGGAAAAAAATGAGATAGTTAACTATTTTTTCAAAAACACATATAATAAGATTTTGGGGTTCTTTTTGCAATTTAAATTTTACTCCACCCATTCATTTTAGGCAGGTAGATCTCTTAAGTTGTGGGAAAGGGGCTAATACATGCATATCTCATAAAAGAAAACTCCGAATATAGAATTTTAGGTAACTGTTCCCTTTAAGTTTAAGTTATGAAAATGTACCTTACATATGATGTAATCTCAGCCTCAGCAGAGATATGATTATAGGAATAATTCCAGTGGATTTCTAGGAGCAGTTCTCTCAGGAGAATGATGCTTTGAAATGAAGGACTAGGTTCAACACCAGGTCCTCTCCCATGTCATGTAAGGTTGGTGCTCATAGTGAAACAAACAACTCCACAACTGGAAACATTCACTGGAGTTAAAGAGCAGATGTTATTGTAAATAATACATGAATATATAATCAAAATAATTTAAAGATCAAATATAAAATGGCATGTGTTGAACACATTTAAACAAAGAAGAGTTCGCTGCTGTCTCCCCTACCCCCTGCCAATCTGCCAAACACAGAAACCAGGGGTCCCTCTCCATGAGTAGATTAAAAAGAACCATTGTCACTTTTCAAAAAGAACCTTATTTTGCAGCAGCTGCTACTCCTCTAATTATCTCTGTGTGATACTTGCGACTAAGCTCAATCTTATAAATAATGCTTTCATGATTCAAAGAAGTCTATGTGTGTGTGTAGGTATGTGCACATGTGTGAATTTCTAATTGAAATAATAGATATTCAAGGACTATTTATACTGATCAAGCTGAATTTTATTCTCTGCTAAGGAAATGTTTTAAACCATATTGCCGTTTGATACAGAAATGGAATGAAAGAAACACAAAATATTTTATCTCACCAACAATTAGACTTAGTGGCTGATGTAACCTAATATTATTACATGGTTATTAATTCAAATCAGAGTTGGGATTCAAACTCAAGATTTTGTCAAACAGAACTTTCACACTGAAAAATGATTAAGACTTTCAAGCAGATTTATTTTCCATTGATTAGGAAATACAACACCTTATATTATTTTAGCATAATTAAGAATAAGAGAGTAATATTCTCTCATTTATGAACAAAATATAAATTCCTATAAAGACACACATAAAAGCAAGAATATTTCCCTAAAAATTCATGACCGAAGTGGAGAGGTAAAGGTTTATAGCTGGCAATAATTTACAAGAATTATAGGTCCAGTGAACATTTTGGAAATATCTGCATTTTAATCACCTTTAGTTGTTTTTAATTCAAGATATTTATAGGAAAAGATTTTGCAAATTCCATTTTGCACAATGCACATAATTTTTCACTTTCCTATTCCTATTATTACATTAATTAGCAGTTATTATATCCTTGCAAATAATTTAGTTTGTGATTTTTCAGTTGAAACATGTACCAATACACCTTTTCTTTACACAAAGAAACACATATATGCATGTATCCAACCATCACGATATTTGAACATAATTTCAAAAAGGAAGAAAGGGTAAAACTGAAAGCCACATATTGCAAATATTAAAATTTTAAAATCACAGTCTATGAAAGATAACTATAACTTCAGAACATTGAAAGGATTTGATCAATATTATTATATAATTATTACCAAATCCAGACCAATTGTAGTTAATATTGCAAACTGACTGTTCACCATGCTCCCATAAACTCTTTCTAACAATGGACAATTTTATAGAATAATTATTTTATGAAATTTGAAATATTAGAGTAAAATGGAAATCATTTCCAATTTTATTATTACAAATGCCAATCACAATTTTTCTTTATTGAACTCTGAATATAAGAAATCAATAAATTAAACCTATTGTGTTTAATACAAGATTGAGAGAAACAGAGGAGCAAAACTTGTCATTTCAACCTGTCTCCCAGGACACGATTTGGGGACCAATCCTCTATCACATGTTGGTGGAGAATAAATGAGTAGAGGTTAGCTATAGAGAGACACCTAGTTATAAGCATATACTATAATCTAATGAAAATGAGCTTACTCCCCTCTTTCCTAAAAACAAAAATTTTTGTTGGGAATTATTGAAAGTGTAAAGTTAAAAAACTTAAGCACACACACACACACACACACCATATAGAAATACAGACATTTCACTCATATCTATCATCTATTGCTGAAGAATAATTCACTAAAATGTATTCCATTGTTAAATGTAATAAGCAGCTCTCTTCTTAGATGTGTGTATTTTCAAAAAACAAGATAGGTCAGCTTAGGAAGAAATGGAAAGAGAAGGTAGGGGGATGATTGATTAGGCTGAGCACATAATATATTAATGAAGCTTTACTGAAACAACTTTCGTTTCATACCATGGAAAGAGAGTCATCCACATTTTTTGGATCTCGAATTACATCTGTCTAAATTTAAAGATTTGTACCCATTGGAATATTTCAAAATGAGGTCATCCAAGTAATTTCTTTATTTTTTTTAAATATAACTCAAATATATTTCTAAAGCTATGCTATAGAAATTTTAGTGTACTCTGAAAGTATTAGAAATATTCTATCATTTCTTTTTCTTTTGCTTATGCAATATTTTGATTAAGTTTCACATTAATAATTTATCGTTGAATGATATGTTCTTTATCTACATGTTTCTCTTTGTATTCATAGATAGCCACCTAATTAAGTCTCATCTAAGGAATCCCATCAGGCGTCAATGAGTCCTTAAGATAATTCACTTGAAACTTCTAATAATGAAAAGAGAAACAAACTGTCTTCGAACATCTCATTTTTCATTGATGGAAAGAAAATGTTTATAAAAGACTTTAATCACATGGCTTAAAACAAAAATGATTTTCTGCATAGCCTTCCTGTAGCATCAAACATTTTGAATAAATAAATTTCCTTCTTGAAGAATTTATTCAAATAACACTTAACCTCTAAGTACATTTTATTTTCTAAGCACAAATTACTATTCCAGTATCTTTCACTCCAGTTAAATGTTTAAAAATTAGAGGAATAATTGTGCCTGATTCATCAAGGTATCTATCTTTGAGGTCATGCTTACAGTCTGTGTTTCTTATTTCTAGTTTCTTGAATGCAGGAATAGAGTTCAGCAGTGCATTTAATTGGAAATTAGAAATCTTAACATTCTGTCTCACATCAGAGTGTTTTGAACCTCTGACAAATGGTTTGGTGTATTAAAGTAGTCATCAATATAGGAAGTGCTAGTTTAGAAAAAGATACTGAAAGTGAAGAAGTCAACATCACTAAGCAGCCTATTCACATTTGAGATGTCCTTGCTTTTTAAATGTTTAAACTTTTGTTTAGCCTTGCAAAGGTTCTAGGCATCAAGGAGAGTATAGTTTAACAAGGTTATGCTAAGAACTGCTAGAATTTTTCAATGAAGCAAAAGTCAAGTATATATGCTACTACAGCCAAAGAGGGGGGAAGTATAAAGCTTTTAAATTATGTCTGAATAAATATTAAAGACTAAATTATTGAATTGTTTGAAACCATAATTTTAATTTTTCCACTTGTTAAATTGAATATTACTAGAATTCTACCAGGATCTTGCAGTGAAAAAAACATTTTTGTCATGTGGCATACACTATAGCTTCTATATTCAGGCTTTATAAGAAAAGTTGGTCTGATACATTTGTTAATCGACACAAAGAACACTGGTAGTATGAATCAATCATAGCATAGCAAAGATGAGGACAGTTATAGAAAACTGTGCAGGATAACTCCGTAAGTCGAGCCTGGAAAATGAAAACAGTCTCAAGTTGCAATCTAATCTATCGCTAGCATTAGTATAGAATCAACTAAACCCCAAATATGATTTCAATCATATGGATATTTTATAACAAGTCAGAATCCAGAAAGATTCCTAATCTGCTCCTAATTTTCTAAATCTCAAGCAATTTCCATTTAGAAAATCTGTCCTTGAATAATAGTATCTCCACTCAGAAAATAGGGAGTAGATAAGATAAGGTTCTAGGTTCAACCCACCCTCAACCAAATTTGTAAGTTTCCTTATTCTGTTCTGCTCTCAAGACAAAAACAAAATACAGGAGTAACAACAGAGGAAGATGATTTCATAGGAGGCTAACATGACAACAGGCTTAGTTAAAGATGAACTTTAACCTAAGATAACATAACTACACACAGTTTTTCTCTGAGTTTGTTTTGTTCAAGTTCTAACTGGGCACAAAAGACCTCAGAAAGAAAGGTAGGACTATATACTCATCGTACCAGTAAATTAAAGAAAGTAAATTGTAAAGTATTTAATTTAAAATATCCCAGAGCAATTGAAAATGACTATTATAGGGTCTTAATTTGATAAATTCTTAATAAGCAAAGCATCATGATTCATAATAGACCTAACATCGTTAAAGTCAAATTATATGATACTACTATGATGATTTCTATTTTATTATGCTGAAGAGCCAAGTTAAAGTAAAATAAATAACTTCTAGTACACTACTAGTATACTATCAACTGCTGAAAAAATCTAATGGAAAAATAAGAAGAAAATATGATCATTATATCTAATTATATCAAATATGAACGTAAGTTATCAAAGCAGCATTGAGTACAATTTAGACTCATCTGTATAAAATTCCATGATATAGCATTGTCACTTTTTAATACATGATTAAAATGCATAGAGCAAGCTAAGGATACATGAATGCTGAAGAAAAAACGAAAGAATTGTCTGTGGGGACAGGGGGGAAAGAGTGATTGGGGATTGAATAAGTCAATTAAATAATATATCAGAGCATATGGGCTAGAACAAAAAGATATTTATAATGTTACAAAAAAGCAAATGGGAAAATTAAATTTTAGAATCCCACCTTTGAATATACATAAACACAAAACATCACTATAGATTTTAATGGAGATTATAGCAACTGATACGTAGGTAGAGAGATAGAAACAGAAATAAGATGCATCGAATTATTAGGTCCAGGTAACTGTTGAAGGAGAAATCTGGTTTAATTTTCATTAGTGAAGTTTGTACAAGGATAATGTCATCTGCATTATTTGAGAATTAAAATAATTAAATAAAATACAAGACAAATTTTGGTTTATTATAAATCATTTAAATGTTACAAAATATGATAACATGATAAAAATCTTTCCCTCAAAGTAGAGTACTAGAAAATGTAAAGTTTCCCAGAAAAAAGAATACTTAGAATAAATTCATATTCATATAAATATTGGAGTTATTCTAAAAATATTTGCTATAGGATTATTTACATTAATGCTTCAGGGCTTTTGGTATAAGATTTTTAAAAATCCTTGGCTCTTAAATACCTGATTCTAGTTGCTGTCTTTACTCTGTCATAATATCAGTGAGAGGTAGAGAAATATATTTACTGTGCCCATGAGAAAGCTGATGATATAAATCACTTTCACTTAAGGTGGCTGTTATGCAGGTAAAATACTTTCAGCTATGTAAAAATCTTAGAAAAATGTCTGAGACAGTAATAATCAATACATACTATTTTTAATATTTTTAATATTATTCAAAGAAGGAATAAAACAGAAAACAAAGTGACTACACCCTTCACTCAAAAGCAAATTCATTTAAAAAATCATAGGGGTTGTATTTTTTGAGTTTTATCTGTAAGAAAACAGGCATGATCTGAAAAATGTTAAACATATAATATTTGGCTATTCCTTTACTGAAAAATCTCAATATACCAAAAATATACTCTCTGCCTCCTACGATACACCCTCCTACATCCCCATACTGAACACCAGACAAAATATATTTCAATGACTAATATGATTGATGTTTATTGGAGATGAGTATATTATTTCACTAGCTTATTTCTGAAAGATCTTTACTTTTTCAAGTATGTTAATTATAGAAAAAAAAAGACAACAAGGAAGTAGTGCAGATCTTTTGCTGAATGATTAATCCACAACTAAATTATTTTTTCAGCTTTCCATGGCTAAAAATAAAAAATTTCATTTTTATGGCAAATAAACGGCAAAACAAAACATTTTCCGTTTAATGAAGTCATAGCTAAATTCACTTGAAACTGTCGTAATAGTATATCAAAGAATCATGACAACTTGGCTTTAAAAAATATATTTTATCATGATATTATGATATCTACCACTAGAAAAGATTTAGAATTGTCTTAAATAAATTTCTGTTCATCATAAGACTGACAATAATATAAAACAAATATTCTTAGAGAAAATACAGAATCTAAATTTAGAACAAATATCTAGACCATATTCATCAAAATGATAACAATTATTTAAATCAGTATGTATAAAACTGAATAAAGATGACTACTATTACCTTTGCTTTTCTAACATTTTCTTTTTTCTGTTAATGTACAAACAAAACATTTTCCTTTTAATGAAGTCATAGCTAAATTCACTTGAAACTGTCGTAATAGTATATCAAAGAATCATGACAACTTGGCTTTAAAAAATATATTTTATCATGATATTATGATATCTACCACTAGAAAAGATTTAGAATTGTCTTAAATAAATTTCTGTTCATCATAAGACTGACAATAATATAAAACAAATATTCTTACAGAAAATACAGAATCTAAATTTAGAGCAAATATCTAGACCATATTCATCAAAATGATAACAATTATTTAAATCAGTATGTATAAAACTGAATAAAGATGACTACTATTACCTTTGCTTTTCTAACATTTTCTTTTTTCTGTTAATGTACAAATTAATAAGATGGCAGCATATAATTCAGACTATAAAGTTATCACTTACTGAAAAAGTATAGTGATTTTTTTCCCTCAAATATAAGTTGGGAAGTCCTTTTGTCATTACATGCTGATCAGTTTTGAATGGCATTTGGTATTATCTTACAAAACATGCTCATTTTATATGCAATTTAGTTACATTGTTTAAACTTTGCATATCAAATTGAACTCTGCATAATTCTTTTCATTGTTTATAAAATGTTTAAAATACATCTAGTTCACTTTAAACACTACTGAAACTGCAGCTTATTGTCTCATATTCTTCCCTTTTTAATTTTTATATTACAAGAGCTTCTGTAGCAATTTACCACTTATAAAAAAGAAAACCTTTGTAATTGTAAGGAACTGACAATCCATTGCAGGAAATTATGTTCCATCTGTCACTTAAACAAATTTCAAGTGTTTTACTTTTTCAATATTTTAATGTTATATAATTTAATTTAGGATTTCTTTCAATGGCTCTCAAGTTCTAAGTAACTATGGGATCTAATCTAGAAGTAGCCAGTAAAATATGAAATTTAGAATTGTTCTTTTTATTTTCTTTTAAATATCTTTTTTCTTTTCTTTTAATTTTAAATGTTTTTATTAACTGGAGATTCCTTTCACTTCCTAAAAAACACATGTTCAACAATTTACATTGAAAAAGTCATCAGATAGACAATTATATATATTAGAAGGACTTTGAATAGAGAAGCCAGGGACATGAGTTCATATTCTCACTCTGTTTAATGACTACATCCATTTTTCCAGGGAGACTATGTCCTAAAAATTTATCTTCATCTGCAAAAGCAGTTTTGGATGATTTTATCTTATATTAATTTAGCCACTGTTTATTGATCTCTAAATGTCATAGAATATTCTGGGTGCCATCGACATGGTCTTGAATGAAACAATGTATTTTTTTTTCTCAAAAATCTTAAAATCATTTGGTGGGATACTGGCAAGAAAACTAACAAACAAGTAAATAAATATAATACATTAGAATATATCTATTAAAGGATGATACTTTTTTAAAGAATAATGATAAAGTCAATAAGGAGCATTGGTTGGAGGAGTGTTATACAAATGTGTTATGATAAATTATAAGAAAAATATGTGAAAATATTTACAAATTCTAAAGCAGTAGAGCACTATTGTTTTTTATATTAGAGATACAGAATTGCATTATACATTGCACAATTTAAAGAAAAATATTAATACATTTACAGGGGGTCTCCTGACAGCTTAGTTTAGTAACAACTGGAGCTGAATGAATGAAAAGCAGCTCATTTCTGCTTGTGGGGAGGGCATTGTTTTTGTTTCCACCTTTCCCTTAATACTGAAACTTGCAAAAACTATTTCTTCAGCTAAGGATCTAGAACATAAAGCCAGTTTTAGGTAAATTTTGAGTTAGTAAATTACAGAGGAATGGAAGATTGAAAAATAAAACTAAATTAAGAATTGAGAGAAGATAGACATTATGTGATATCACTCATATGTAATATATAAAGACATCAAGCAAATGAAAGAACCAAAAAAACTTTTAAAAAATGAACTAAATCAAACAACAATAGATTTTCAGCCAAAAATAAATAAATAAATAAATAAACCCAAGAAACAAATCAGTGCTTGCAGGAAGTAGAAGGGTAATGTGAGGGGGCAAGTGAATTAAAGGACTTTAATTATATAATACAGGAAAAAAATGATATAGCGGTAAACTTACTGTATTATATGTAGAGGCTGTTTACTATAATGTTGACTTTAAACCATTTGATGTAATAACTATTCCTTCAATAAAATTAAAATCTGAAAAAAATTAGATACATGATTAAATGGTGAGGAGAAAACAGTATAACTAAAAAGAAACAAAGAGATCAATGAAAGAGGTAGACAGAGAGGTGCTCGGGGGCTGAACAGGTCATTTTTTGTGTGCATGAATATGCCTCTTGTGTCTAGTTTATTTATGCAAACTAGAGTTTTTGAATCATCAATTTTATCACTGGACAAGAAGCAGCAGCATTTTCGTTACAAGGGAATGATTTTTTAAATTATTTTTCTTGATGTTCTTAATAGATTTATATTTCTATAACTAGTTAAGACTCCATTTGCTTTTGGAAATTATTTTCAAGTTGTGAAATGTTTGTGAATTTTCAAATTACACATTTGTTCATATAGAGTACACCTGATTTATATGCATTTGTTTCAAAAGATAGAAAAGCTAAATTCCATAAAAACTGATAATTTTCTATTTAAATTATTTTCTGTTTTTATTTTTATTCCTTTTTGATCTTCCATAGGTTATTACATGCACATTGTCTTCTGAGCTTTAATTGAATCATTTGTATCAGTCCAGAATTGTGCATCATTTTGTCACTAATTTTATATAACATAGCTCCATGTCCAAAGAAGCTAGAACTTATAAATGCACTTTAAAAAGTCAAAAAAGTATGCTATTTGTACTTAAAATATTATACCCAATCACAAAAATAACTAATCCCATGTTCTTAAGAAGAACAGGAATTGGCTCTGTTAAGGATATTTTTCAATGAAATCCCATAGCATGCCTTTTGTTTTAGTTTCTAGACTAGAATGAGGTTATTCAGTCACTTCTAACCAGGAGGGAAATAAAAAAACTGAATGTCTGACAAAAAGGATGTCATTGGCCTTGATAAACTCAAGTGAGTTGTGATTTATCCCTTCAGGCTGAACACTAACACTATTTTTTTTTTTTTTTGTTAAGCAGAAAGGAGTGAAGAGAAGGGTTTCTGAGTAGAAAACAAACAGCAAATTGTTTGGGAGTAATCAGTATAACCAAATATATTTTAATAAAATTCTTCTTACATTTCAATCTGTTCAGTTACATTGTATATGTATTTATAGATATATATTTGGTCACAGACTAAAGCTTATAATGAGAAAGAATATAGAATGAGAGTAATAAAATGTAGTTATTTTGAGGAATAAACACTGAGAAGTCAAAGTATGAAAGATATAAAAAGGCACTGGGGGCCTAAGATTTACGTCAGTTTTGATGTCTTCTAAGTATAAAGAAAAACAAATTTCATAATCTTTTAAATTTATTTGATCTAAATTCTAATATTTATAATTGCAAAATTCATGCAATTAGTTGTATATGTGATGTACAAAATGTGAGGACTAAATCCAGAGTGGCTTAGTTGTTCGAAGTATGCAGTATAGATTCACCCTAGTTTCTAAATCTTGGCCCCAAGTGTTACTGTTACTTTGGGTAAATTGGAAACATTTTCTGTACTTATTTTCCAATCTATGAAATTAATATAATAATAATAACTACTTCTTACGTTTATAATGATAATTCTACTTATAGTAGTACTGGGTTTATATTGAATGCTCAATAAATAACAATTATTTTCATAGATACTCTACTCATACATAGGACTCTCTAAATTCAGTTTGAGCTATGTTCTGTTACTTCACTGAAATAACATCTTTGAATTGGCAATATTTTTACCTCAATATCTTTTTTTTTAATTTCCTCTCTAGCATTCATTCATTTTAATAGCTTATTTCATCACATCTAGAATACCACTAATTGTAACCATAGGAAAGCACCAATATTTGATAATTTCTCATCCTCAGAAACAATTTAAGATGATTTAGTCTAAGAATGATGCTCTATTTACACTGACTTCAACTCTATTTTCAGTTTCAATCTACCAATGATCCTGCTGCCAAATTAACATTTCCATTTTTGTCCTATCATTATTTTGCCAGAGATGTTCCGATATCCACTGATATTTTAACGTTTCTTTAAAATGTGGAATAAGATACTCTCTAACCTAAGTAAGCACGTATTTTCAAATAGCTCTCAAACTCTATTGTAGTAATTCATTCTCCTTTATTTCTTAAGTAGACTGGTGATACCTGGATGCTTCTCCAGGGTATCCACTGACTGCTGAATTCTTAGACTTTACTAATCTCAGGGGCCCAATTCAAAGGAAAATATTCTTTTAGTGTTTTGAGGTTGAACTGTCTCCTCCCACAGAATCCTCTGAATTATTTCTATTTTTCCTTTCTCCCACTTATTTAACAACTTGACCTACCGTTGCAAGCTGTAAAAAGAGTTGGAAAACTAAATACATAAATACTGTCTTTGTCTAACACGTAGGGATGGAAAGTATTTCTACTAGGTTTTCTCAAAATCCTATCATCTAGGAAACATGAGTCTATTTAGCCTGTCAAGTTTTCTAGCCATTGTATCACCTTACTAGATATCACAAATAATAAATTGATATAAATACTATACATAAATTGTCTCAATAGCCCATATTAGATCCTTGATAAGAGTGCTCTAAATGTTCAGTTGTTGGACTGATACATACAAAAGAAAATGAAGAATATTATTAAGCATGACAACCTCTAAATGTATAGAGACAGAACTGTCAAAGGCAGATTCAAATATTTTTTCTATTCTCCAACAGTAATGTCATAGCTTTTAACCTTGCTAATACTCTCTAGTCTCTAAATTTGCTGAGTTCATTTGAATTTCAGAGATTTTGATTTCACAGTTCTCTATTGAAAATTTCTCACCATGACATAAAGCTATTACCTTATTTTAAGGCCAATAAAGGATTACTTATTTTCAATTAAATTTCATTGAATTACATATGCTTAAAATGTGCATATTCATAGATCAACTTTTGTTTTTTAAGCAAGAGGACATAGCGCATAATTAGGAGCACATATTTCCCCCTACTTCCCTGGAATAGTCTTTGTTTCCATCTGTGACTCCTGAGTAATTATTAATAGCAATTGTTTTCATATTAAAAAATTTCCTACTTGGGATGATAAATATACAATGACAATGAATAAAATAATATTGAAGCTGCAAATAATATTTTGTATTCATGAGAGTACATAAAATTTTTATTCTGGTCTCATGAGTACTGAATAATAAAGTAAAATGACATTTAAAAAAATTTAGTCAATATAAACATGACTCATAAAAATGAACGTTTTTGAAATAATTTCTATTTTTGTCTTACATCACAAATCTCATAATGCATTTAAATTTTAAAAAGCTATTAACTGATTATACAATATAACTCCTCTGTCTTTTCACAATTTATTCTATTTAAGTATCTAACATGAGTTACATGAGTAAAAGAAAATACTGTTAAATAAAATAGTCAGTGAAAGCATGTTTTTGACTTTGTATTTTTAATAATAAAACAGATTGCAAAGGAGCAAATATCTTAGAAAATCAATTCCAATTATGTTTTTATTAAAACATTTTCTAGTAAACAAAACACTCATCTTGATCCAAGATCAGTAATTTTGGATAGCAATCATTACAGATAGTATACAATTAAAGGAAAGTAGTTCTTCCAATTCTATGTTGAAGCGTTTGCTTTATGAAATGAATCTTAGCTACTGTTGGCTTCCTAATGCCCATTCTTTGCCTTTCTTATAATAGCATCACAAAATTGCTTTAGAAAATAAGCCTCTCTCTCACATTGGACACAATCTTACTAGTGCAATGAGAACTGCCTACTGATTCTGCTTGATTAAAAATAAGTCAGTCAAATAAAAATTTACTGAAATTTTAATTTGAGCACTAATATATAGACAGGAAATATATAGGCTTTAAAGAAAATCCCCATTTGCTTGTTAATTAGATTCTCTTGATGTCTTCATACTTCCTATTTCTGACATAAGGTTCTTCAAGTTACACTAAAAATTTTGAGATGTTATATATGCTTTCAAAAAAATTATCACTGTCTTAGATTAATAAGGTACACTTCTGTTATTTATCATTAAGGAATCCAAATCAATACAACATAAAATAAAGAGTTTTGTTATTTGGCAAAACCGACTGATGGGTAATTTCACACAGATTCCATATTCACATGGTTAATGAGACAATTGAGGAAGTATCTAAGACAGGTTTCTTATGGAATAGTCAAGGGCATGGGCTTAAATCAAACTGTGATTTTGAATCATAATTAACCACTAACCAGCTGTATGACTTGAGACTTATTGTCAATTGTCAATGTTAGTTGTCCTCAAATTTCTAAAAAGGATAATATTGACTTTAGTCTAGAGTTGTTGTGAGGAATATGTGTGATGATAGATTTAACATTCTTTGAAAAAGGGCCTGAACAATGTTATATAGGAAAGAACCAGTAACATTCAAAAATAAATCCTTGTACAGAATGGAGACACATAATCCACTGTTGAAGGTGTTTCTGTGAACTATTTTGGTAAGGTAAGACTGATTACACAAATATGGTAAAATTTAAGCCTCAAAGAAGTAAAGACAGCAATTCTTCAACCTAATCTGCAATGTTAATGCTAAATACCATTAGTTGTAGATTATCAAATGCAAACTCAAAGTGTGAATAAATCAAAGCACTGTGACTAAGAATCATCGTTCTCCCACAGAGCTTTTTAGAAAGAGGTTAGTAGTTATGTAAGCAGCAGTTTATTTCTTTTGAATATCTCACAATAAGTTGGCTTGGGATTTATAAAGTGTATAATAAACAAAATAAATAATGGATTTACTGCATTATCAAGATTAAAGTTATAATTAATCATTACAGAGCTCTTTTAAAAGTATGTTAAAGATTGCTAAAGATATGCATGGATTAAAAGAGCATTCCTTGATTATTTAACAAAATCAAATAATAACAGAAAGAAAATAGAGTATATGAAATACTTTTGTATTCATAGCTTCTTTTTCACTTAGTATGTCCATTTTACCATTAAATGGGAGTGCTATCAACTCAGGGTGACAACTCACTAGCTCTGTGATATAAGAAAAATTTTTACCTTTATTATTTCAATTTTTTATCTGTGTATTTACAACAGTAATACATAATTTGCTTATGAAGAGCATGCAACCTAGTGTAAATATCTGAGACAAATGCTTATCACATTATGGGTAATATGAAAGTCTGAATTCTCTCTTCCCACCTTCATGCTTCTATTATATTTCTGAGCTATTTGGAGGATAGATTATATCTTATTTATTTATGATTTTCAAGAAAAATTCTTGGTCTGAAAATCAAGTGAGTAATCAATTGCTAGATATTTTAGAAAGGAATAGAGAAATGGATACATTAATTGCAGATTGAAACATTTCTCTGGAAACAGATGCAGTGATGTGATTCAAAGAATAAAAATTTCAATTCTTACTTTCTTTTAAGGGAGAGAGATATAAAATTTATAGAAACTTTTTGGAGTAGGTTAATTGTAAGCAATTGATTGCAAGTTAATTTTTATAATCCTACAAACTTCAGACAGCAATATAAAGACAAAATGACGAGTAAGTAAAAAGTCTGATTGTTTTCTAAGAACTTGTATCTATAAAACAGTCAAATAAATTTATTTTACATCCCATGTAACTCTACACTCTTTATCAGTACACTTCCAGCAATTAAACCACAAATACTAACCACTAATTATGAATTAAAAAAATGTTAATTTATCATGGATATATCATCCCACTTCCCTGCTTTATGATGACAAATATAATAATTTCTGACTATATCTACAACCAAATTGCAAAGTTTCTTGATATAAAGATATATTTTAATAGTTTTTATTTATTTTCCATGTTATTGTTTTCACATAATAGAACAAAATTACTTTCAGAAAATTTCAATAACATTAGTAAATTCCAAAGATAATCATATAAACCATTTGATATTATTATTGCATAATAAACTGAAAATAAATCGTTATCTTTTAGAATAAATAACATTTTTGATGTGTTAATATATTTACTAATGTGCTCTGAATTGTAGTCTACAATTTTTTTGTATTACTGCACTTAGTCTTGCATGTTTTAGTGCAAACTAAATCTAAAATATGCAAATATGTGAGATATACATGTATATATATAAATCTATTAAGAATTCAATCATATCCCTACTTTAAATGCAGGAACAAAAAATAAGTACTTAGTCGACAGACAATTAATATGCTCTTTCCTCTGCTGTTCAATTTTTCATATTAAGAATCATTTAGGAATAGCATTTTTCTCTCATTCTTTTCTTCTCTTTTTATTGTTTTGAAATAAAAGTAGACTCTAGTACTAGCTATTTAAGAGTTTTTACAACCACATAAACAGGCCTATGCAGTTGAGCTATCTTTTCATGATAAAAATGAATTTGATCTGATGTGAATACTGGAAAGCTAAATTCAAAACCCATGGAATAGGATCTGTCTTACATTAAAAAGATAAAAATAGAAGGAAATGAACAGGGATTGTCATAAACCCATCATAGAGCTTCCTTAGTGTTCTTTTTCTAGATCAGCTTTGATTTTCCTGGTGCTAATAGTACCAAGGTTAGAAATTTGGCCATCTCTAACCTGTCATCTGAGCTCAGTGTCCTTTCAGTCTTGGCCAGGAATGTTGTTTCCTTCTGATTCTTTTATTTCTTGCAACTTGTGAGTGTTATCACAATTTTAATTCTATTTAGATATGTTTTCTAGCTTTTTTGCTGTTTTGAATATTACCTTAGATGATGCTTTTATATGCCCTTAAATCACTCATTTCTTTGCCTTACTCTTCAGTTTTTAAGTTTCTGAAGTTATAAGTATGATATTTATACAATGACTTATATATAGAGAAAAATAACCTTGAAATCATTTTAAGCATTATGGTATAAAGTATATTGCAATTTTTGTCCTTTAAAATGAGGGAATGTCTGTAATTTTCTTTTTATCATGCACATTGTTTTTCAGAGCATCAATAAAAGTTACTTTTATGCTCAAAGTTGTAAAATATTCAGTAATGAGAAGAGTGATGATTAGAAACTATATTTTCCAAATAATTCATATGACAAAAAAGAAAATTACTGTCACAAAATAGTGATAACTTGTTATATGAGTATAATTTTGATTTCTTATTTTAATGATGGCTTTAATTAATTATATATACTTAAACTTAGATACCTTTTGTTATAAAAATACATGGTTATTAGAGCAATTTGAAAGAACAAGTTAGATGTCAGGAGTACCAGCACTAATTCTTTAAAAAAAAAAAAAAATATATATATATATATTTATGTATCTTTTCTATTCATAAACACGTGTAGGTTTGTATGTGTTGTGTGTGTATTTATACATATGTTTGTATGCATTTGTGTATGGTAAACATAACAACAAACTCAGTAATTTCTAAATTCTTATAAGAAATACTGTTCTAAATGGTTTATATATCTTAATATCATTATTCTACCCATTTTGTAAATGGAAATTGAGGTACAGAGATTTAAAAATTTGTTTGAGGTTATTGATAAAAAGGCTATCATTAAAAGGTACATATAATACCCATGTGTTGTTATAAAACCTACTCAGATATTTTACTGTTATTGTTTTTAATAACATTGTACTTCAGTATTATTTGATAATAAGTCCTAGTTTAATTGATTCCCTAAAATTGTACAAATAAATTATGCTAAATAATTTTTATTGAATATTTAGCTTATTTCAACTTATAGTATTGCTCAAAATCTATTGAAGGAATGAATTATTTATGAAAAAGAAGGCAGAAATCAAAGTAATAAAATGTAACTAACATGGAAATATTAAGATTTTGAAAAGAAAACAACACTGCTCTAACGTAAAACAATAAAAACATAAAAATGGATGATTAATTTTGACCTACATGCCATTTCAACAACCTTTTATCTTATTCACCAATTTTAGGCACAAATTAAAAATCAAATAAATGATCCCCCAACAGTCCTTATTCTAACAAAGATGTTTCAATTCTGTATTATAAATATTCCATTTAATACTTCATACAAAGTATATATTCTTCCACATGTAAATTCAAAGAGGTATTGCAAATGGCATTTTTTAAATAAGACTGAAGGATTCAGTGGAGAAATATTTTGTTACCTGACGTATCACCTATCAATGACGTGATCAGAACACTTACCTTTTCGTGACTTCTTACTATGTTGGTTCTCATATAAAATTAATTTAAAGGTTGATTTTTTCATAGATACTAACAAAATCATAGATGTTATTGAAGTAAAAGTACGGTTATAGATAAGGTATATTCTGATATTTCTGGCAAAACCCAAAAGTATAGTTCAAGTTCAGAACTTTAATTCGTTACCATTGTGAGAGAATGAGAAAATGAAAAGACGATAAAAACGAGAAATCTTGGTAACTAAATCTCAGACATTGTTTCCAATAAACTCTGAGGCAGCGTTTTCATTATACAAGTTTACTTTGATATTTAAAAATAGAACATCCTTATTAAACATTTCATTGACTCTAATGACATAAAGAAGCAATAACAATTTACGTGAATTGAATTCTGAGCAATTTCAGATTTAAAAAAAAAGAAACCACTGAATCATACCCAAAATAAATAAAATCTAAAATAGCATTAAGATACAGTTAAAGCAGGAATGATAAAATAAACATACAGGTAGTATAAGGTAAAAATAGTATATGTACACTGTTACTTTGCTTACTAGAACCAGGAAGACAGGGAGCACACTGGAAAGCTGATGGTATCTGATGTTTGGGTGGTAGGTGGACCAGGAGACTTGAGTCAGGAGAATGAGAACATCTCGCCCTCTGAATTCATCAGAGCAGACGAGTCACTAAAGTCTATACCTTCTGCGTCTGCTTTAGGTTCAACTTGTAGATTTATTTTCTGCTGTAGCTGACAAGGAAGGCAAGAAATACACCACTATGCTTGAATATTTTGCCTCATTAATTTTTCTATCATAAATACATTCTTTGTATGATCTCAAAACAGTCTGAAAACCTGCCTTACACTTAACTGCTGTTTCAAAATTAACGTTAGACTTTTCTGCAATCTTCGCAGCACTCCCATTCAGGGCGAAAATCTCGCGTTCATTTCCTGAGGACGTCTTTATTTTCAGGTCACTCAGCAACACCCTTACAGGTTCTCCTAGGTAATTCTGATACCTTACGACACACCTTTCTAGAAGATGAATAAAATAAATTGAAATAACTGAAATATATATATATATATATATATATATATACGTTTTAGTGATTTCAAATAGTTTTCCTCTTTGAAAAATAAATTTTATATAGTTAAAAAATAAGAGAGTACACCTTATAATATTTCCAATTTTGGTGTATGGATCAATCTAATCTTTTCACCAGATTAGTGTTTATAATGATAAGAACATATTGATAAAACCTATTGATTATTTTGAATCCAGTTACTTGCATCCAATAAGCTTTGATAGGAACTGTCTCTTTGTGATATGTTTAAGTTCAATAAGATATAAATAGAAAAAGTGACTAGGAAATCACTTTCCTTTGGCAGGTTGCTTACTAATATGGTGACTGATTTTATCTGATGATATTTCCTAGTATTAAAAACAGTGTATAAAAGTTATTGCCACATATTCTTAACATCAATATGCTATTGTATGGAAGGTAGCAAATAGCATAGAGATAGCAAATTCTAGCAAAAGAGTTTTAGGATTACATTTGAATCTGTTTGATGATATAACTTCAGGCACAGTTTAAAAAATGATTAGTAGCTGCACTTAATTCAAAGGATTCTAGTTTTAACTGTTAAACACTTTCAGTTTTCTCAATTGGTGTTTACATATACCCAAGCAAAGAAACGGTCAACCATCGCTTATTTTATATGAAAATAACAAAAAAAGCTTTCATGCATTTGCTAAAAAATATTTTGAAAGAAGACAATTACCTCTAGTAATGATTCTATGTGCCTGTGGAAGTGAGATAAAATTGAACAGACACATATACACACATCAAATTACATATTTTTATATGGGAAACATTGTGAGAAAATGAAAAATGAGATGTTAATAATAAATATCACAGCCAGATTTTATATTACAGCTTATTTCCTATTTAGTAAGAAACAACCTTCTGTATTATAAGTTAAAGCCTTATATTCATTTTTTTCTGTTAAATGTGCAGGAAATAAAGAAAACAAATATTAATGTTCCCAATAGTGATATTTACATATTACATCACCAAAGCCTTAAGGAAATGACTGAAGCTAAGTCTAAATTCATAAGGGTGGAAGAATTAAAAAAACAAATCTTCAAAATGGGCACACTATCAAAAGTAGTGTGATTAACAGAAAAAGCTAATATAATGATAACTTAAATTTCAAAAGATTAACTTCAAAATATTTATAATTTCAAAAAAAATTGTACTGATTTAAAAGTTTGCATTAAAATAATGCTTGGTTTTTATCATGTTTTAGCCAATTCTGAAAGTTTGAAATCGGTGATATGTGAGTGACAGTGTTAACAGCCAACACCTATCAGCTTAAAGGTCAACCTAACTCATATAATCAGAAACTGACACCTCAACCCAATGACCCCCTCCCCATCTTCCACTTAAAATCTCTGCCCCTGAAAGAACACACACACTAGAATTAATCTTAGCCTCCCTTGGCTGACTCCATTCTCTCTCTCTGCTCCCTGCTAATAAACCCCCAACTTGCTTTTTTGCTGTGCCTGTTTGATCTCTAAAGTGACCCTGAATCCACATATATGTTGGCTCTGATGATAAAAGTTATACCTCTCAATCCATAGGAATTGATAAAACACTGCCTTTTTTATTTCTTGAGAAAAAAACAAAAATAAGCTAGTTAGCCAATTGTGAGTCTCCTGCTAATACTTCAGCATGTGAATAAAAATAAAAATTCCACTGAATAAGGTTATGGATTTAACAAATAAAATAGCTCTAATCTACTCTTCTGCATAGTTTATCTGCCATTTCATTCCACTTTATATATTTATATCTTATTTTTAAATGACTCTCTATGGAAAATATGATAAAATACTCCTGGGTATTCTACAAATGTACACTTACAGCATTTGGGAATAAGGATCGTTCAGAAAAGTAGCATACATTCATTCAACTATTATCTAACTGCATGTTAGACTGGTAAGGTGTTCAACTTATCTGTGCCTGATACTAAAAATACTAGCAATTCTGCTTCTCTTTCCATAGGCAATGTGATAAATACCTGTATTTGGTATGGCTTAGGATTTTTAAGAGGCAAATTTCCGCAGTGACAGTGTTACGAGAAAATTCAGTCACAGATTCTTAGAAAAGGCAAAATTAAGATAAGTTAAAAAATGGGGCTCACTCACTATCATCATATATCAATAATAAGAAAGTAAAAGCAGTGGTTTTTCTAATACTGAATTACTTATTTTCATCATTCTGAATCAGTGTAGCTATTTCACAAATTTTAGTAGACATGGATAGCAAGGAACTCACAAAAATGTATGTCTGTTAGGCAAAGTTTAGACATAACTACTTTTAGTTGCCTGCACATTCATAAATGATTGAATAATAAATAGGAAGTTAAGTATTTTATTTTGTTTCAATGAATAATAGTTAAAAAGCTTATGTTTACATAGTGGTATATATACGTAGACTTTGAATACATAGTTTTAAAATTAAAAACATGGGTCATGCAAATAAATTTAATTCATTTCATGAAAATATAATCATTATTAGACATATTTTATGTGGCTAGCAATTAATTATCTATAAGGTAAGTAAAAATATTTCCTTCCTACTATTAAAACTTTATTTCAATAATTCTTTGTGGAGAATAAAATTGCTTTTAAAGTCTTTCAACCTCCTTGAATATTATGAAAACCAATAGTTTCTCTAAGTAAAATTACTGTACTTAAATCTTAGAAACATGTAGGGGATAGCTAGTAGCCCATGATGCATGTGACTTGTAGAGTGGTGGATCTCTCAGTAACATCATTTACTTGTTGATTGGTAGCTCTATTGGAGGAAACTTTGGCCTTCTATTAACACACAGTGGAATCAACATTTAGATAAATTAAAATGCTAAGTTTTCACCATATAAAGATAACAATGGGTTTTGAGGGAAATGGTGTCTGGCTAGAAGTAAAAAGAGATAACTACATATCAAAATTACAGCTGTCAACAGCATAGAACTAAGTAGAATGTAATTAAATCAGATAATAAATCACAGATAGCCATAGAAACATTGGTAGAAAAATTATCTTAAATCTAGAAGTTGGAGCTTAGTCTATATATATATATATATGTATATATAAATATATATATATACACACACACACACACACACACACACACACACACAAAACACATGAACTGTTAACTGTTGCTGATTATTGCATAATTACTTAAATGGCTTATAAACTAGGATATTTGAGTCTGTATAGAACTTCTAATAAAAATCATACTGCTGATCCTCAGATAGGAAAACTGGAGTTAAAAAGTAAATTTCTGAAAGGAATATGATGAATTACTGACAATCATAAGAATGTTTATGTAATATTTGTTTATTACTTAATGATATTGTAGGATAAAATTCAAGTCAAAACTTCCCTATGAATTTTATTTTTAGTTTTCTGTGTGAACATGCCCAGCATAATAGAAATTAGTATCCTACCCAGAGGATTATATTAAAGAAATGTGTGATCTTGATTAAATGTTCTATAATTCATGCTTTTCATTTGAAATGAGAATGAAGTCTATTCTCTGTAGAAATGTTATAGGTAGTAAATGTCATCTAACAGGTAATGATTAACAGATAATAGATTTGTATATCACAATTTCTTCCTTGTCCTGAGATCTTATAAGTGTACCCTCAGAGTATATTGATCAAAATATAACACTGGAATGCATGATTTTATAGTACTTGATAAAAACACACTTTTTACTCTGAATTATTGTAAGAAATCAACTATCACTATTAAAACTTAAAATATTGCCCTAATTTAGTCAAATTTTACTATCATTCTTGCCTACAATTACTGTAAATTTCTAAACCTTTGTTTTTCCTAAAAAGATAGATTTCATATTCTGTTAAAATTTTTTGATGAAAATGCTGTTTCCTGTGTAAAACTTCCTGTATAAAACTTCCTACATAAAATGCATTAAGAACTTGAGGTGTGATACTCAACAAAGTCAATCGTAGTTGCTGAAACATTGCCATTATTGTCATTTTGATTATGAACAGGTTAAAGTTAGCCCTCCGAGATCCAATTTTATCAATAATTTATAAAGGAAAAATATAATTTATAAAAAGGAAAAGAAATATACAAGCATTCTCTTAGGCTATAGAGTGAAATGACTAGAAGATACAAAATTCCTAAAGTAATAACAATGCAATAAACTGATGATAATTAAATCAGTCAATAAATTAATGGATATATTTAGCTTTAAGAGTTACATTTTTACAAGACTGTATAACTCTAAATTCTATCTACCAAAATACACAACCCCCTAAAATATGCACCCTTCCTTTTCCTTCGTAACCATTAATTACTTGGAAAAGGAATGATTTGTTTAATTTTACTTCAGTCAGAATATATGAAAAATGCGGAAACCGTTGTTGATAAAATTTCACACTACTTGAAAATCAAACTGATAAAAATGATTTCGAATCAGGATATTGACATTTTATCTTAATATAAATATATGAATATTTATGGACATGTTACTTAGATGATAATAGTATGTAATGTTTTCAATAAAATATACTTAATATCATTATTTGAATTATTAAACATATTAGTAGCAAGATATAAGTACTTGTAAAATATTTTATAGTGTTTCAAAAATAAGTAATTTAGCATATATCTTCAATTATTGCTAGTGCATGTAAATATATAATAAAAATTTAATCTAACACTGGGAACTTCTAAATATTAAACAAGAAAGCTATGATTCTGATTTCGTAATTAACTAAAGATATGTCACAAATTGAAAGTAGGCTTAATTAATCAATGATGGAACACATGCACAATGGATATATCAACAATTGTTCTAGATTTTATAGACTTTGGAGACAATTTCAGAGGGAGGAGTACTCATAATTAAATCTGAAATAAATGTGAGTTACTCAGATGGAACAAGTGAGGGAGTAATTCCAGAGTGGGAGAACAGCACATTAAATGTTTAGGATCTCAAAAATAGCACAATATATTAAAACAACTGCTAGGAAACTGGCTATAGGCAAAATATTTGGGAAATCAAAGACAGAATGCAGGAAAGTTGACAGAATTATGTTGTTAAAAGTTTTTTAAACAACGATTCTGGACACTCCTAAATTCCAAAAGAGAAATTATATAATGCGAAGAAATAAGGAATGTGACTTGATAACAATATTTGTCTGGAGACCTCAAAGTGGAAATGATAGAAACAGCAAATGAATTTGGATTTTGATATGAGAGTAATATATTTGAAATTTAATTATGAAATAAAAAGTATGAGAATAGGAAATAACTATGTGTGGTGTAAGAAGAAAGAAATAAACTCGTGTTTATTGACACTTGTGACAAAGGAATGAATAATATAGATTGTATGAAGTAGGTTGTACCAGAGAAGATACACATATTCTCAGAGGGATAATTTACTTCCTATGCATTGGAATTTCTCTATAAGGTAGACAAGGAATCAAAAGAAATGCAAATTTAGATGGTAATTAAAGTAGCAGATGATTTTCCCTGGAAACTTTCAGCATTAGGAAAGAAAAATACTAAAATTTAATCTTAATTGCTTTTAACAATTTAAGATATACTTGAGGAATTCTAGACCACAAAGAATTCTAAAAAGGAGTCATGGTAGTAAGAAAACATAACAAAATTTAATTTCATGGAAGACCAGGAGAAATATTTCATGAAGGGGAGCATGACCGACAGCATTTAATACTGCTGAACTGTCAAACAAAATAAAGACAAGATTGTGTCTTCATGGCAGCCATTATGGAAAACAGAATGGAAATTCCTCAAAAATTAAAAATAGAAATTTCATGTAATCTAGTTATTCTGTTTCTGGGTATTTACCTGAAGAATACAAAATATTAATGCATAGCACTCTCTGAACCCCTATGTTCGTTGCAACACTGTTTGCAATAGCCAAGATTGAAAAAAAAAAAAAACAAACTAAAGTGCTCCTCAGCAGATTTGGATAAGAAGATGTGCATATATACACAGTGGAATACAACTAACCCATTAATAATGATGAAATTTGACTATTTGTAAGAACACAGATGGACCAAAGAGTATTAAGCTGAATTAAATAAATCAGAGAAAGACAAACTCTAGATGATTTCACTCAGATATGATGTATAATGAAACAAAGCAAGCGAATTATATAAAACAAAACACATCTTTAGACTGTAAGACCAAATTAGCAGTTACCAGAAGGGAAAGGGATAGAGGAGTAAGTAAAGAGGTCAATTGTAGTGTGAAGAATATAATTAGTCTTTTAATGTTGACCCTTTTATAATATGTGGTGTGTTGATTTACAGTGATGCAAACTTGAAAAAATTTTTTAATTCCATGTTCCTTCAATTTTTTTAAGGACTAGATTGTGTCCATTGGATTTAGAAATATTTACATATGTCCTTTTTAAGAGTAGGTTTAATGACTTTGACAGAGCAGCAGCATTTGTAGCTAAAAATATCTCTCATAGTTTTGATACTATGTTCATGGAAATAGTTTAGTCAATTAATACTAGAGTTATGAAGAACCATTTAATTAACTTGGCAATTGATAAATATGCTGATAAAATTTGTTTTATCTCATAATTAGAATACCAAAATAAAATGAGTTATGTAGCAACTAAATGGGAAAATTCTTGAGTGAATTGTTGTATTATGTTTACTATTTAAAAAAAGAAATATAATATTGTAAAATGACTGAATAAATCTTTAGATAATAGCTCAATCATAAGTGAATCAAGGGTGAGTAAACTGAGCAGAGAGGATGAATTACATAGCTAAATAACTAAAGTATTGGTAGTAAGCTTAACATATGATGTATTCAGATGCTGACTTACAATTATGTCCTTAAATCTATATAATGTTATGATGCAATGTTCCTTCAATAAAATTAATTTTAAAAAGCAAATTCTTTTCAAAAGTTTTTTTGAAACAATACCCATTTAGTATGAGAGAATGTTGTTGATGTGTAGGATAATGGCAGACATGAAAACAGAAACACGCACCCCAATAGTAAAACCAGAAGGCAAAAGAAACAGTAAAATCTAGACCCACTGGTAACTAATATTTTGTAATATGTGTGGGATGAAATCTAACTATGTACAAATAATGTGTTATCTATTCAGAGCTCTTTTAGAAGGTTCTCCACAACAAAAGTGTACTTTTGTCTATGGCCTGCAGTCCAGATTTGTGAAAAAACTGGAGTTTCAATAGATCTCAGGTAAATGTGCTGGAGTAAAAGACAACACTGGCTATTATTCAAAATTTATGTAAAGATTCTTACCAAACTACTCTATAAGGTGATGATGGAAATAGTACATGCTCACTAAATGTTATCAGGATTCTGTTTCTTCTGATATTTAACATTTAAAAAAACTAATTTATAGGCTAACTTGGGAAAACCTAATAATGAAAGGATCCCAAGTTGAGGGAGAGACATTTGGAAGTTAACAGAGAGACAGTAAGAGAAAGCAGACATTTTCTAGTGGGTTTATAAGCCAGATAGTCACAGATTATACTTTAGCAGTAATGAAATAAAAATGACAGTTTAATAAACTTCATTTTTTTTGGTGGTCTTTTGTAGAAACCAGTAAGAGGACTGAGGGTGATCCATGGTCACAATGGAATTGCAAACTCTTCTTGGACAAAGGTGAGGGAACACTTATGACCACCAGGGAAAATAAGTCCTGATTCACTGATAAGTCTTATAGCTACCTCTATATACTCATAAGACAAACCAGAAAATTTGAGAGATTTTAACTTAAATCCCTGATAGAATAAATTCCTCTGTTTAAAATCTTTTGTTCTACATTAGTAAGAAGGACTTTAGGTGTTTAATCATAAAATAGTGTATATATAATATTAATATGATATATTATCATAATATTTGAAGATATTTAAATATTTTAAGCATGTTTTATCTACAAATAAGATTTAGTATAATGCAATAATTTATTATTTTTTAAAAGTAATTTATTAACTTTAATAAAAAAATAAAGTTTTTTTTGTATAAATAGATAAAATGTTTTATATCAATTGACTAACACAACTAAGGTTATAATAACTATTTACCAAAAACAGATAAGTAACATTTTTCAAGAGCTTTTATGTCTAGATACTCTATACTTTACATGATCATTAAAAGGGTATTAGACTCACTCCATCAAGCCATCGTTAAAATTTTATGAATAAATATCAAAAATGTGTTCTATCACTGAATAAAGAATTGTTGCATACTGAGGAATACATTAGAAGCATCAGGCTACTCTATATTCAGAAAACAGCATTGTCAAAAGCTCTGAAGAGAGAATAGAAGGAAGAAACAACAACAAACTAATGAGGAAGAAAGTTGAAGAGCAGAAGAAATGTAGAACAATAGAAGTATGGCATTCTATACAGTGCAGCTAGAGAATCTTGTTAAATCTGACCTCAGTTATTCGGAAATTAAATGAAAGTTAAGTATTTTATTTCCCTTATTGGTAAAATGAATGAATTGAACCTGTTGACCTCAAAGAACACTGCTAAATTGAATATTTTAGGCTTCCAGGAATTAAATGTAATGACTACTAATTATTGTCATAATGAAGAGAAGCATTAAATTATGATAAATATCAGAAACTACTTTGGCAATACTTCCGTGAATAAAGTGCATATTCATTTCTAGTGGTACATTGAAAACATCAACTTCCAAACACCTTAAGACATTATATGACTTTGACCTATAACTCATTATGTAATGCCTGGAAATATCATTCTACTTGCAAATGCCCTGTTGTCCTCAATGAATTATGCATACATGAGATAAGGATCACTTTTTTCTTATAGCTTGTCTACTATCAAGAAATATTTATTGATTATTCAATTACACACACATTTTTCTCATTAATTTGACTTTCTATATCAGGAGATATAGATTATAAATATTATAGATTATAGGTGCAAAAATACAATTAAAATTAAAATAAGTGAATCACTATTCTTCTTGTTCATATATGTAATGAATGAAAATCTTTGTGAAACTTGAGATATCAAATTCATCAGAATGTTAAGATTAAATATTCTGAAAGTTAATTTTAAATTCATGACTGAAAACACAATTTCAGAAAAAAACATTTAATTTCAATAGAGGCAAAAAAAGTTTTATCTGAAACATAGTTAGACATAAAGATGCAAGGATATATATAAATTCAAATTACAATAATACTAAGATAAAAAAATTTAAAAAGTTAATAACTTAATGTATGCAAAATAGGTATTTTCAAAGCGTGTCTAGAACAAAGTAACAAGTTAAAAATGTATGTGCATTATATAAAAATATAGCAATTTGATCACAATGGGAAATATTATCTCTCTAGTATATCTGAAAGAAAAATTCCACAAAATTAATAACCAGCTCTAAAACAATTTAAGTCCTTGTGACATAATGATTTGATGTACACAAGATGAAATTTTATTATAGTTTACGTCAGTTTTGAAATCTAAAAAGACGTGGTTCGTATATTTTTAAATATTTTATTAAATAAAATGCAGTATCGTTGTCCAATCAGGATGAGGCAAAATACATTATCAAATAGAGATAGAAAATGGCACCAAAAATTTCCAGAAGGCATTGTAAAACAAATCTACATGTCTGAGGGGAAAAATATTTGTGATTCTGTAATATTTTAAAGTATATTTACGCTGTGTTGGTATAGATCTTTTGTGAAGGCAAGAAAATTCAGATTCAAATACATTTGCTAACCACCGTATGGCCGAAATGCTTTGTATAGTGCTGATGATTCATCAGTGGAAAGAGCCGACTAAGCTGCCTGGTAAATTTTATTTCCACAAAGGAAATAGAAAACAGAAAATGAATGCAGTTAGAAACAACAGACAGAAGTAGAAGGAAGAAGTGATAGGTTCTTTTGTGGGACTGTGGGGAGGCAAGGTGGTAAGACATGGCATACACAGACACTGGTAGAAGGCATGTAGCATTCTGAAAGCCAATAAAGCTCAGAAAATATATTCTTCAGAAAAAAATGCTTTTTAATCATAAGGGAGAATTTTTCATTAAAGCTGTTTATATAGAGAACCACAAATTAAAGTAGAAAATGTTCTGCACAACGGAGCTTACTTAGGGATTATCTGTTATTAATAAATCTTACTCAAATTTAATTAAATTGCTTGAAATTTTACAATCCCAGTAACTTTAGATAAGATAAACAAGACTGATATAAACTGCAGCTACACTAAAAGAAACATTTTTAAACTGCGAGGTTTACTTATGAAAATGAAAAGTTAACAAACTTTGTGAAATGAAGTTTCAGTAAAAAAGTTCAAAGGAGAGCAACATCATTTACAAAACTAATAGCAGAAAGAAAAATCTAGTGTAGATGAAAAGGTTATTAGGTTTGTGTGGATGCTGTGACAAATTAGCACAAACTTGGTAAAATTTATTTTTTCCCAGTTTGAAAGGTCATCTGTGTGGAATCAGTATCACAGGATGAAAATCAAGTTATTAGCATCACCGCTCTCCCTATGGAGGGTTTTGGCACAATCTATTTGTTTGCTCCTCCCAAATTGTGACTGCTGCCTCTTTAGCCTGTAATGGCAACCCTCCCATCTCTTCCTATCACTTTTTCTGTGTGTAGCAATTCCTCTGTCTCCCTCATATATGGATGCCTTTTATTGCATTTGGGGCTCTACCTTGATAAACTAAAATAATCTCATCTCATAGTGTCACAGTGATTGATAACTGCAAAGATATATATGTATATATGCATATATATATATAATGTGATATTTACAGATGCACAAATAAGGACTGGATCTTTTTGTATGGTTATCTTTCCACTTAGAACAAAATGTAAATATTATAATCTCAAATTCTTTTAACTCTAACTCCCCAAATTAGTGAGAGCACTCTAATAACAGAAATATTTTTCTGACTCACATGATGACTTTTTGTTTATCTTTTATTTTGATTTGAAAGTCTTTCATATTAACATCCAGTATTTTAACACATACACAACTTCAGGATGATTAGGACATATCAATTATGTTAAAGGTACACATGAAGTTTAACCAGAATCCTTTGCTCCGGCCTTATAATCTCAATATAAAATCATGGATATGCACAAATTTAGCTAAAGTGCTATACAATGTTGTTTTTAACTGCAAAAATTCTAAATGATCTGTATATCCTGGTGATTTAGTGGTCAAGTTCTTGGCCTCTGGCTGGCACAGTCCATATACTTACCCAAGTACCTAAATTCGTAACTCAGGGCTAAAACAACCAAAATGAGCAACTAAGAAAAATAAATAAGGTGCTTCTTCCTCCTCTCCTGTTTGCCTCTCCTTCATTCCTGCCTGCACCTTTACTTAAAAAAAAATTACAAATGATCCAAATGTTTCAAACCACTGTTATAACTAAGCAGTTTATGACCTGTCCTGTGGAATGTTTTGCATCATCAAAAATAATCTGAATAATAATGCAATACCCAGGATGGAGTTCATATTACAAATAATATATACACTGAAAGTACCTGTGTTTAATTATAAACTCATAGGTTGTTATTAATTCTACTTGTTTTCAATTCTTTATATGTATTGCCTTGATGTTTTAAAATGAGCTAGAGACATTTATGGGAAGAAGAGAGAAACAGTGAAGTTTAATGTTTAATTATATCTTCTTTAAAATACGCCAAGCTACATAATATCAAATGTCTATTTACAAGAAATGTAGAAATGAAGTAAAATAGGCATACATAAATTCATAAAAATATACATAGTCAATATTAATTCTATAACAAAGATATACTTTTTGCAAATCAAGGACATTTTCTCTATTTTGAAAACATGATGGGATATTTTTAAAATTATACCATTTAAAAATAAAAAATATATTATATATGTATCTTTGACAGGCAATTTTTCTTATTGAGAATCAGATTATGATTCATCAATTTTATAGAAAGATGGTGGGGTTATTTTTTTTTAATTAGTGTATAATTGAGCATAAAATACTTGATACTATTTTCTGAAGTTTTCATCAATTTGTTCACTCAAGATATTTTTGCACATATATGATAGCTAACTTTTGTGTTTGTATTTTCTTCAGAAAAGATTGAATCATGGACATATTTACTATGAAATGTTGGGAAAGAGTGCAGCGGGCTGTTGATATTGTTTGTTCCTTGCTGGGCAAGCATTCATTCAAGCTATGAAAATGCAAACACAGGAAAGTTTTCCAATACCACAGAGACCAAGATTACAAAAATAAAGGTTTGCTTCAAATATTTAATCTATCTAAGAAAATATCAGAGATTTAATATTTCTTCATTGAGTTTCTAATTGCAGTTGTTTGCCAAAATGTGAGATTGTGATGCTAAAATATAAATTTCTTAAAAAATCAAATATTAGCAAAATCTAAAACATTTCATATTGGATATAAATATGGCATTATATTCACCTTAAATTTCTTTTCTGCCACAAATGAACAATTTTTAAAACCTAGAACCATATTTAGAAAATGTGAAGTATTGTTAATTGTATTATGGAGAGTGATATTCATGTTTATCTTCAAATATTTTATTATATTTGACTAGTATCTCTTCACAGTTTCTAAACTTTTAGTTTTATATAAATTTTCATATATAAACATATTAATATTACACATAAAGATCACAAATATTAAATAGGTAGTTAATTATTTTAAATTTCTTTTAGATGCTTACTTTAAACTAAGTCTCATGCATACACACACACACACACACACACACAAACGCATAGTGATTAAACTGCACAGGTTCACATAATGGTTGTAACCAGATATCTTCATGAGAAAAAAAAATCTAATCTATCTAAAAGTAAATTGGGGATTTCTATTATATATGAGAATCTAAAAATTATATTAAAGTTATATATATTATACTTTAATGAAATGTCAAAGTCAAAGTAACTGTGAAACCCATATAGGCCACAATATTTTTTTCCACAGTGCAACACTATATCACTACATAACCTCTATCATTTTTGCCCCTCAATATGGCTCAACGCAGCCATCATATGGAAGATGACTGGAAAGAGAAAAACTCTACTGAAGAAAATGGAAGGATTTCCTTGGTTCCTTGTCAATTTACAGACAGTAGTTCTGCTCTGTCTTTTTCTATCTTTTATTGTGATTTTAGATTGTCTTGTGAACTTTATTACTTAGCTTAAAAAATAAATTAGTGTTTTGCAGGCATATCAGTATCAAGTTATAAACTGTATTGTTCAATTTTCTCCAGCAAGTAAATGCTATCACCCAGCAGAAATACTAAATACTTCTTCTTAAGGTAATGACCCTTATTATTGAATAGATTAAATATAAAAGACAGATATTGGACTTAAGCAGTGTCCTTTTTTAAAGAAAAGATTAAAAGGAAAGGAAAGAGTAAATAATTACCATATATACAATTGATGACAGATTCTTCACATTACAAATGTTGGTGACTGTTAACTTGCAGTTTTATTGAGATTATTAGCACCATTCTTTCTGATAAAGATTGTCAAGGTTTTGTAGTGTTATATTTTTATAATGAAAAAGAGTCTATTTTTATTATTTTTAATTTTTTAAAAATTTTTAAAAGAACCTCACATCATAACATTAGGTAGATCTCAGAAAAATTCTAAATAACTGATTCTGTTGTTTTATAATAATGTACTAAGTACTAATCACACAAGATAAAAGCAGAACTGTTAGTATATCATCTATTTACAAGACAATGTCTACAATATACAGATTTAATGCTATATGAAGTCTATTTATTAATTTATCTCCAAATTTTAATTCATCTGAAATTTAATATAATTATCTGTCAGATTAATTACAGAGTAAAGAATATTCACAAATCAGAAAGTTCTTAAATATGCCAGAGTTTGGTCATTTTCTTAATATATATGCACAAAATTAAACAGTCCACATTACTTGTAATTACTACTAGGTTTTTTTTTTTTTTTTTACATACCTGCTGTTTTGATACAATTATAGTTGGTTTTCTGGGGCATTTCACTCATATTTTGAGATTTTGTTAGTCTAGGGAAATATGCAACCTATCTTTTTAACATTAGAAGATCAGAGCATCATCCTGTACTTCTCATTTGGATCGTGATTGCACTGGTGTGTTTCCAAGTACAGAAATGCTGGAAAATAATTGTAAATCAAACAGAACACCTTTGATTCTTTCCTTAATATATCTATAATATGCCTTGTTTCTCCCTCTTCCCTCTCTTCTTTCCCTTCTATTTCCTTACATTTTCTTTTTCTTCTCTCATCTCATTCTCCTACTTCTCCAATTTTTCCTCTTCTTCCTGTGTCCATTTTTCCTCCCTCCGATTCTTCTCCCTCTTCTTTACCTTTCATTTTGTCTTTTCTCAATCATAGCCGATTAAAGCTCCTAAATGTCAACACTAATGACATTTTGATCACATAATTCTTTTTAGGGGCTAACTTATTCATTTCAAAATGCCTAATCATAGATGCCAGGAGCAAATCTATTGTAACAATTAAAAATACCTTCTGATTTTGCGAGTGATATAGATGCATAATTAGCCTCAGTTCTGTGGAAAAAAACCTTGGTAAAACATTTTTAAGTTCTAACTGGATTTATTGTTTTTGAGATGCCACCTACTAAATGTCAGACTCCGACTATATTCTTTGCGTTACAAATTGTTCCTTGAATAATATTTTATTTTAAAATTGTTAAGGCATATTCAAAACTATAGAGAAGATAGAATGCCATGTTCTATTTTAAAAACACAGAAATCGAAAACTCTGTTTAATCCAGTCATTCCTATTGAATACACTTTAGCTTTTGTAAAACTCTGCTAAGCAACTTAGTTGTACATATTAATAACATCCAAAACACTTGTCAAATTAAAAATAAACTTTTCCAATTTTCATTTTTCTTCTTGTGTCAATTAAGTAACTGACACAGTTTTTCAAATATCTTTTACATTTAATCATTTCTTAAATTGATTCATTTTTTTTTGGTTTCCAGAGCATATTGGCAGATAATATTTTCATTTTCCCTTATAGAGACTTTCATAATAGTCCTTGTATTCAATCTTTACCTACATAAAATCCTTCACTGGCCTGATTATTGCACTTTCTGGGACATAAACAAAAGCAACAAGTGATATTGATGACAGAAAATAGAAAATAAATATTGAGAGATGTGTGTAAGGAACTACATAAAGTTCCAGGGAAGCAAGGAACTTTTCCAAAGCAGAACTAAGGCAGTGACATCAAAGACAATTCATATATCAAGTACGAAACATTGTGTGATACTCTGTAACAGAATTAAGGAAGGAATATTTTCCCAAATACTATTTGATGATAGTTTCAGTCATGACTACATGAACCAAAAACAATCCTGTCCTTTTAAACAAAAATACAAATTCCTTAATTTTTCTAGTATTATATTTGAATCATAGCTAACACCATAATCGCCACAGCGTTTCTAATGCTCTCTCTTCCATAATTCTGATAAAAGCTGAGAAGACATAACCCCTATTAAAATTCTACTTAACATTTTATGGAAGGTAGCTAAAAAATGGACCTAGCGATATAACTAGGACATTTTTGTGAATAAAATTCTGCTAACAACAGTGAATTGAGAGAATTACAAAGAGATCATTAGGGAGGGAAAATAGAAAACTTTTTGGTGATGCTTTTTCACAGCCGAGAAAAGCACATAATGAGCAGAAAGCTGAAGTCATAAAACTGGGGGGAAAAAAGACTGTTCTATTGAAAGATATATAGGAAGACTACCCTAAAGGATTGAAGAAATAACTTTCTTTGAACTGAATTTATTTTTCAGAGCAAAACAGGCACATAGAAAAATGTGTGATTTGTGTCTTCTTCAAAAACATTAGAAAGAAAAGTTTGTTTTGAGAAAATAGGGCTAACCTTTATAAGGAAGGGCACAGCTGCTATAAAAACTGTTAAATAATATTTGAAAAAAAAACAGGCAAATTAAAATTTGAGAACGGCTCATTACAAAAGAGTATGCCATCAACCAAATTAAGAGAAACAAAACTGAAAGAAAAGAAAAACAGCACAAACAAATATATGATATAAACACTGCCTAGTCATAAACACACGTGGAAGCATATACAGATATAAACACCTATATATACAAACTCACATACACAAAAGTGCATATGTGCATAAAATCATGTCAGATACATAGTCACAGTATTATCATATGTACACATATGTACGCACATTTCACATATAACACATGACAACACACAACTAAATACATATGAAATGTACAAACATGTATGGCCATATAATAAACAACTAAACATCGTGATATATAGAAAATAGCAAAGTGAAGTAACAAATATTGATAAAAGTCCTTAAGGGTCAAATATCACTGTGTTATATGTATAGATATAATAAATCTCTCTGTGTATATATATAAAATACTTATATATGTAATATACATATATGTATTCATTTATATGCATATATATGTAAATTCCTAAAGTAGAAATTTAAAGAAATTCAATAATTTTTCCAATAATAATTAACTCCAATCAAAATACAAAAAAGAATTAAACTTCAAAATGAAAGTATAAATAAAAATAAATAAAAATATTATTTTAAATTGCCATGTCACAACATAGATATTAAATACATATTTGCTAATATATTAATAAATATGTTACCTAAAAATGATTCACTACCATTTAGAAATAAATGAATAAATAACCCCTGGGAATAGCCTAATTTTTTTATTAATATTTAGGGGAAAGAGACCATCAAATTGAATGTCCATTTATGGTTTAACAATTGTAAGAATTAAAGAGGTCTCATTAATGGAGTAGTCAGCACTTTAATTTGTTCACATTTGACCCTGTAATCCTTTTTGTTTAGATTTAAATAATTTTTCAGAGAAGTATTTCTAGAATATACTCCTGGAGATGATTTATCTGGTCATACATACATCATAGGATTTTCCCAATTGCTCATCCTTGATCAAAATTTTGTTCAGTCTATTATTTTTTTAAAAAGAGTTGTGATAATAAAACATAGACACCTTTTTGTTAATAATTTTGCTAATACTTCATGAAACCAAATCCCTTAACCCATTATACCTAGTATTCATTCTAATATTATCATTCTATTATATGGAACCATTTATTTTTCTGAACTGAAAGTTCAGTAATCAGTCTATAAAAATGAAAATGTTTTCCTTACAAAAGTTGAGACATTAAATTTTGACTTAGTTTTGAGTAAGTTTTGACACAGTATGTAAAATTCCCAAGATTTTCTGACATCAACTGTTTTCCTGAAAACACCATGAGGAAAAGGGTTATTAGAAAGGGATGAGGAAATATAACCTGGTAGTGTACACAAGAGGAAATATCCTAGTCACAATTCATTATGCACTCAGAGCCATATTTCCAATTATATTCTTGCTACTATAGTCTCCAGGTAATTTATCCAGGAGCACTTGAAAAATTTTCTCAACTCTGTGGGTGTTGTTATTATCCATATCTGATAACTCCATAATTATTTTTCTAAATATTGCTTCTGCCAGGGGTCCATTACAGATTCTTATCCCCCAGGAAACTGAGGATTTTTGCGTGATCATGGGTGATCAAACACTGTCTGTGGCAATTCTAGGAAGAAAGAAATCCTCTGGAGAGGAGTTTGTTTGTTTTACTAGGTATCTGGCTTACTAACAAGGAGAGAGTGTTTTAAAATAACTCTGCCTCCAGGATTTTGAATCTGAGTTTATTTTCTGTTTGGTGAGCAAACTCACATGAGGTTTAGGGCTGTACGTTTTCTGTTAAGTTTTGTTTTCCCCTACTTTCTATCTAATCATCATTTGAATCAGGCGATTTTTGTGGTATCTCCCTGGGGATTCAGTTTTGTTGAAATTTGCCTTTAAATGAAGATTTAGATTTTGGATTTTCAAGGTTTAGTTTCCATCTCCTTTTGTTATTGCCACATGTGAAAGTTCCTGCACCCTGCAGATACAGCATATATATGTTTTCAGAAATGTTCAGTTATCCACAGGACAGCTGGTGGCAGTTTCCAAAAATGCGCAATTTTCTGGATTTCAATATTCATATATTTTCACATATATTTCTCTTACTTTTTCTTGTTTAGTTACAGAAATAATTTTCATATATATTTCATATTTTTCCATATAACAGTTATTAGTCTATTGTTCATTATATTTAATCAGTGGGATGTTCTTATCATGTTATGTCTAATTATGCTGGGACACTGTACTGATTCTCACTCAAAAATTAATCAAACTCATTTTTTAATCTCTAAGTTTTAAATTTCTAATATTATATCCAAGATTCAAATATTATATTCTTACTTAAAGCCCAGGGATATCAGATGTTCATGCCTTAACTAAAGTATCCTTTCACCTCTTTACCTCTTTGCAAATATGCAATCTGAATCAGATAAATTAAAATATAAAAGCATGTTTATATTAAATAAATAATAGCTAAAATGAATAACTAAAGCTTCATAACTTAAAAAATAAAATATCAGTAAATCTTTTATTTTTTTTTTCAAATGTGTCTCATCTTCCTTCCCTAAATACAGCTGTAATCATTTTTGTGTTACATTCGATTTTCATTAAAATTCTATAACAGAATAAAAAAGGGTAACTCCCAAAAATTTTTCCCTACTTGCTGTTTCTACTCATATCACCACCCCTCCTACACATGACAGATAATGCGTTAATATCCCTATTTTCTTCGCATATGTGCAATATTATTTTTATTTTAGTGATGAATCCTATTCACTGTATTTTCTATGATTTACTATCCTGTAATCAGCATTGTTATCACTCATTCCTCTTGATGAGTATGTCAATGCTACATATGTATATTATGAATACATCTATTCTAGTCTAATGGATATTGGGTTGTTATTTGCAATTATGCGCTAAAAGCATTCGAAAAATATCCTTTGAGCAAAGTCTAAAAGGATTTGTCTAGACTATATACTGAATAGTAAAATTGATGAAAGCCGAATCTTCAAATTAACTAGGTATTGTCAAGTCGTTTTATAAAATGATTTAATACTAAACACTTAAACAAGAAATAAATGAAAGAAATTGGAAATCACTTCCTCAGCAAGAATTGAAAACAACAGACTTTTAAGATTTAGCTGTATTGGAGATACGAAGTGATAACTATGGAGTGTAACATTTGCACTTACCTGACTGCTAATGAAGTTTTTAACTTTTTTCGTACACTTATTAGACATTTCTAAAAAGGTTTATTCCTGTTTAAAAGTTATTTTTTCATTGTCTACTAATTTTTCATTGGCTTTTGTTTGTTTTTTACAGGCTGGAAACATTCCTTTTCAGTATGCAGATATGAATAGATCCAGTATTTGAAATACTCTACTTTGTTTCTGGAATTTTTAAATAACAAAATGCTAGATATCAATACAAAGAGTAGCTTTGTCATGGACCTTGGTGACTTACTGATTATATCTGTGGCTACTTCACCAGCTCAGTCCACATACAGACCAAATACCCAAGTTCATGATCTGGGGCTGGAGGGAACAGCCAGGATGAACAATTAAATAAATAAATAAAGGCTTCTTTCTCCTATCTTGACCACCTACCTGCCTATTTGCCTTCATTTCTGCCTGCCTCTTTTTTCAAAAGAACAAAAGAATTACATCAATCATGTTTATATTTTAGGATATGTTTATACATCATCTTCTTTGGCAATTACATTATTAATCCATTTGTAAAATACTCTTAAAATCTAATGTAAAGTAACAACACATTTTTCATAGACTATACCAGTGATATTTATTAATAGCAATATTTTTATTATAAATCTGAAATATCATTCTGTCACATTTCTTTAAATACATCTTATACCCTCATTTTATTTTATTTTACTTCCCCTATTGTAATATTATAAATTAATTAATGATCTACTCTGAGTCTTTAACTATCAACTATTTTTGTTTTTATTGTTATATTTAGTACTACTTTTAGTTTAACCAGACACTCTGTGAGTTATCAGCTGGAGGAATATATATGTAAGAATCATTTTAAGCATTATTAAGATTTTTATCTAAAAATTCTTATTACATTGCTCTGGAATATGGCTCAAACATTTTTATTTCTACACAAAAGTATGTAACATTGATTTAGTACTTCTGGCGTAGAAATTATTTACTCGCAATTTAAATATTTGTTTATTTATTATAAAATATAAATCTTTAAAATCAATCCCCTTTTACTGAACCACAGACGCTATCTGATATCCCAGGAGCACCTCTAATAAAGCTTTATTAAAGAAAACACATCAACTTCCTTTCCCTACACAAATACTAACACATATCAAACCTAAAAGTATGTTTTCTCTGTTTTATTGGTTAGATTAAGAGCAAACCAGTTGACCGGTTCCCTGATTAAGTGAAAGAACCATGTTTCAGTACATTTAAATATATTAATATCTTAGACAGTTTATGCATCCACATGTATCTCATTTTCAAATGCTACAAATATCAAATATGGAGAATAGGCTGCCCCCAAAGATCTAGACAATTTGTGAAGTATTAAAAGGTGGTGCTTTTATTATTCAGATTCTTTGCTTGTGCCTCTTTTGGCCTTTTATTTTAAGAGCTAAAAAAAATCAATCATGTCCAACAAATAGAGTTCTTTGACTTCATAGGAGGTAAGGTAGTTTTGAAGAATCAATTTATTGTCCAAATAATAAATTGGCAAATTGACTTTTTCCCTTTAGAATTTATTTATAGATAAGTACTAGTATTTACTATGACTCAAACTAAAAAGTTGATATCCAAATAATTATCTCATATTTTTTAATTACTCAGAGTGATCTGTTACTAAAAGTGTTTGTTCCTTGTAAAGGAAGAAATAAGTAATAGTGAATATGAAGACTGTATGTCAGCATAGAATTGATTCATGGAAGCATGAAGTTCTTCTTTTTTCCTGTATTAAATAGAGAACATGAAGAGGAGATAGGAAATACATAAATAAATATGATAATTTCAAAACAATTATAAAGCACTATGGGGGATTTCACTAATGAGTCTGTAATTACTAGACCATAACATTTTAATTAAGGTTCTAATTTGAAAATTTGATTGGCTATTCACAGGGGTCTTTAAACATTTTTATTATAATTTAATTAATTAACCTAAAGAAATGTTTAAGATTACTTTAGCAAAGAAATTTAATATTTCAAAGAAACATAATTCAAAGAAATCTAATATTATTAACAGGATAATGAATTAATATAAAATTATTCTAAAAAGTACTAGTGCATAATCTAGTACAATATAAATATACCTCTAAACAACAGATATGAAATATAATTTAAGAATTTATATGTAAACGAATTTTTTTAAAGTGCCAATATTTTACTTACCTTTTTTCATTTAAAAAGCTATCTCTCTCTTACTATCCCATTTATTTTCAGAGAATTTTTATGCTACTGCCAATGTTTTTTTTTTTCTTTTGAAGGAAAAGTGCATGAAGGAATGGAAGCAAATAGGCTTAAAGATAAGAAGAGTTTTTCATCTTGGTTGATCTTTCCTCCACCTCCCCACTCTCAGCTCAGGTCTTAAGAGTCACCTTGTTATGTATGTGCACTGTACCACAATGAGTTAACTCTACACCACCAGTGCATGCCATGTATTTATTTTTAGAGATAATTTGAAGATCTTAGAGATGGGAAAAGATTGAAATTATTTTGTTTGCCAATTCACTAAATATAATTTTTTTTTTATGTATCTTCTTTGTATCCTTGGAGCATGAGCAAAATCAATCAAGCAATTATAGAGTTAATATTTTAGTTTTTATTAAAAGTAACTATACAGAAGATATATTCTAAACTAGTAGGGATCTAAGACAGGGATTTAGTCAGTGATGTAAGTGGGAAAGTTGAATCACGCAAAGAGGATGGGGAAGATTTTAATTCAGACCTCTTGAACCTAAATAAAGCAGAATGTTCTCTATCTATAATAATGTCAAAGAGCAAGAAAGTAAATTCTTCAATACTCTTTCTCTGTGGCAAATCATCTGAGACTATCACAGACATTATTTCTTGACTGCATAGACATGACTTATTTTTGCAGTTAAACATGCTAGTTTACCTGCCTTAAACACAATTGAGAAGCTGATCATAGAAAATTGAAAGGAATAGTTAATGCCAAATATGCCCTTTTTTACTTTCTAAAAACATTATATATGCTTTATTTTATAGTTGTTATTTATTTATTAGACCTATAATAAAGTTTATAACTCAGACTTGTCAAAGTCCATCCAAAAGGAAAGAAATGAAAAATCAACAAAAATTATAATTTGCAGTATTTCATTTCCAATCATTGTATTTCTCAACATCTAGAAAGTTACAGATTAAAACTGACAGACCAATGCATAGTAAAGTGGATTATTAGCTGAAATATGAAAAATGCATAATGAATTTTGACTTCTTCATGGCTTTTAGTCTCTTTTTGAAAAAAAAAAAGAATTAAAAAATCTATGAGAGTGATTATAGAAAAAAACAGGCAGATTCACCTCTACAGTGATAAATGGAATAAAAATGTGCTCTTGTATATGTGTGTCCATGTTTGCTTATGTATTTACATGTGTACTCTGTTTTCCAGGTTTCTTCCTTCTTGAGTGGAAAGACAGGCCAAAATAGTACATATTATCCAGTAAATATTCAGAGATATGAATAATTTCAGATATGTTCATTTGGCCTGTTCATCATTTAAAATAATTTATCAATTATTTTGCTGCATATTGTTGAAAGCTGTGATGTATAGGAATAACTCAGAATTCAGAATGAATAAGCAATAAAATACTAATATATTACACATATTTTGTAGCATGGTAATTAGGCATTATAGGAAATATCTGTTACAAAAACTTGGAGGAGGGACTGAATTTATAGATAATATGAGAAAAGTGAACATATATTCTGTGGAGACTGCCCTTCTCTGAAATATATTCTCAATATCAAACAAATTTGCATCAATAATAATTTCATAGGGATTAACAACCTAATAACCATCCCTGTGCCACACCACCCCCAATATTTACTCACACACACATGGCAGTACAATCAATTATAAGGTCTGAGACCCTGTTCATTCAGATCACATTCAGTTAGGAGTTCAGAGACTGTCAGCTCGTGGATTAACGCAGTGTATGGAGTAAGAATCCAAGTCTAGAAAGCATGAATGGGCAGTGTATGTGGAGAAGAAATAAAGGAGTGAAATAGAATATTCTAGCACATTGCATTTTGAGAAAGGCAAATATTGGTAACAAGTTTATACATTCTTGAATAGTCTGAACATTTATGCCATATTGAATGTTTAATAATAATAATACATATGGAAGGTTTCAATAGTTAAGACTATAATAAAAGTATGTAAAATATTTTAAAATGGTAGATATGAATTTAAGGGGATTCTCTTATTCCCAGCTGGTAGAAATCTTTCTATTTCATTCCTTCTCTATGCAAGAATGGATCATTTTAAGATACATTTTGAGACTTTCATCATCAATATTCAATTAATACCTATTGAGAAACTATCATATTGTCTAACTGGTGTAAACTCTGATGTCAGAGCAATAAAAAAGATAAAAATTGTTTTCCTTTTTGTGTTTATTTATTCTGGGAGCTATTCTGATACATGTTAATACAGATATAAATTGGGAATGTGTTTGAGGTAACTCCCCAGTTAGATGGGTTATGTATCTATGTGTAAGTGAAACCTTTCAGTGTAATAATCCTGGACTGACTTTAAAGACTTAGCTAGATTTAATGTTTCTTTGAATCAATGGATTTATATAAATCTCCCTCTTTCATCTTCAGGAAATGCTCTGTGGTTTAACCATTAATGTCAGAGCTGGCGTGAGGGGTAAGCATGGAGAACAAGAGAAATGAGAGGGCTCCTTTAAGATTAGAGGCTGTTCTTGACTCCAGTCACCATTTATATCTTTCCAGTAGTAAGATTTGTATTACTGAATTAAAAATATAAAATAAAAAATATTTATATACCCACCCTCAGAAAATGTATCCTGTTCTTTGCAGGTTCTTTGAAGAAAGCATCATACAACATAACAGGATAGCCACCACACCAGATGCACTTGGCTACCTATCAAAAGGCACCTGGCCATCTCAGAAGATGTGACTCAGAACACACTGAGAACAGTAGTGCCACAATGGGACTGGAGGCAGAGGATGCTAAGGCTCTTAAGGATCTGTAGCTGGGTTTAACAGAGTCAGGGTATTTATGCCGTGCACTGACTGATCTCTACCTCTGCTCACTTATTCAACTGCTACTTCTCTCACATGTATTCTTATTGCACAACATCCATGTTTGTTCATTTCCATTTTGCATTGCTAATAACATTAGGAATCAGGGAATATGCCATCGCCCCATGGCTCCTATAGAGAAAAAATGTACTAGATGAGTGTATATCTCAGATAAACTTAAATTGACAGTATATTTGAGATCTTGTTCAGCAGTACATTGGAGAGTATTAGAGATAAAAAGTTGAAAAACTAGCTTCTTCCATCTTGGAAGTGCTTGTATTTTGTGACCTGAATAATATTATTAGCATGTCTTCAGATCCTAGGTCAATTTTTCTTTGTTTTTTTAATAAAGCTTGCATATCACCAAGATGCACTTTTCACAGATGTTTGCTCCTGCTGGTTTAAATATTTTAATGTTAATTTGCCAATAATTTAATCTTTTATAGTTCATTAGGCAAACACAAAAATAACATATTGAAAAATATATTATCTTATTTGGAGATGAAGAAATTACTTGTGAATTTAAATGCTTTTCAAGATCAGAAGTGTTTAGTGTAAGAATTTAGACTCAAAAACATTTTCCCAAAACTTGAATTTTAATTAAAAATAAAGAATGTGATAATTATTTAAAGTATTTAAAGTATTCACTTTTAGAATATATTCTCATATTTGATTCCTATGTGAATAATGACACCATTTCCTTTTCCTGCCTTATCTGTTTGTGGAATGCAGTCAAGCAATACTTTTCACAAGTTACTGCACAGAACTTAGCTGAGAGAACTTAGAATAAAACAGTCTTTCCCAACTGCCCGTCAATTTGCTCAAGCACTATCGCCTTTTGTTTTCGTTTCTTTGACACTTTTCTTCTTTTATGAGCCTCTTTTTTCTGCTTTTCAGAAAATTTCCTCAAATATTTCTCTATACTACTTTTTTTTCATTCTCATTTTTTTTCTGCCAGAAACCCAGATTAATCAGCCATTTGTCCCTCCTGAAAATGCTCTTTTCAAGGTCAGCAGCAGAAGCCACTTGGGAAAATGCAGTCATCCATTCTCAGAAATCTTGCCAGCCAGTTTTTAGACAGTTGATTTCTCTGTATTTCTGGTTTGTGCGTCCAGGACAGTACAGTTCATGTTTTCCTATGTCATTGGCAGCCCCTTTTTATCTTCTTGATTGCTATTGTTTTATCCTCATCTCTTGGACGTGTAAATGCTGGAGGACTGCAGTCTCATCCTCTGACACCTTCTCTACTCCTGTACTAGAACTCCTGACAATCTCAGTGTCAGCACACTGTACCCTGTGTGATGAGGGACTCCTGAATCTATATCACAAGGTCTGCTTTTCTTTTAAACTCTAAAACTTTAACCATATTAAACATGATATATCTCAAATTGTGTGTGTGTATATGTATATATATAGACAAATGTTCCCCCCCCCCATTCTTGCTCTTCTTATTTATTTTCCCTTTCAGTCAATAGTGGTTGTACCCTTCCAGTTACACAAATATAAATATAAAAAAAGAAGTTGCTTTTGAATCCTTTCTCAACTCACATGTGTTATTTCACAAAATCTTGTATTCTTCTTCAAAAGGTATCCTGGTTTCAGTCACTTTTCAATGCTTTCACTACTACTGTTTTGCTTTATTCCAGTTCTTTCTGGGTGGGAATATTTTAAATATCTTCTAATTAACTCCTAACTTCCAACCATAATCTCACCTGTATCTAATTGTCAACAAGATAGCAGAATAATCCTAAAATATAAGTGAAAAAAATGTCACTCCTTTGCTCACTTTGCAATGGTTCTGCATTTCACCTAAAATCAAAGGTCTAATAATGACCACCTGTCTCCACAGTATCCTGCCCTCCTCCTTTATTTCCCCATCTCACACTGCAATATTCTCTGAATTCCTTGTTCTGTTCCACTATTCTGACTTCCTCTGCTCTACACATTTTCAGTGCATGCTTTTTTGTAGTTCCTCCTCTAACAGAAATTCTCCCCCACCCACAAATCAGAGACTCCCTAATCTCCTTCAAAGCTAGCATCACATTGTAAAAACAAAAAAAAGTTATCACGCCCACTGAATTTACTGCTCATTTCCTTCTTCACTTCCACCCTTACCATGAGCTATTTTCCTCTTAAAATTCATCTTCCTTTCACTGGCTTTTGTATAAACATGTGTACAAAAACACATTTTATAAAATGAGACTTTCTCACTCTTGGTTCAAAGATCCATCTTCATTCTTAGAACAACTCTTAACGCAAATTAATTGCTCCATAAGAATTTGTTGAGTGAAATGAAAATATAATTATATATCAGTGTGATATAACAACAACCTCCCACTGCTGTTCATTGAGTATAAAGTTTCAGCTATACAAGCTATTTCTAGAGATCTGAAAAGCAACACAGTATCTATAATTAATCTAGCATCAAGCACATTTTGTTTGATGATAGGTCTCATTTAACTGTTCTTGCAAACAAATGCAAAAAATAAACACAACAAACATTTTAGAGATTAATATTTTTGTTACTTATTTCCTGATGATTAGTTTGTGTTTTATTTATGATCATGAGAAGTATTTTAAGAAAACAATCCTATTTTAACTTAAACTTATGCTCATGAAATAAGTTAAATTAACATTTCTTTGTGTAGTTCAACTGGATATGTCTATTTTATTAGACATATATAGAGATATATGAGAAAAATAACTACATTAGTCCTACTCCAAACACTTAAAGAAAATAGCATGTCTTACTGAGTACTTTGTGATCTTGACTTTTTGATCAACATTCCTCTGAGAATTCCCTTCCTTCATCAGATTAATCAGCAGTGGTCTTCGGATGAGGAGTTGAAGATTATCAGTTTTCTTTCATTTGAAGCCACCAAGAAGAGAATCAATTTGTGTTGCTATCCTTTGGCCCAGGTAATGGACTGTGAGTAATCATAAAAGAGTTCATTATTATTATTTGATTACTAATTTGGCAAGCTGGGCTCATGCACTTTCTTACAAGACCATTTTGATATTTATAAACAGCAAAAAAATTTCATTCCAGAAGTCAAGACACCATTTGATGCTTGAAAATTAAGTGTTGACATTTTGGAAAATTAAAATTAGTTTATATATGTGTACATAATTGAACACTTTTGACAGATAATAAACGCATTGACTCAAATTTCCTGCAACGAATATACAGCATAAAATAACCACCTTGTGGATCTTCTCAATTCTGTCTGTTTTAGTTGTAGTAAAAGATAATTTTAAGCAGATGGTCATTAACATGGGCAGACTGATACTGACAGGTGCATAATGTACATGCATTTTGAAACAGTAAAATGGGAGAGACAGATACAAGTCTTTGTAATTTTAGTTATTTTGACTGTGGTGTCATCTCTCTGTTTTGCAATAATTTTGTGTGCATTTGCCAAATGGCTTTTTGACATACCTTCTGTTTTTGTAAGTTCATCTAATCATCCAACAACAATGTGCCCTGCAGGTGTATGTATGAAAACAAAGTAAAACACTCATTGACATTTAAGCTCCTCCTCAGCATTCACTAGTCCTCGGACTAGTGACAGAGATTACAACTATTCCTGGATAAAAGAGATAATGGAAGAGAATTTGGGGTACAGTGCTGGATTTTGTTTGCTAGCTCTTGTTGTTTCCTCTGCCTGTAACAGCAAATAATTAGATTTCGAGTGCTTACTAGTGGCCAGGCACTTAAATTTAAGTCATTGATCCACTAATAATCAAAGCAGCCGACCATAGGATATTATGCCCATTTGGAGAAACTGATGCAGAAAAGCTTACGAATCTTGCAAAGGTAGCACAGTAAAAGAAAAAAAAAAAAATTATCACAGGCTGTCTGGTTCAGAACTTCCATGCTTAAGTACAGCTGGCTAAAATAATCTTCCATCAGATATTGATAGGTAAATAGATATGTGAATGATATATGGATAGAAAAACAATGATATATATCTATATATTTCTCCCTCAATTTCTTCAAGTCTTTATTCAAATGTCAACTATCAGATTCCCTAACTTTCTAAAAAAAACAGAACTCTTGCCATTTTTTTTCACTCACCTTACTTTATCTTCCTCAAGAGCATCAATCATCATCTGATATATTTGTTCATTGTCTCATCTCTCTCCCCACAAGAAACTAAAAGCAGGAGGTTTTTTCATTCTGCTAATCACTTCTTACTTTTAGAGTCAGGAAAAGTGCCTAAAAATAATACAATAATAGACACTAAAAATAGTTGTCAAAAGAACAAAAGAATAGAAAGAAAGAGGACTCGGGGTTTGTATCCATTTATATCCGATTGCAGTTTAGCTATTTTGTTCCCACATAAATCTTTTTGAACGACTAAAATTTAACGACTAAAATTTATTATTTAAATACTGATTTACATGTACACTTTCAGTTGCATGACTTTATCTTTTGTGGCTCAAGTATACTTAACACCACTGAGTCTAGGAAGTAATTTATTGATTCTATATTCATGCATCATATACAATGGGCAAATAATTTCTTAAATATATTTAATTTTCCTTAATAAACTCTGAATTAAACACTGAATTCTATTAAAATAGAGACATCTGCAAGGTAGGTATAAATCTAGGTTCTAATACTTGATAACATTTGCTAACATTTCTACCACTAATGTACTTATTGTAAAATGAGCATAATTATTCTCTACATACACACACACACACACACACACACACACACACACACACATATATATATATATATTTATATGCTTTCATATTGATTTGGGGAGAGTATACCTTAAAAATCTATAGGGCATTATGTACATCTATGAGCAGAAAATTAACTGACTGGCAAAACCTGGGACTTCTAAGAGCAAGGACCCCACCTTAGCAACTTGGATGTGGTACACACCCCTAGAGATATGAATCATTTTTACCCCAGATAGCCTGGACATACCCATGAAGGGAGAAACCCCAACTCTTCAGTTATATTCAAGAACTCATCCATCTTGCCTGAGTGTGAGATGTGGGCAACATGTGTGGTACTCTTACACATGCATTCTCTTGATGTAACTTTCCTGGCCCACAGGGAACTTCCCGTTGCTGTTACTGCTTTTAATAAACTTTGCTGTGTGATCCTGACCAAAGGGTTCTCTCCATAAATTCTTTCTGGATGGGTCCAAGGTCTCAGTGTGTCTCAACTCACCCTCCACCACATCAGTGTGAGACATGGTAGGTTATACCATGATGCTGTGGCAATAGATATATCTACACACACACGCATGCCCACACTCATGCACTCATGTACACATGCACACACTTTCTTTTCCCTTTCAGAGACGGCACATTTGCTTTGAGTCTAAATCACTCTACTGCAGTGTCTTTCATGTGCTAGCTCAAAGTTCTTATTCTAACAATTTCATGGAACTTCCATACTGGCACGTGTTCCTACGTTTGCTATGGCACACGCACACATAGAGATAAAAATCATAGCAAATAATAATCATTAAAAAACCTTCAAAAAGAGAAAATGTTAGAGATTAGTTTACAACATATCCAAAAAAATTTATTACTGTAAAGTTAATAATACAGGATTATTTAAAAAAATCAAAAGACTGGATTTAGAAAAATCTATAACTAAAGTACATAGCCCACTAGCTTACTAAATCAGAAAATAAAGACCAAAATTGATACTTTTTTTAATGCGAATGGAAAAACATCAGTAATATCTAGGAAAAAATAATATTGAAGTCGGTGATTTTCTAGGAAAAAATGTATAAAAATTATCATTAGAAGAAACAGGTACAAAGAGAAAATTTGCAAATAATTGATAAAATTTTATAATCACTAGTTCAGGTATTTTCACATATTAGCTCTGCCAAGTCTTTAAGCAATACATCATCAGAATGCTATTTAGTTTGGATCAGGAGAAAGAGAGGGGTAGGTGAGAAATATATTTTTTAAATATTATCCAATGCATTTTTAAATCAACATAGTCTTAATATTAAATCTAAGCAGAAGGAAGTACTACAAACAAATTGTAAACAATAATTTTTACATGTACTCACAAAATGCTAACATCATTTTACAAAGCCATATTTCAAAATATGAAGTTTTTTGAACATGTATACTTTTCTATCCCATATATAAGTAGCAGTGGAATTTCAGTTATAGAATGTATGTATCTTCAGGTTTTATAGATCCTCCCAAATCATTTTCCAATAAAATTATTTGTATTTTTATACAATGGGTTAACAGGAAAAATACTACATAACTATGGAAATGAGCAAATTCTAAATGAACAAATTTATGTATGTGAAACAAAAACATCACAAAAATAGAAAATCATGAAAACATAAAAAATAGGGTAGAGGTAATATTATTATTTTTAAAATATAGCATAAACACTATCAACACTATCCTTTACAACTAGAAGACAGGTTTGATAGGCTGTTATTTCATAGCAGGAAGTAGAGATATCCAGGCTACTGGTACTATAGCAATTATCACGATCTGAGTGCAAGATATGCATGTTTATTTTGTAAAAATTGATGAGCTATGTACTTACGCATAAAACATGAATAGTTTAAAAATTGCTGTGATATTTCATTTGAAGACAAAAATATGTTTTAAAAGCTGAAATGCCTATATAAATATACATGCATTTGTGCATAAATACTTCATTTAAAAGGCTTAAAGGTCAAAACACGTTTTCGTTTATTGGCAATAAATATAGTTTGTATTAAATAATTTTAACAAATTTACTAAAATTTATATTAAGTCAAAAGGAAACAAAATGAATAATGCCATTAATGTAGGAAATATTTTATAAAGTTAATATTTCTGACATTTTAAATGATATTATTTTATCTGAATTCATGTTAGTCAAATATTTTGGTATTTAAAAAAAGTTTTGGAGGAGTAGGTTTTAGAAGTCACGTGGAGATGCCACACTTAGTGAAACAGGGGTTAAGTCAATTGTCTCTGAAGGACACAGACCACACACCCTTGGGTTCAAATCCCAGGTCCAAAGGGAAACAGTGTGAACAACTAAATAGAAATAAAACTAAAAGATTATTCTTCTTCCTCTCTCTAAAAAAATAAGAAAGGAATAAAAGAAAAGTTACATGTAGACTCCCTAACAAGTTTTACAATATTACAGATTAATGAAATGCATTTATATTTCTGCCTGAAAGCTATGAAAAATGCAAGACTTTTTTAAAGATATCAAATAGGCATCAGATAGTTTACAATTTTGTTCTGGTTGCTAAATGAGTTATAAAAACACTTCCATTTTTCAGAACCTCCTCAAGTACGAAAGAAAAATGAATATAAAGAGAAATAACTAGATTGCATAAAATATCAGCTTCTGGAAGCTATAACCATGGTTAGTAAATATAAAAATATAGATGATCAGACTCTCTGATATTACCTCAATTTTACACTTAGATTAAATGCACTGATTTTTATTAATATTATTAAATTAAAATTATCCACGGTATCCAATATGGCAAATGATAAAAGGATATAAATAATTCATATTTTTGCAAACAGCACAAATTGATAATAAATACTGTGTGTGTGTGGGTGTGTGTGGTGAAGAGAGCCTTACAACTGAACACTTTTACAATAAGCCAGCATTCACTGAGTGCATATATAATCATGGAAATAAAATAGGTTATTTGACCTATTTTGATGACTCAAAATATAGAGTCCTAAGCCCTTCAGTTTAATTATCCTAGCAGATATTGGAAAAGAACTAAATGTTATATAAACACATATATACATACACACACATATATCTATATCTACATATATATAGATATATCTATATATATCTATATATATGGAGAGAGAGAGAGAGAGAGAGAGAGAGAGAGAGAGAGAGAGAGTTTTCCAGTAGAAAAAATCTAGGAAGTGGTGCATTTAGTTTAAAATATTGAGCTGCTGAATGTTATATCCCTCTGAGTTATACGGCACTACTATTGCATTAAAAATTTAATAGATAGCCTTAAATTGTATAGACATTCTAAGACCTAGACATGGTTAATAGCTTCTGTTTATTTCATAGTCCACTAGATTTTCTACAAACAGATGTTCTTTATAACCTCACTTAGTTGACCATTTAAAATTGTTATTGCTCAAACCATTTTGAATTATACATATTCCTGATACATAAATATAATGCAAAAGCTTAGGGAAGTTGACACATTGTCCTGGTTGATATTTAGTAACCTAGAAGCCTACAAGTAAATAAACAAAACCTCACTGGCATTGTTCAATACTGATGACATCAAATAAAAGTGTTATTACAATAATTATTTCAAACAGAACTAACAGATGAACCAGTAATTTCACTTTTAGTTTTATGCAAAGAAAATGAAAATATTAATTTAAAAAGGTAATGCTATGTTCATTGTACTAGTACTTATAATAGTCAGATATAGAGACAATGTAAATGTCCATCTATTGGTGAATGGAATGTCTGTATTTGGAGAAGTCTCAGGGACAGCCCCAAGTAACAGAGTATGTAGCTGACTGTTCACAGTCTTTAGAGGTTAAAAATAAATAAATATTTCTATTAAAAAATAGTTGACAGTAGTCACAGCCAATAATAGTCATGGAAATTTCCCATACTTAACAGTTTCAAAAAAAAAACACAAACAAGAAATACTGTCATTTGCTTGTCCGAAATCCAGGATGTCATGTAAACTTTCTTTTTTTACATGGACAAGTGCATCATTTAAATTCAGAAATTTATTCTATTCTCATTCCAAAATACTATGAAATAAAGTTAATTTTTTCTTGGATTTCTTGCTTATTTTTTTAATTTTTAGACTTTTGGTAATCTTAACCCCCAATTGTCACCATTTGAGGATAAATAGACCAATGTCACAAAAATTTCCTTCTGCCTAATTCCGACTCCAAAACTTATTTTCTTTATGGCATAGTAACAAATATTGGTGCAACTTACTATATGTTTGGAGGTATTTTACCTGATCATGTGTAATCTTGAGTAACAGAATTTGAATTCTGCAGATACAATCAAATTTAACATTTTACAGTAGTTAAGGAATCTCAGAATCAAAGTCTAGTCACAAGATTTAATTCACCAGCAGTAAAAAAATGTAAGAGAATTGTCATGATTTATTCTAATTTCAAGATGCCACAATTTTTCATACATTCCTGAATTCATCCAATATTGATTATGGGTTTAACCTTGTAATGTTCTTTATCTGGTAGACAGGAACAAATTTAATCTAAGCAGACACTTAAAATTGATTTTTTTGTTTTTCTTCCTTCCTTAGAAACATGCCAATGCCATGAGAAAAAATCTGAGATTGTCTGCTGTTGCTGAGAGACCACATGGAATAAATCATAGTAGTTGTAGCCAAGGATATCCTAATTCAGTTCCCTAATACACTCAATGCCTATTGCATTCTTAGAAATGAACATCATCAAAACCAGCAGCCCGGCCTGGCTAATGATAGATTTGAGATAAATAATACATAATTATTGTTTCAATTTAAAAGTTTAAGAATTTTATACTTAATAGCAATAACTATTATTGCAATAGTGTTTCAGGATATCTTTAAACATTGTCATTCTTACAGAGTATAAATTCCAAAGAGAAAGTTTTTATAGAAAAGAGTGAAAAATGGATCCAGGAACAATCAGTGACATTTGAGAAATGCAGTAAGAGAAGGAATTTTCTTTAACAATTTTTGTTTTTTTCTAGAATTGCCATTATAGGACTAACTGTATTTGGATATCCATTTCCTGACTGTACAATACCCAGCCAAGAATCAGGAAATTAGCTTATTTTAAATCAGTCTAGCTCTTTTGATCACTTTTTATGTCACTCCGTTGGAAACGCTAAAGATGATTATTAAGTCAAGACCATATGAGTCAAATACTTGTTTCTTCATATCATCCAGGGTGGTTGACAAATGAGGGTCTTAAGAAAGACTTTTAGTGGGAGATCCAATGTTTGATGAAATAATTGATATAATATTAACTGATAACATGTAGGAGGTTACAGGGTTGGAGAAAAATATATATGACGCAAAGTCATGAGAGGAATTGTCTGAAAATGACTTTTTCAATGAAAACTCAGATTTAAAAAAGGATATGAAAATAATGTTCTGCAAGAATGTACAAAAATAAAACTATATATGGAAATAACATAACAATTCAGGAAGTAGAATGATAAACATTTCAATAGAGTGAAGAAACCCGGGGTTGGGAGGGGGAATACAAGGTGGAAACACGGGGAAGGACAGAATAATAGCAGGAATTTGTTTTTTTGATAGTGATGTGGTGCCAAGTTCCTGAGAAATCTGGGTCTAGGGTTCTGACTTTAATGTATTCTCAGCTGTGAATGAGTTTGAACTCATCTCTCCCACTTGTCTTGAACAATGGGAACATACTATTTTTCTCAATTGCCCTATTATATGAAAGCAGAATAAACTATAGCCCATTTGGTGGAGACTAAATTACAAAGTATATCATTAACAGCAATTACACATTAAAGCAATATGCCAAAACCTAAAACAGTTGTTAATATCATGTGATTGCCTAGTTTAAAGTTATAATCCAATTCAAGCATTGTTAGAAATTATATACAAGTATACATGAGCTATCTCTAGACCACTTGAAGAGTTAAAAAGGAAAAAATATTAAATTCCAAAATGCCTATAATCTACTATATGTAAAAATAAGTATTAATCCAAGTAAACGTAAATCCAATATGCAAATTTTAGGTACTTATTATTGGGGAGTATAATGATTTTGAAAATGGTAAGGGGAAGTATTATAAAATCCAGTTTATATACAAGAGTGGTGGATTAGTAAAGATAAATGAAAAAGTGACATTTCTGATGATAAAATTATTTTTAAAAAAGAAATATATAATGAATCAAGTCTCTGAAGAATTACAGAATTGGAGCAAAATAATTCTTTATATAACATCCCGGATCTTGAATGTAATTTTAAAGACAGTTAGATAAGGGTTTTAATAAATCTTTCCTAAAGCACATACTCAGGAGGAGGAGCATAGCTCGCTTACCCATTTTGTTAAATGTGATGACACAAACTACCATTAATATTAAATAAATCAAAGAAACTATAGTGTAAAGTAAATCTAAAACTCTGTGGACCACAAAATTAACTGAGTGTGTTATTGAACCTGTAGTTTTAGTGCAAGTATTAATCATTCAAATGTGTGAAAATCACTGCTGTTCTCAGGAGTGAGTCATCAATACAGTCTACACCTATTAGAAAGCTGTCTTACCATATCATCGAAGGAGTAAAAACAAAATTTTATTTCATGTTCTTGCATATTTTAAATCATAATCCCTGATTTAGTATTTTAATTTGGATTATGTCCAACTCATTTGTCTTTAAAAGAAATATGGTTTTGTTTTCTATTTTATTGTTTCAATATTTACACATAGTGTTGTAAAGCAAGGTAAAATTGAAGAGAGTCAAGTGAAATTATCCTATAAGATTTTCATTTTGAGATCATTTCAAACCTAAAGAAAACTTGTAAGCTTAACAAAAACTTTCACTTCATACTGTATTACCCAACTGTTAAATTTTTATACTTCCTTAGGCATTGTCTCTCTATTGCTTGATAGAAACATGTACTTTGGAACTGCATGAATATTGTCTTCATGAAATATAACCTACAAGTTTTAATACCCATAGATAATTAATAAGTAATTATATTTTATTACCATGGTTGCCTAAAAGTAACTTTAAAAAATTTTATTGAAAGACTATTGCATCCTAACACTATATAGGTTTATTGTCATTGTAAATCAAAATCTGTATGTAGTACATTCAGTTTACAGTTAAAAGCCCAATTCTATCTTTCACCATATTATTGACTTCTTTTATTAGATTTGCATACTCCCTCTTTCCATTGCTATTATTTCTTAATCCTTTGATAACTGACACCTATTATAATTTTAACTGTTTTTTTTCCCTAATACGGACATGTTCTTTCTTTACTGTATATATAACTCGACATGTATGAATATATGTGTATGTGTATGTTTGCATCTATCTTTCTATATCTTATATATTGTTATGTATTCTCATGTATTATTTTGTATTCTCATATATTTATTATCCAGAAGGACTCGGATTTATTTTTTAATCAGTGGGTGTAATAGCTAACCTATTACCTTTGTTTTGAGATTCAATTTGTCCTAGATTTGACTAGATGGAACCCCTTCAATCTACTTCATGTATCATTTTGACAATGCCCCATAATTTTTCACCACTCCATCACTTTCTGGAACAACAGCTGAATTTACAGTTCATACTTTCTCTGTCCAAGATCTTAATTGCTTGTCTATCTCACCAAGCTATCTTGATTATTTTTATCAGAAAGTGTACGGCATTTAGAAATTGGGATCATTGTATGCATATTACTAATGACAGTACTGGAAGCTATTATTTATTTTTTGCTATATTATGCCAGCAAATGTTGGGACTGAGAACATCTTTATTCTTATTTAAAATATAATACAATTTTCATTTTCTTGATAGCTAAAAGGTTTCAAATCATCTGCCATTCATCTTTCTTGATATGATCTGAGATATAAAACAATATGTGAATCTAATCCTGTGCTCTGATAAATGGGTGAGTGATATGTGATGCAACACACCAAGGGAAATTATCAAACCAAATATAAAATTGAGACAACAGTTGATGATATGAGAAAATTGGAATTGGAAACATAACTATGATATACCATGCCAATCTCGTTTTCTAGGTTGTTATTGTTTTTATTAATTAAATACTTTCTTAATTGCTAATGTGTAAAATATTCATAAGAGCATTAAATTTGTTTCATGTGAACCTTTGTTCCTACATAATAGGTAATTAAATCCAAAAGCATGTGTGTTTACAATATCATAGGCATATGCAATTAATCACAATGATTCTATTTTTAAATAAAGCAAGTATTTAGATTTTCAAATTAATTTTCTAGTGCAATATCCTTTTTGATTATTTAATACCATATGGTAACTATTACCAAAACTTTTATTGATTTTTCACATACTTTTTTCATCAGAGGATACATATTTAAACTATTATTTGATGTCCTAGATCTATTATTTGGTATCTCAATAAAATTACATAGAACAGATAAAACATTATTTCATTCTAATATACTGTTATAGTTCAAGTTTCAGTAACTTTGCATTTCTAGTGATAGAGTAGTTTATAAGTAATACTAAGAAGTATTTAACATTAAGACTCTTTAGTTCTTATTATTTCCCTTGCATTTCCTTAAAATCTATAGTGTTTATTCTTTGTTAATATCACAAGAATCATAATTTTTGTGATGGAAAAATATTACATTTTCTCAATTCATAATAAATTGTAATAGTGAGCGCATAAAACTTATGAAATAGCTTTAAACCTGTATTCTAAGACAATACTAACCATATTTGGTAAGTTTCTCTGCACTCCAGAGCCTTATCTTTTTAGAAAGAATTTACAAAAGCATTTATATGTTTTCATTTGCTTTATTCATTTAGAGTTCTAATTCATCTAACCCCCACCTCAAAACAGTTATGTATTAGAATAAAATAACCTAAAATTAAAAAGTACTCTTTTTTTTAAAATACTGATTTCTGGACAGCCATATATTGTTTCAGTAATATCCCGTATTGTCTCCTAATCTTCCAGATGTGATCTCTCACTTTATATTTTGTTTACTTGCTCAAGAATGTCAGAGTATATAATTCTCCTGGTCTTAATAATAGTTATCTTAATATGGTGTTATATGACAATTGGTAATGCTAAGAGGCAGATATCTATATAAATTTATATAATGAATATAAATATGACATATAATATATAATAATATATAACAAAGAGAAAATATAACTAAAATATAAATACAATAACCACATATATCCTTGAAAAATCTCTTCCTGATCATTAATTAATTAATGAAAATTTAATCTGTCTGAGACCATTCCAATTTACATTACAAAGGAAACTGCACTAAGAACAAAATCCTAAAATGTATTTAAGAAGGATCTGGTATATCCAGCTAATCTAGGGAAAGAAAGCTGCTAGAAAAAGAAACCTAATATTAGCAACCTTTTATCTCTTTTAGAATAGCTAAAAATAGAAATTGTGTGGGTGTCTAAGAAGCTTACCCATCATTTTGACATTTATTCTATTTTTAGTTTTCACATTGTTCTTTATTGAACCTAAATGTTGCTGATTATGTGTGCAAGAATCTTTCTTTGGAATTTTCCTGAGACTGTAATTTACTACTTGACTTTCAAAATCTATCATTGTTCTAGGGAGAACATGATAATTTTACTACTCTGGCAGAATAATCTACTTAGAACTTACAGTTAAAAGGCACAGGTAAAAAGAGCTTATGTAGTATTTACTATAATCACACATGCAAGTAAAATGGTGTAAGAATTTGCGTGACATTACTTTGAAGATATAAATATTATGTGTATTTGAAATGAAAATAATCAATATATTATTCACTGCAACTCTTAACAACAAAATTTCATAGTTAATGCATAGTATATAATTGTGTATATCCTTATTTTAAATCCTGGAACCGAAGATAGCATGGTAGTTTTATTCTTAGTAATTTTCTTTGTTGATGACTTCGTGATTATTTACTTTTTAACTGTTATGTAAAGATAACATGGATTTATACATATATAATAAACAAAATTAAAATATTTTAGCAAGATAATTTTTCTTATTTTATAATAATACATTGAGACTCCTTATACATTAGACAATAACAGGAATAAATCTCTTATTACACAATGCCCAGAGAAGTAATAAAAACATATTTCAAAAAAATTTAATAGATCAGTGAAAGGTGAGAGCATGTTTCTATCCATTATATTAAATCAAAATTTAACTAATAAAGAATATAACCATTTAAATAAACAGGAAGAGAATTCCTGAGCACATATTTTAAATTATCAAATTGCCACTAAGAAAGTACCAAATAAATTATTTCTGAAGGCATCTTAATTATAAAAATGGTTAGTTTAAATTTTCCTGATGCATGTCATAATAACACATATGTATGTGTGCACTGAGTATGTATATATTAGCATATTAGAGTGTATGTACATGTGTGTGTATAAAATCTAGGCATATATAGTGAGATATGTAAACCAGTTTGAACTACCATTTGAAACTAAAGATACGTAAACTTTTTTTGAAAACAAATGCATTATAACACTCAGTGAGAACAATATATTCCAGTTTAATTTATGTGCTATTTTATAAATAGTTTTAAACACAAAATTTCAAAAAATATTAATGAAAACCTTAATTCTAAAATTCAGTTTTGTTGCTTTTCCATGGATACACAGTCTCAGTTTAGTATCTGCCTTACTTGTATCTCAGGCAACTAAAGCAGAGCCTAAGGCGGCTGTAGCAGCAGGAGGGTTCAGAAAGGCCCGCTTCTCCTGAATGCAGGCTAGTTCTTCCTAATGATAAGCATGACTTCTTGTATCTACTGGTACAGATGGGTCACAACAAAATAAAACAGACAAAACAGAGAAGGGCAACTATATATAAATCACTTTAATTATTTTATAGTACATAAGAGACCTTCACAAAATGAAATGAGACAAGGACCTTGAAGACATTTATTGTTAGAAGCAACAGTACATTTTATATATTCATTATTACTTCGGATCTATTTTAAGGAAGCCTGCTTTATGTGAAATAATGTAGAAAGTTAAGACCTTGAAAAAAAAGCTGCAATGAAGCTAAAATGAGGACTGAAATGTTCACTTTAACATTATAGTTACATGTATGTGTACATTCATTTGTCTCTTTAAACCAATGTTAACAAAAAAAAGCTAAATAGGAAAAATGTGTTTTAATCCAAGAAAAATTCCTAAAGGAGAAACAAGTAACCCAGGAAAACTTTGAAAGCTAGAAAGTGAATGGTAGAGTGGTAATAGACTTAGAGCAGAGCTTGGAGACACAGACCCAGAGCAACAACGAAGGTTGATGTAGGTGAAATATCATCTGCCTGTCACAGATGAAATCCCGAGAAGCAAACATGGATCATGGATTATGGCATTTTGTATTTATTAGAGATTATGGCTCAATATATAAAAAGAGAAAAAGGAAGAAATAGGAGTAGGTGATAGGTTGTCAGAAAATATGACTACAAATGGCCAAATCATCAATCCTTGCTGAGATCCCTTAATGGGCTGTTTTGGGGAAAATGTGTCTTTATGTGAAATGACTCATTTTAAAACATTTCTTTGTTCTTTTACATTTCTCCAAGTCTTACAAGCAGAAGGAGTGATAGTCTTGACCTTTTTCAGGATGTTTTTGTAGCAAATAGCCTTAGAGACAGGAGACAGCTGACATCAAGAGAGATGTTTGCAATCTGGTATAGAGGCAATCTGTCCCTTTAAGGCAAAAGTGGGTGAATTTGGTTATAACCCCTGACTAGAGATTGGGACTTCTGAAGTTGGAGTTCTCTGTTACATACAGAACTAAAGTTTATCTCTGTATTTTTCCCATAAGAGCTTGTGATCAGATGAACCACTATAAAAATTAAATCACGTTGTTGCTGTTCCCATGAGGAACAAATTCCTTTGCTTTTAACGTCTTGTGTTGTCTCCTAATATTCATGAAATTGTGATGGCCAAATATTGACTTGAGAGCAGGGCAAAGTTTGGATCCGTTGACAGATTTTGGTAATTTTTGTGATGAAGATAGGTTGCTGACAGAAACATGGCATCTGATATGATGATTTGATATCTATATTAACTAAGAAATGATTACTATAATCAAACTAACATAACAACTAACAAATCTGGTAAAATTTTTCAATATACAATATTGTTTAGTCAACAATAGGTGCTATATCATAGAGCAGATCTGCAGAAGTCATACATTTTGGTTAATTATAACTTTATATCCATAAAACTAACCATTTCCCCTTTCCCCCATCTTCCGTCAACCAAAATTTTATTTCAGACTTCTGTAAATTTCATACCAGTATTAACACAGTTAAGAGATGGCCTTCCATTGGAAAAATAAATTAATGTTTCTTTGGCCCAACAAAAAAGTCACAGAGACAAAATACTTGCTTGGATATTTTCTATATACTGTATTTTTACTTCAATTTAATTTATTCTTTGAATTTATAATAGTCTAAATTGTCTGAAGAAATAAATCTTATCACTGATGCTGTTTTCTTCATTGGATTTCTTCAAGAATCATGTAACTAATCTATGCCACATGCTTAAAATAATGTCTGGCATATGTTGGGTTTAAAGATGTTATTTTTGTTCCTTTCCAGTTTTATTGAGAAATTCAACATTGATATAAGAAAATGGATATAATTAACACAAATTATCAGAATTAATTTCAACAAGATAATTATTTGTAATAGTGTTGTCATTTCTATTTTCCAGATAATTCATTTTCTTTCTGTCCTCTACAGCTTATACACAACTTTGTAAAAGAGTGAGAGAAGTGGCAAGGAAGAAGGAGAGAAGAGGTACAGAAATAAAAATATAAATGAAAAAATTCTCATATGCAGATACTAGAATAAGAATAATGAGAAAGTTAACAGATTGGTTGGGAGAACAGCTGTGTAAGTTTAAACTTATTATTTTTGAGATGCCTGTCAGACATTCACTATGTAATTCTTAATCCAAATTTGGATTCAGACCACATATTGGATTCATATTAAAACTTTTAGGTACAATCACCAAGGATGTCACCTTCAACAGAGAATAGAAGAGGCACGTGGTTTGAGCCTTGACTTCCCCCAGTAGTTGCAAGGGAAGAATAGCTAGCAGGAGAAATGAGAAGGAATGACCATTAGATAAACATGAAGAGCAGGAGTACGTGTTGCCCTAAAATCAAGAGACGAACGTTTTTCAAAATGGAGAAAAAATTAGGACCAAGAAATAGGTATTGAATTTACAAATATGAAAGTTGTTGATAATCTTAAGATTCACTCTAAGGAGGTATAATGGATTGACTTTAATAAACTCAAGTGCAAAAGGAGTCAAGGAAATAAAAATTTAAAATATAAAACATTGATGATTTCAAACAGTAGCTTGAGGTGTGTAGAATTCTATAAATCCTTTAGTGTATACGTAAGTGCTTGTAATAATGTTTTTACTTAAACTAGAGTGTTATATACCTTCTATCATGCTGTTAAGTAAAATATTCAATTTCCAAAAAAACTGAATACATTCTTATTAATAGTTTTAACTAACACTGATAATGTGATTAAGACAGTTACACAACAATTGTACTCATAGGCATGCTCCCAAACAAATAATATTTTCATTGATAACCAAAGTGGCTAATAATGATCTAGACCATTTTTTGCATATGTATAGTGATCAATTATTGTCCATAAAGAAATCGCACAGAAAAAAAGTGAGGATTCTGTGGATTAAAAGTAAATGCAATATTGATCTGTTCTTAAACAGTAGACATGAATTATTCTAATAATTATTTCTGTGTCAAAGAAAAGGACAAATCACTCAGAGAGCGTAATTTATCTCGGGAAATACATGTATTAATTTTTCCAGAATCTTAATACATTGAATTTCTGGTCATATTGTATAAAGGATCACACAGTATCTTGTACTCATTTTAATTAGATCACATATTTATAGAAGGATTTTCAAATAATTTATTGAATAGCTGAATATACCTTTCACAAAATATATTACATCATAAGATCAGACACAAAAAGAAAAGCAGCACATAACTTCAGTGTATTTCTCCCACAAGGCTGTGTTTTTTGAGTAATTCTGAAAGGTACATTTTTCTTTTCTGACAGGGAATAATATTTTATTGAAGAGGTAAAAGGTCTATTTTGAGAACAACAAACATCTTGGAATTCTACAATAAAGATGTATTACATCCCTTATGTTAGGTAACTAGGCTACCTAAATTTGACTTAGGTGCTATAGAGGTTATATAAACGCTGCAGTAGCAAAAACATTTCACATCCAAGAACAAATAGATGACAAAAAAAGGAATATTTCACAATATCTCAGAAGTTTATGTTGTTGCTTAGAATCAAATTGCTTTTTTAAAATAATTAGACTTATCATGTTTGAAATTTGTATTTATTTAATGATTGGTTTTACTTTAGAGTACCTTTGATACAAAAATCCTGTTATAATCTTCATTTAAGAAAAAGTTAAAATGGAATTTCAAATTCTATTTGGAAAATGATAAATCAGAAATAATGAATATAAGATAATTAAATAAGCAGTGAACAGTTAAGTATTGAAAGCTAAATTTTATCTAAATGCAAAAATATTGATGGTCACCTACTGTTTGCAAGGTCTTTAAGTTGGCCATAGAAACAACATAAATAGGGAGCAACACACAGTTTTTCTTTCAAAAAAAATGCTTAATTTGATGTTACATTACTCTGAGTACACTCATTTGGGGATACTATAAAAGTAAAATGAGTGATCTTCTTTGTGTTAGGAACTAAGTGGAATAAATAAAAACAAATTGTTGGAAGCTTAGGTAAAGTAGAATTATATTGAAAGACTGCCTATACATCATGGTGATATGAAGAGAAAAAGATTAAATCAAAAGAAGTGACAACAGAAAATAAGTTTAAAAAAATCAAAGGCAAATAATATATATACTGGTATTATTTTAATGGAAGAAAAAATATAGGATTGTTAGCAGAAATTTCATCATATTAAAACTCAACTAGGCCTGCTTCAAATAACTATCAAAAAAGTCCAACTGATTTCTTGGGTGGAGGAAGATACAAATGTTTTCTCTATTATTTCTTCTTCCACAAAATATTATTCTTTTCCTTCTGAAATCCCACACTGACTTAGACAAATTCCAAAAGTGTATCTGTAGTGCAAACTTCTGATAAAATATTTTTCCAAGTTAAAATTTTTATTCTGTGTTTTATACATTGCTGACATTTTTCACATACCATTAAATTATATTTAGTAAAATGATACATATGGTTTTTTGGCAACTGAGGTATCAAAGAAGGCTTTTAATATTTTTTCTGTTTTTTAAATGTTTCTATTTTTATTATTTATATGTCTTGAAACATGAACCTTCCTGACACTGTGCACTACACTAATTACATAATTTATGAATGTAAAGGGAAAATTTGCACTCAGATATTCTTTCAGTGTTATGAATATTTTTAATTCTTCTTTCATGTGAATGTAATTTTTCTTAGTAATAAAATATTGGGTATAAAATCCATGCATGACTATTGCTAACAAGTGATGTAAGTATTAAAATATTATTAGGAAGCTAGAAACACTAATTAAATTATTTGCTGAAAACTATATGCCTTTTCATAATCCAATAACATTTTATCTTTAATATTATAGTTTTAAATTATCTATATATGTCAGAGTAAGTTCTTTTAGTATTCTTCATTTTATTTTTGATTGATTTGTCTATTTTTGTTTATTCCTGGCACTTAATACGTGAGAAAACTTATAATGAATTTGGTGTTTACCACTCATGCACACTTATGTGCAAAATACACACAAGCACATTCACAGACCTGTATACATAAATCCTACTGGAAATTTAAAAGATCAATTATAATATTAATGCTTTCCGTTCATGGGCATATTGCATTGTAACATTTAGTTGACATAATTCTGATTATTAAGAAAAAGTGAGTCTTGAAATTTCCTTTGTATCACAGTCAAAAAGGAAACAAAATTAAGTTCAATTCAAAATATAAAACTCAAGGTATATTTTAAAAAAATATAGTAGAATAGCTTCACAATTTAAACACAACCAAAGACTTTATTATACAGGACCCAAAAGTGCTAAACATCCCCTAAAAAAGCTGTGCTTCATTAAAATTAAGAGGTTTTTGTTCATAAAATACATAATTCTGAATTAAAAGCAAGATACTGAATACAAACATTTTCAATAAATATGTTTGAAAACAGGCTAATTAACAATATATAAAAACTCCTACAAATCAGTAAGAAAAATCAAAACCTTAATGGAAAAAATTTAGAAAAATGTTTCAAAAAATATTTCACAGTATCTTAATTATTTATTAATATAGTAAAAATCTTACTCCTCTTCTTTATTGAAATTAACATCACAGTGCTGTCTCACTCCAATGACTAATATAAAAATATATATAAAATAGCAAATGTTAACAATAATGTACGGCAACCTGAACTCTCATAAACTAATGATTAAAGAGAATATTACACAATCATCTTTGGAAAAGTATGTGATCATGAGTATAATGCAGCTAACTGACTTCTACATTTGAAGAGAAATCTGCATATGGAAATAGTATCTTCATGTAAGTAAAATAATATTGATTATAATGATACACTTTGAAACTAGGTTTTAGGTACATGAAGATTTCATTTCTATTGTTTTTGATTTATCATTTCTGATAAAAAATGTTTTAAAAGTAATTATTGAATTATACAATTAGAAATCAAGGCACTTCATTCAGTTTTCAGACATAGGCCAATTCACAGACTCTATTCTGCTTTTAGTGAAAGAAGGATCCTTTAACATTGACAAAATGTGTAAACTTTTATGTACATTTTCCCTAAAGAGAAATAATGTCATTTATCAGCAGCAAAGGGAAAGAATAATCCACACCAGTGGGTTTTAAAAGGGCTTTGATTTGATGATAATTTCTCTCTATAGACATGAAAACCAAGAAATTTCCTTGAAAGAAATGAACACATGAATATCAGAGAAAAAAACTGAATGTTGATGCAAGCATATTTCACAGAGGGGCTCCGTGTGACATTGAACCAATAATTGTGAAAGTTTGCTCATGTTCTACCTATAGAAAGGTAGAAACATGAAGTGAGTAGTGAAAAAATATTTGATGTAATGCCCAGAATATTTGAGTTAAAGAAAAATATTAGAGAAATATTCATATTTTAAGCTTATTAATCAATGATTTCTTTTTAGTTTACCCTTCCAGATTTTAGGTCATGTAACATCTGACCATGAACATCCAGAACTAAATAGAATAGTGGTTATTTAATATAAATACCTGTTTTGAGAATAGATACATTATAGGGCTCTTTTGTCCTAATTTTGAGGGAAAAGTAGAACTTTTATTCACTTTTATGTATAAAAAGAGCAGTAGAGTTCCATAAGACATGACGAGGTACAGGCAGAATATGGTGGGTATATACAGGAAAACAACGTGGATGGTGATTCTGCTTCCTTGCCTGTGTGCTTTAGATACCTTCTCCATCCTCCCTTCCTCTGTCTATGGAGCATGAAAACCATCCCAGAATTCTTCGCCATCATTTCTTAATTTTTTCTCAATAGAAGTTACTGACAGTGTTTGGAAAAAGGAAAATTGGAGAACTGTCTTTAGTGGTTGTATCTCTCCTTTTGCCGCATGTCATTAAATCTATAATACCTATTTCTGCAGTGATTATCACCACATGGACCTGGCTTCTGGGCTCTGGTGTTATCCATTCTCTGGATAGCTCACTGTTATCCATTCTCTCTCCAGTGTTTGGGACAGCAACGAAGGCATTATTAATAATGATGATAATGATAATAATAATAATGTTTCATTTATCAGAATGAAAGTGATAGTGGAATAATAAAAATGAATCAAAGTCATATAAAATATTTTTGACAAAATGTTTAGTATCTTAAAGGACATACTAGAATGATGTAAAGGATACTATTTTTATCTTGAATTGCACAATTGATGTATACAGTAAAGTTCTATATATTATGTATCATATATATGGGATAGAAAATTATCAATATCTATATGTTGCTAAAAAAGAGTTTAAAAAAAACATTTTAGTTTGTACTCACTCAAAAACTGACTATCATGCAAAATAATAGAGACTATGATGAGAGGAAGTTTCTCACATGTTTGAGCAAAATTATTCTCTGAGAGGAGGTTCCAAGAAGCAACTTCTTTTTATTAGATTTGGTCTATATTGAAACCAACAGGGAATCACCATATGACTATTGTGCTAGTTCCAGCAAATGAGTTCAAACAATTTGCTCCTATTTGGAAGAAGACCCCAGAGAACAGCATGAAAGAGTTTATTATACTAAATACAAAGTTAGAGGGAACACAGTCCAACAGGAGTCCACTTTCACTTCTGACACCAATTGTAAATTCAGAGGAATTTCAAAACGACCTTCTGTTTCTGCAATTCTTTAGAGGGACTCAGAGAACTCATGGAACGCTGTTACTCTCATGGTTACACTTTATCACAAAGAAAACTAAAGGCTGAATCAGTCTAGCAAAAAAAGGCAGAGTCCAGGAAAGTTACCAAACGCTGAACTTTCCATTGTCCTCTGCTAGTTGAGTCACAGACATATTTTTTTCCTGACTTCAGTGAGTAAGTGAAAAATGCACATGGAGTGCTGCCAACCAAAGGAACTCACTCAAGCCTTGTTGTCCAGAAACATCACAGGCTCCATCAAATAGCAGCAATTTGCTTCTCATGTAGTGGATCTCTATTCCTGACTCCTCAAGAGGTGGAGCTGCAAGGTCCAAACCTCCTCAAGTCCCTAATTATATTGTTAACCATTAGACTAGGTGCAAGTTAATTGATCTATATGATTTGAGTTCTTAGGAAGCAATTACACCCTAATCAGTATGACATTCCAAATACTTAGATATTACATTTGAAAACTGAGGACAAAGGTTAAATTATCTCTTTGGGCAAAGTTAAAGTCCTTACTGCACATAATTAAGAAAATTAAAATAATTACTAGGTGAGCTTCATTGCTGTGTAATTTATAGTTACATATACCTAAGATAAATTCCCACAAAAGGTGGGAAAAAATGGCAAAGAAGAAGCTCTCTAAACAGAAAACAGAATAGTAATAGATTGAATTCAAGAGAGAGTATATGGTAGTGTGAGGAGAGAATTCCTTCAGATAACAGAGGCAGATTAAGGTAATATGGGTTTGATATTATAAACTTGGGTGAAATTCTTTCAAAAAAGTTGAAAAAAATGATAGATATGAAAATGAATATTGATTTAAAATGAACAACTAAAACTTTACAAATGCAAATATTTAAAAGTCAACAATAAGGACTATTATACATACTAAAAGTGACAATTTTTAATGAATTGCTAGTACCTCAATTAAATCCTACTTTTTTGGAAGACTATTGTGTTAATTCATACATATTTAATGGTATTTTACACCCCCACCCATTGAATATTTGTTCTAGAACGTGAATCAATAATTTCCTTGTAGCATAAAAACGTTCTTTGGGAAAGTTTAAAAAAGAAACAACAGATCCAAAATGGGATCCTTCAAGCTGGGTCTCACCAAGTCTTCATATATAAACTAACTGTAGTTTCACCTGCTCCAAAGTGAAATAATAAACCAATCAATCTGGAGTTTCCTAGTCAGCTCTGGTAATATAATCTGTATGACAAGATTCCCTGGCTTCTCCAAAGGGAAAATGGCTTGACCTGAAATTATCTTTCTTTTCCTTTGTTAATAACTTTTCCCATCCTCTTTATGAGTATAAAAATCTTCCAATTAGTGTAACCTCTTGCAGAACCTTTCTACTTTTTTGAAGTGCTTCCTGAGCTGCATGATCATTTAATAGAATCAATTAGCTCTCTAAATTGATTTAATGCATTTTGTTTTTCAAGAGGTATTAATATTCAGTTTGGTCAATGTGATAGAAATCCTCCTTGTTGATGTCAAATTTGGGCTAGACTCTATAAGTGATTCTCCTAAGTGTTTATGTTTCAAATATGTCAAGTTCTCACAGAGTGAACAATTTTAAACACACTAAGTAGACTAGTTTGCAATTAATGTCACTCTGCTACTTTATTTTTAATTTTATACTGCAAATATCTAAAGTATTTATTGATATGTAATCATTCCTTATTCAATGAGAAATTCCTAAAATAGAAAACTCCCATTTAAATTAATATAAGTGTATCTAATTTATTATTATATATGTATGTTATCCATATTTTATATACTTTATTATATAATTCATGTAAACATAATTATGCATGCTGTATCATCAAATATATTTCTGACATAAAATAGCTTTAGTTTGACTAAGGATCACTGAAAAACAAATATTCTCCTTATGCCTTTTCAACTAACTATCAGAATAATTTACTATAGACTATGTATTGTAGTTCTACACATTTCAAACCTCGGTTCAGAGGTGTGTTTTTTTTTTTTTTTTTTTTCATTTTAAATGTGAGAAATAGTGTTATTTCTTATTTCAATAATGTAATATTTCCATAATATGCTTCTCTACTTACAAAGCTGGTGGTTAGTCATTTGAATGACAATCTTTTCTGTTACAAAAATATTAGAAAAAATAATTTGAAGATAATGTCTTTATATATTCACTTGATAATAAAGAATACATCTTATATGTTTGTTATATTTATTGAAAATTTTAAAGCAAGTTATATCTGTTAAAATGATTATACACTTTTAAATTAAAAACATTTCATAAAAGTCAGGAGAGAGAAGGCAATAGTGGAGAGAGGAGATTTTTAGATGATAATTAACATATATTTCAAAGATGAATGTACAAGAAGTGATATGCTGGTAGAGGTTTAATAAACTACTCTAGAAATAAAAAAAAGATTCTGATTTGTGGCATTTATTATTTCCATGGTAAAAACACCGTTACCAAGGTTTACAAGCAACCCGCATGACATCAACTGGTTCACAGAAATGCTAAAATGTTGATAATGGTTTTCCACTCTCACTGGAATGAGATAGCTCTACTATAACTTTGGTATTTACATTCCTTCAAACAAAATTACATAAAATGATTAACTTCAGTAAAGCAACCTCAGTAAACATTTCAAGTGTAACAAAGTTTACATATAGATTTCTCCAAAATCAGGAACTCCCCAGCATGTTTATGTGTTATTTGCATCCTATAATTTTAAAAAAGTATTGTAAAGCAGAAGTATAGACTATAACTAATTTTCATTTACACCAAATATCATTTGCCATGAGATTATTAATAATCATCTCATATTTCCCTCCTGTTTTCTGTGTTCATGTGATTTAATTCATTAAAATTCCCAAATGAAACTGTTAGTCTGTGAAAGCTGTGATTTGATAAAATTATAATATATAGTGGACGTAAGATCTACATTTAGAGGTTATACTTAGAATTCATTTACACTTGTTTTTCCTTTCTCAATTTCTACGATAACTGACAGATAACATAGGTACAACTTCATCTTTTTATCACAAAGATAATGATACCAACAGCAGTTTTGAAAGCTCCTTATACCAAGTATTACACATAAAAGTTCTCTGCTGTCACTCCAGTGATATCTCATCAGTGTCCTTGAATCCCTAATCCATGTCATCTATCATGCTACTTTGAATCTTTGCAATTTGAAGGCTCTAATAGCAATGTAGATCTTAGTCAACCTTTTAGTTTAGAAGAAACCCTGTTTCTGTCTTCAAAGAAAAGTCAAGAATATGCCTTTTGAATAGACATCATGCTAGTCATAATAATGTCAGTCAAGTTTTGTCATAGTACCTTTTCAGACTTCTAAGATTTTTTAAAAAATTCTTTAGTTTATTCAGCAAGTGTGGCATTAATAACTCCAAATACATAGTGATCAAATTGTGGTGTCAGAAAGAAGGGATAACTTTCCCATGAGCTTCTTGGGTTCCCTTAGGCTGACAAATAAATAACCCTTAGATACTTCGATAAAAGAATAAAACCAGAAAGAAGTTTAATAATACACCTATCTCTTGCATACACAAGAAAAAAATAGTTAAACTGAATGATTCACCATGTGGCTTAATTTCTAGATGAAATATCTTCATACAGAGTTAAAAGATGTTGTGGTATGGAGGTAGTAGAGAGTGATCTTAGGACTCATGAGGGGAGATCTACCACTTGACATAGGAAGGGTATACAAGCAAAATAGTGCATCTCTCCAGATTAAGGTTGTCTCTCCACTAGTTACTTAAAGAAATTAGCCTCCAAGTATGGTGAGGGAGATGTCCTTAAAAGATTTTCATTTTGCACATGTAAATGATTTTCCTAATGACAGCCTCTAGTTAATGCTCAGGGTACCTCTTAAGAAATAATATTTTGTTCCAGAAAGATGTATTTGTGTCAAAAGATTGTTTTCTCCTATAGGTATAAAATTAAAAGCTATCTATAAACTATAAATCAACTGATATGGAAATTAAATATATGCATGTGAAATATTTTCAAGGAGTAAAAATATACTCTGTAACACTAATTCTTCTTTATTCAATCTAATTTAACTGGCATGCTTTGATAAGATAATTGCTGATAACCAATTGCTCCTTACCAAAACTCAGTTCCAGTCTTTGAAGATTAACTGGAGAAATGCAAGACATTTTCCTAATTTATCTGTGAATTATGTTTTACATAATTCATTTTGTGGTTGCTAAATTGCTCATCATCATTTTAGACCAAAATAAACAAAAGAACACATTAATTATAAATATATTTTAATGAGATAAAAACATTACTCTAAAGATATGTTTAAGTGTACCAAATAAATGTTCAAGCATTTTCATAATCTTGCATAAGACAACTCTTATTTTCTTTCACCATAGATACTTGAAATTCATGAAAGTTGTTTCAATACAGCACTTAAATCATTAACTAAATTCCTTTTTGGTTTGACCAATCAGTGTCTATTAAGGTAATACCATGTGGGAATTTTAATTCAATCTCCTAATATTTGATTATCAAAGCCAGTTTTATATATTCTGTTAAATAAATCAAGTTATCTTTATCAATTACTAAGAGAAATATATACCACAAAGCAGTTACATTATGAGTTGGATTAAAATCATTACAAAATACTTCAGTTTGAATCACATTAATATTTTCTTGGCTTTTCAGACATCCTTGCCTATATAGATACTGTTTTGTATTAGGAAATAAAACAAGGGCAATACCCAGTGAGATTAGAATCCCAAGATATCTGTGAACATAATCATATGTACTGTTTATACTGCCTGGTTGTACTGACATAGATTTCTGTAAGACTTCTGTACGCAAGTTCTGATCAAGATCAACCACTAGGCTATCTGTAGCTGCTTTTAAACTCTAGTGATCTTGTTAGTAAACGGAACAATTGGTAGTTGCCTTTTGAGCTTCTGACATAAATTGTGAGAATTTTATTTTTTTTCATGGATGCTTTTTTTGAATGCTTGCATGATCACTTTAGATCTTAAATTTCCACAGGATGACTTCCAAATAATGAATGAAAGCCTATACTAGTTGGCTCTCATCCCCCTCTCAATTTTAATGACCATCAACATTGATAAAATGATATTCTTTCTCTTTCTATCCCATTTTATATTCTCTTCCCCTTACCATAATGTTTCCCATAACAAAATGCCTTACATATTCACCAGTCTGGTGACTACTTTACCCAAAATTTACAATAGATTCATATTAAAATTTTGGTCACCCCAAGAAGCACAAATATTAAGTCCATAGTGTTGTTACGTTTTCTCTTTCCATTCATTGAACAATCATCAACTATTTGCAATGAAATTGCTTTTCAGACCAAGTGCCATGTATCAGCCTTCGATCTACATTTTATGAACCATGCTATTTGGCATCTTCCAATAATTGATCATAGGTAGGTGTCAGTGGGGCTCTTAATTTAGGTCCAACCAAAAGGTGTACCAGATTTTAGCAATCACCAAAGTCCTGTATTTTTATATAGTTTACTTCAGCTGAATAAGGGAGAAAACAGTACATTCTCATTCCATTGGAAAGAGAATTGTCATAATCCAAGACATGAAGGTTATTTCAGCTCCTAATATTTTATATTTGTTTGTAACAGAATAGGTTGCAATGAAAGTGAACAGAAAACCAATAAATCTCCAAAGTGCAATATCATTCAAATGATGTGTACCTTGAAACTGCATCAAATTTCAGCAGTGGTAGTGACATCTTTCCCACAGACTCCGCTCAGTGAAGTGCATGTCAAAGACATCTCTTGCATTTAGTTCTGGCTAATTAATTAGTAGAAATTTCCTGTATTCCACTCCCCCTCCAGGTGTCCATACTATTTTAAATTAACTACTTAAATGAATTTAGATAATTCTAGAAGATCCCATTTTGCATGCCATATTAACAAGATTAAGAGACTTACTTTATTTCTCTTTTCTCCACTGATTAAAGCCCCTGCTTTTCAATAATACATGTTGATAGAGATGAAGTAGCAGTTACCCTTGACTTTCCTTCATAAATTCTCCCATTGAGATATATTTGTTCCTTTAAATTATCTACATACACTTACATCTCCCTAATTTATCTTAATACAATTGAACTAATTATACTTTTTAAAATATTCATTAGATTTAGAAGCTGTTTTTAGGTTAACCTTGCTTGGAATTCTTTGGGCTTCCTTAATTGTGGTTTTAACAATTCTGAATATGAACAAAAAGAAAAAGACATAGACAAAGAGATAGCTATATAGTTGGCTACTTCCTCCCCACAATTCCATTAGATATTTAAAATTCTCCTTTAAAAAAACCCTGGTTCTTTTCATCTTTCTTTCATGGTCCTCATCTTACTTTTTCTTTACATTTGTTATCATTATATTTAATTATTTCTGTGTTATTATTAGGTTTACTTATTTTCTTGCAATTTGTGATCAATCTCCAGTTTAAGCTGTACATTTCATGTCCAATTCTTCACCTCATTTTTAATTTCTAAAATTTCACTTGATGTTTCCAAAATTCTGCTTTGTCTTTTCTTTTGAGGGTATGATATTAATATATTTTTGGATTCACTTTTCTTTGAACCTACTGTGCGTCTTTTAATGCAATATCAAAATTATTCCATTATTTTTATTCTTTGGAAGTTTGATGTTACTGTTTGTGTCTATAATCAATAAAACACCTGAATTTTGCACAAAGTGGCTTTTAAATTATTTAAAAATTATTTTTCATTATTTGAGCTATCGTTTAGTAGTGACGTAAAGTGGGAATAAATTTTAACTCAAAAATCAGTTATGTAGGTTGTTGCAAATTACATAAAGTAATTGTAAATTTAGTCCATTTATATTGCAACCTTAATTTTCAAAGTACAGGTCACTTAGGTCATTGTAGGTTCACTCAGATGAACCTAAGTATGTAATTAGGAGTTTTCCTGGAGATTTGTATTTGCCCTTTTGCCTCCTTTCACCTAGAAATAAGATAATTAATGACTTTTGTTGAAGTGTTTTCTTAATTTATACATGAACTATGTTCACTTTTAGCGTTGTTGGGTGTTGTCATTACCTGAGTTCTAGGTTTCTGTTGTCTCGGGTGAAACCGGCCACAGGATTGGTTCAAGTACAACAGAGAGCGGCAGAACACTCAGATTTAGTGTCAACTCCAGTCTCTGAACTTATGGTTCATTTTTGTTTCTGATTCCTAAATGTTCCCAAATTATTCTATCAACTGGAGAGGGACTTTTTCAAATATGTAATTGGTCAGCATACCAGGTGTTTTCTTCAGGAAGACATTTTTTTTATACTTCTTCATGTATCATGTGTTAAAAATTATGCGGCATTTCTGTCATTCCTGAAAGAAGTATCTTCAGAATGCAGTCTCAAAATGTTTTGTTTAAACATATGTGCAGTTATATCAACGAACATTTTACGATCTTATAAGTCTTTGAATTTCAAATTGTCAGATAGTAGAAGACTATCAAATGGAAACAAGAAAGTCTGAAAATAATAGGTCACTTATTCAATTCAGGCATTTAAAATATCATTTCCTGCTTTATGGCAAGTCTCTCCATTTGGAAATGAAAGTCAAAGTCAAAACCTGCAGCTCTTCTTTTAGAAGTCCTTTCATGATCATCAAGAGGAAAATAAAACCAATTATGTCTTCCATACATCAAAGTTTCTTATACAGACATTTACCACAGCAGTCATACTCTACAGACATATGAAAATACTCTCTTTAGTTTTTAAAGGTGTTAATCACCAAGCACCATATGTGACACATGACAGTATGCTTTTGCATATTTTCAATTATAAACCTTAGGTAATCACCACATTATGAAATGAAAGTTGTGAGTGAAAATTATACTTTAAAATCTCAATTATACATGTCAATTTTTAACCTTTTCTTTTGTTAGTGCTAAAATTTGAAAAATACTGACTTCATATATCAAAGGCATTAGAAAGTATTTTAATTGCAGCAATTTTACAGTGATAAATTAATGTATCACTGATATATGAAAGTTTGCTTTACCATTTTTAGATAAAGCTGATAAAATGTGAATCCTCTATACTCAAGCTATACTGAAAGTGTGCTATTTGTAGATTGAAAAATATATTAAGATACTTATTATTAATGAGGATATGCAAGATTAATTTTGTTTTAGGAAATGATTTATAGCTATATGTTATTTTTATGGTGGCTAACAAACATAGTCTTTACTGAACAAATTGAAGAAAGAAAAACACAGATAAAATTGTCACTTAGATAAAATTTTTGCTATGATTTTTTGTGTGTACTAGAAAACTGTTTCATACATGCCTGTCATAATGCTGTGTTTGCAGTTCAGTAAATATATGTCTTAAGCCAAATAACTGTGTCAGCAGTTGATTGCAGATCAATATGTTCACAGTACTGCTGAGTGCTGAATTAAGGGAAAAACTCTGAAACAAATAACGTTGATGACTCAAGAAAGCTATTCTATTCAGGATATACTTTTGATATTATATAAAATAGTGCACTATGCAGTGTCCAATAACTGTATTTAAAATCAGTATTCATTCAATAGCTAATCATCGGTAAAATTTTATTTGATTAAGCTATCACGTGAAATAAATTTAGATACAATTTTATGTCACACTCTGTAATAATCATCCACCACAGATGTACATTAAGGGGTAATTCTTTGACATTACTAATGATATTACATATTTTTTAATTTTGAGATTTTTAATACTAATATGCACAGCACAGTGTTGCAATTTAGTGAATATATCTGCTAATATAAACTGTCCCTTGTACACAACATCCTTCCAATTCAAGTAGCTGGGCTCCTAAATTTTTCATGGAAGTTAGAACAGATTTTGTAACTTTACTCTGTTGAACTTTTACCTAGTACTATTACGTGAATCATTATATCAATAAAACGCAAGCTGCAAAATGATTTCAGAATCATAATATATTTAAATAGTATTATACATAATTTAAATAGCATGTCCTGTATTAGTAATTAAATATATCTTCATAAGTCATTTGCATCTGTGAATACAGTTTTCTTTTCACTAATGACTTTAAAATAAAAATTTCTCATAACAATAGGTCTTTATTGAAATTCTCTAAAAAATATAAGGCTTTCTAATTATTTATGAAAATCTAATGAAGTTTATACATTATTTACTAAATCCTTTGACTTCAAAGGAGAGACATGGAATCACTGTAATTTTTAAAAGTAGAGAAACTATTTCTGAGATGATAAATGCTTTGTGTAAGGTGCTGGTTTTACTAGCGACAGAGGTAAGATTTGAGGTCTTCTTCCTACAAATATTTATGCTCTTTTCAATTAATTTAAATGAAGAAAATAAACTGAATTTACATTTATCATGAGATGCTTCTTGAGTTAGTCTATATGAAATGGATTATATATAAAGCAACAACGTAATAAATTGAAAGAGACAATTCATCTCCCACATTGCAATTAGCATTCAAAGACTAACTTTTGAGAAGGCTATAACAGTAAGGAGCCAAGACTTATATCAACTAAAAGAAAAAAGAATGAATGAAGGTTGATAGAATGGGAATGCTCAAAAATAGTAGATCCATCTTTATTTGTTTGAGGAATCTCCATACTGTTTTCCAAAGAGGCTGCACCAATTCATAATCCCACCAAAAGTGTAGGAGGGTTCTAATTCCTGCAACCCCTTCCAAGAACTGCTATGTCCAGTCTTTTTGATATAGGCCTATCTCACTGGTATGAGGTGGAATCTCATTTTAGTTATTATTTGCATTTTTCTGATGATGAGCTATGTAGAACATTATTTCAAGTATCTGTAGGCCATCTATGTGTCCTTTTTAGATAGGTTTGTATTCTGCTCATTGGACAATTTTTTGAGTTAGTCATTGTGTGTTTTTATTTTTGAGGTATGTGAACTCATATATTTTAGAGATTAAGCGCTTTCTGATGTATGCTGTATGCATATCTTTAATTCCATGCATTGTGTTTTGTTTTATGGTTATTTCTTTTGCTGTGCAGAAGCTCTTCTTTGATGTAGTCTTAATTGCTTAGTTTTACTTTGGCCTCTTTTGCCATAGCTGTTCCTTCTCCAAAGATCTCTTTGAGGGTGAGGACATAGAGTGCTTTATTCCCACTATGTTTTCTAGATATTTTATGATTTTTGTTCTTATGTCCAGGTATTTGTTTCCTTTTGAATAAACTTTTGTGTACAGTGATAATGAAGAATCTACTTTCATTTTTTTGTAGATGGCTTTCCAGTTTTCCCAACACCATTTGTTAGACTCTTCTTACTGTATTGTATGTTCTTGGCACCTTTGACACAGATTAACTGTTCATATAGTTGTGGCTTCATTTCTGGGCTCTCAATATGATTCCACTGATCAGTGTGTCTATTTTTGATATTACAGTATAAAACTGTCTTCATGATGATCCCTTTGTAATATTGTTTGTGGTTATGAAGTGGGAGTCCCCCATTGTACTTTTATTCTCTTAAGATAGTTTTAGGTATTTGAGGTCTTTGGGATTCCAAACAAACCAGTGTTTTTTACGCCATTTCCTTGCAGAATGTCCCTGGGATTTTGCAGGGAGTTACATTAAATCTCTACATTGCTTTGTGTAGAATAGTCACTTTTAACTATGTTGATTCTTCTAATCCTTGAACATGGAATGTTTTCCCATCTCTGTGTCTTCTTATATGTCATTTGTTAACCTCTTGTAGTTTTTGTTATGAGGTCTTTAACCTCCTTAGCTAAGTTTTTTCTCAGGTATTTGATCTTTCTTGGTACTATTGTGAATAGGATTTCATGCTTAATTTCTTTTTCCTCTATCTTATTCTTTGTATAGGGGAATACTGTTGGTTTTTGTGTGTTGATTTTAGATTCTGCCACTTCGTTGTATTCATTCATTGTTTCAAGCAGTTTTTTATGGAATCTTTAGGGGTATGTAAATATATTGTGTTATATGCAAATAATGATAGTCTCATTTCTTCTAATCTGAGTTTCTTTAATGTATTTTTTTTTTTTTTGCCTTATTGCTCTGATTGCTCTGACCAAGACTTCTAGACCTGTGTTAAACAGTAATGATGATAGTGGGCAATCTTGCCTTATTTTAAATCTTAGGGAAAGGGCTCTCAATTTTTCACCATTGTTATAATGTTGGCTGTGGGTTTGCTATATATTGATTTTTATGTCGAGGTATGTATGCATCTTCTATTGCTATTTTACTGAAGGATTTTATCATTAATGAGTGCTGGAACTTGTCAAATGCATTTTTCTGCCGGTACTGAGATGATCATGTGATTTTTAATTTTTAGTTTATTGATGTAGTGCATTACTTTGATGATTTCCACATGTTCGATCATCCTTGCATTCCTAGAATAAAAATTATTTCATCCTTCTATATAATTTTTGATGTGCTTTTTAATTCTATTTGCCAGGATTTTATTGAGGATGTTTGCATCTATATTCATCAGTGATATTAGTCTGTAGTTTTCTCTTTTTTGGAACTATCTTTGCCTAATTTTGGAATTGGCAATATTGGCCTCATAGAATGCATTGGGAGATTTTCCTCATCCTCATCTTTGTGAGAGTTGGGGACAGGAATTAGCTCTGCCTTGAATGCTTGGTGGAATTCAATAGTGAAGTCACCTGGATCTGGGCTTTTGTTTCTAGGGAAGGTTTGTTTGTTTGTTCCTATTACTACTTAATTTCTATGCTTGTGTTTGGTCTGTTTAAGTTGACTGGGCCATTCTGTTCTGATTTTGGAGGTTGTAGGATTCTAGAAATCTGCCCATATCTTCATGATTGATGAATTTCTTACTATAAAAGTGTCTGTTATAGTCTCACATTATCCTTTGTATTTTTATGATACAAGTTGTAATCTCACTTCTTCCACTTCTAATTTTTAGTATTAGGGTTTTCCCTCCCTTTTTTTTTTTAATGACTATAGCTAGGGCTGTATAAGTTTTGATTATTTTTTCAAAGTAATAACTGTGATTTGTTTATCATTTGGTCTTTTTGTTTTCAGTGTTCGTTATTTCCACTCTAATTTTATTCTTTCCTTCCTTTTGCTGATTTCTGATCTTAATTGTTCTTCTCTTCTTCTTTCCCTTGGAAGTAAATTTGGGAATTCAGTTTGGGTTTTCTCTTGGTTTTTGAAGTACGCTTGTATGACTCTGAACTTGCCTCTTAAAACTGCTTTAGCCACATCCCCTATGTTCTAGAGAAAGCTTGTCTATGAATTTTCATTGGTTTTGAGTGACTTTTTAATTTCATTGGTGATCCAGCTGGTTCAGAAGCATATTGCTCAATTGAACAGCTGAAGTACCCAACACAATGAATTTTTTTAAATGCACTTGTTTAAGAAAGCCTGGACACACACTCAAATAACTACATATGTTTGTGAAATTATATATCATAAAGAATAAAAAGTTTTTGAGATAAAAATAGATAATTGTATTAATATTAAACATAATACTACCTTGAATGTCTCATAAATATTGCAGAGACAATTAAATAATGCCTTAAAATACAGATATACAATTATTGTAAATTTAGAAAACTGTTTTCAACTGAGTTACCAATTACAAGTGAAATATAAAAAAATCTTAGACAATCCTTGTGCTCTATTAGAAATTTCACTTGAATAAATGCTTAGTTATAATGTGGGAGTTAACTATGAAAAGTTGCCTAGAAAACATGTAATGCAGAAATTGGATAATCAGACCAGGCACAGCACTAAAGGATAACCCTGATGAAACAGTCATGTCTGGAATGAAAACGATGAATTAGGATGGAAAATCATAGCAATATATTTCCAGGAACACTCTATGAGAATCCATTTAAAGCCCTGTTTTTGAGCTATCATGAGAAAAAATAAATAAGGAGACTCTACTTTCAACATAAAACTACAGAAAGGTATTATGAACTCACTATAGAATTTTTTTTAATCATAAGGTAATGCTTAACAAAGATGAATTACTGTGCACAGATGGTTCTCAGTGTGAAGAGGGAGATCAGGTAATGTTTACTAGTTACAAAATAATCAGGAATTATAAACAGTATGTTACAACATCATGCATTTAAATAAATACCTTGCCTAGAAAATTAAGCTATAGTTCTTGTGCATTAAGCATGTCAGATTTCATTATGGTATACAGATTTGAAAGCAAGATCACACCAAGCAATCATACTTCATTACTCAACTGATTTAAAACATACGTGCTTATAAGATATGGTGTGAAAATTTTATAGCAATTTCATTCATATTTCAAGTAAGAGCACACAAGAACATCCTTGAATAGGTGAATAGATTAGCAAATTGAGGCACATACTTAGACTTAAATATTATTCAGCAATGACATAAACTTTTTAAAGTCATTAAAAGACATTGTTGAATGAAAGAAATAAATCTATAAAGGTAACAGGATTTCAATTATAGGGTATTATGGAAATGACACAACGGTAGCAAAGATAAAAGAATCACTGATGACCATAGGTTTTGCGAATTCTGTGGACTGACTTTATGCCCCTAAAATTCAGGTGATGAAGCATTAAACCCACAGTACTTCAGAATGAGATTGAATTTAGATATAAGGCCTTTAAAAAGGTAAATAAATCCAATGAGACCTTCAATGCAGGTCCTACACCAATTTGACTATTGTTCTTATAAGAAGAGATTAGGACACATAGATACACCAGAAATATGCATACTCAGAGAGATGATAGTTTAAAAGGCAGCAAGAAGACAGTAATTTGCAAGTCTAAATGAGAGACCCCAGAAAACCAATCATTCTGGCATCTTGATCTTGGATTTCTAGTCTCTAGAACTGTAAGAAAACAAATTTCTTTTTTATATGACTCCCAGTCTGTGATATCTTGTTATGGTATTCCTGAACAATTAGTATAAGACAGATGGAAAACATTGAAGTTTTGAGGCACAGGGAGTTGCAAAATATATTGAATTCATACCATCTAGATACACACCTACAGATAATCCAAAGAAAAGCTTAAGACAATTTCCCAGAGATTTGGCAACAGTTGGTACTACCTTATCCATAAATGGAGAGCAACCCACATGTTTATCCATTCACATCTAGTCACAGAGGGTAAAACCCACAAGTTTTCCCTGTCATATTTAGGGGCCCTTAACCTCACAGTTGCCAAGTCAAGTTCTCAGGACATATAATGAGACTAGAAGGAATTAGTTGTTCCTGGAAGAGAAAGGGTCAATAACTAGGATGACCATCTGTACTGTTTTGAAGGGAACTGTACATTTTTTCGTATTTCCAGTATGTTCCATCGTTTTAATATAAATGTCAATTTTGTCCCATTTTTAGTAGACCAGTGCCATTTTAATGCAGGTAAAAGGGGCAGTTGAGTTTCCCCAGACCCATATTTTGAGGGGATCCCAAAGCAAATGCCCCTTTTGCCTCCTGTTAGAGGTCCCTTTCAGTGCTGACTGGTGGAATAGGGCCACCACTGCTGTTCCTGAGTGTCTTTCAGTGAATAGGAGTGAGCCTCATAGGAAGAGGATTGCTGACCCGTAATGTGCCTTCTTCAAAAGGAACAGAAAACCACAGTATGGTCAATCTGCAAGTAGGTACTATGGGTATTATTTCTGGCACAATGGGGGTTATATCTGTCATCACTGGGGTTTATCTCTGAAACTGTTGGGTTATTTCTGGCACTGTGAGGGTTAGTGGGCACTTCTGGTACTGGAATTGTTAAGGAAGCATGTGTTTTCAGCAGGTCATTTAGAATAGAGCTTATAGGGGCCCCAAATTTGGCTTTTGCCTAAGATGCCAAAATTCCTTGCACTGGACCCTGTCATTATATAAATTCCCGAGAGAACACATGTTATTGCTATGCAAGAATCATTTGGCATCACATAGGGCTTACATGTTACTACCCTTACTGGTCTGCTCCTTCTCGAATTATTCCACCTCTGCTCTTCCCCTTAGTTACCAGTGCATAACCCTATCTCATTCTGCCATCTCAATGTCCCATTTTTGTCTTAAGGAAAAATATGGTCGGCCTATTGATATCCAATTTTTTTTTCTTTTCTGCTGATACGAAATTAAAAAGGAAGAGACAACATAAAATTACCTATCCCTTTCAAACAGGGTGCTATAGACAGAAATCTAGAAGAACTACCTTCGGTAAGATTTTTTACTTTATCCAGCTTCTGCCAATTGTCCAAGAATGTCATCTGTAGGTTCAGAGTGAGTGGGGTATCCCAGTGAGTCTTATTATTGTCACCAGAAACAGTAGAGGAGACAAAATTGTTTTTCCTCTTCTCTTTGTGATGAGTGTGTGGCTGAGGCCCGTTTTTGTCTTTGATAAGGTTAACCAGTTTGTTCAGTCTTAGCACTTTATTTATTGAGGTTACAAACTAGACCTAGTCCAGTTTAAGTCCCACCCAGCCCAATCCCAAGCTTGGCTAGATTTTAAGTCAAATTCAGCAAGACACTGAAAACAGTTCGGTTTCTAAGTGAGACCTAATCCCACAGTGGTTATTTTTGTACTCGTCTGGAAAAAGAAATGCTCACATAAAGTCTAAACATTCATAATGCAAAAAAGCAGTTGAACTAAGATCACCATTCAAAAGAGACTTGACCTCTACTTCAAGGATGGTGAGAAAGCAGAACTCAAGGGATTCTGCAGGTGCTAACATTGGTTGTTCCTTGCTTCTGGGGGTTGTAAAGAGTTCCCTTCCATTTCTGCTTCTTCCCCACAAACTTAGTAATCTGAAGCCTATTAAAATTTTTAAGAGTTTAAGCAAAAATATATTCAAATTGGGTATCTTCACACAGTATCTCTCTCTTTCTCAATAGAGATGTTAACATTACCTTCTATAGCTATATATACACAAAAAAATCTGGAAAATTTTTGCATGTATTTGATTGAATCTTTATCTGTAAAATGATTTGGAGACAATGTACATATTAACAAGATAACATCAATAAATTATATGTCATTCCATTTATTTGTATCATATTATTTTTTATATGAAATACATGGCAATTATAATATATAAACTTTCAAATATTTTGTTAGCCATATCCTTAAGTGTTCTACCTTTTATTTTTAGATAATACTATATTCTAAATTTATGTTTCTCATTGTTTTCATTAACATACAACTGATTTTTGTATATTGCTTTGTATGATCAAATATTGCTTGCCTTATTGGCTTTCTTCTACTTCTTTGATACATTATTAAGGACTATCTATATGGATAATTATGTCATCTCCAAATAATTTATTTTTATTTTCTACTCAGTATAATTTTACTTTCTTTTTCCTGTCTCATGGAACTATCTGGAACATTTAACAAAATAATAGAATAATGAAATCAACCTTCTATAATGCTTTTATTTTCCTATTTCTTACTTCTGTTCCTTTTTCTTTTTCTATTCTGCATTTTTCTGGCTTAATGAAACTTCTTTCAATATTGTACATTATTTCTATTACAAATTTGTTATTCCCTTTTTGAAAAATAATATAGTTACCTCTAAATTTTCAACGTTATGAATTTTAACATCAGCTTTTAATAATTTATAAATTATAACCTTTTATTATATTATCACTACATACACATATAGTAAAATTCCTCACTTCCTCTGTAATATTGCCATTTTATTTCACAATATTATACATGTTTAGTATTTTCACTTGGCATAGTGAATTAATATTGGGAGAACAAATTTTTTTAATTACAACTACTTCTTCTATTATTGTTTTCTGCACTACTCATTTTTGGTAGATGAAAGTGTCTTCTGTCAAACTTCTCTCTAGAACTTCATTTAGCTTTTTTTGTATCTTTTAACTTTTTTTTTTAAAGGAGAGGTCCTGGCAGGAATGAAGGTGAGCAGGCAGACAAACAGGAAGAGAGAGGAGAAACAGTTTACCTATTTTTATTTAGTTGTTCATCTTGGTTGTTCCTCAGGTCACTGGACATAAACTTGGGTCCCTGGGATGCATGTGGATTGCGCTCAGCTGGAGGGAATGCATCTGTCCACTGCTCCAGGAGAGTACACCAGACTAACCTCTTTTTTGAAATATTGCTTTGTGATAATCCTAGATATTCTATGTAAATGAGATTAATTTTACTTTAAGTACTTTAAGTAAGTCATTTATATGACTTCTAGTTTTCAATTTTTCCATTAGGGAGTCTGCTAATATTTTTTCATCTTTGTTTTCTGACAGTAATTTCTTTATATGTGACTGTTATCTAGTGAGTTTTTAGCTAGATTATGATGTGTTTTCCTTTGGTATGTCTGGCGTTATTATTAATGTCAGTAAACTTAACACAAAATAATCTTAAAGACATATTCATCTGAATTGGAATTTTTTAATTTTCTTTTTTCTGAGGATTAATAACTTTTGTAATTTTTTGTTAAATAAACCCATTATAGACTGATCAAAAGATGTGTAGATTGTAAACACTTTAAGAAAAGAGTGAATTAGTGAGAACAGCCTGTTTCAAATGGATAAACTGAATACATGTATTCACAGATCAATAATCTAATTAATTGTGTATTATTTTCAACCTATTGTGCTTACTGGTAAATGAAATAACAATGTAAAAATAACTAGAGAAGGTCATTATCAAGGTACTTGCATTCTACATTTGTTTGGAAGTGTCCTTTATATATTTTAATTAAAATTAACGTTTTTGAATTCTTACCATTCACAGAGCACTATTCTTGGAGTTTTGCATTGATCAACTCTTAAAATGCATAGAAATATTAAGAAAAAGTGTGATATAACTGCTCTTCTCTTAACTGATATATTTTTGATGATTATACCTATTATGCATCTTATCAGATCATAAATAAGAAACTGAAAAAAACGAGGTTCAATCTAGGATATCTTTTATCAAAGTGTTCTTTTGACTCATGTGCTGTATCACCCTGAAGCAAAATGGAGTGTTTTATCATTATTTCAAAAGAAGATGCAAAATTTCTTAGTTACAGATTTGTAATATACCAAAGTTCTATAATTATTCTGCGGAAAAAAAAAATACTTGTCAATATCACCCACTTTATATATCTTCTATTTATATATAAAGATAAAAATATCACTATAAAATACATGTTTCATGTGGTTAAGTTAAAACAAATTGCAATACTTTAAATCTATTTTAAGAAAAAAATGATTGCAAATGGAGCAATGCTCAACACAATAAAGGCTACACATCAAAAATCCACAGTCAACATCAGACTCAGTGGGGAAAGTTGAAAGCTTTTCTTCTAAGAAAGGAAGAAGACGAGGGTGTCCACTCTCTCCACTATTATTTGATGTGATAGGAGGTTTTTATCAGTACAACTAAACAAGAAATGCAGGACATAAAAGGTATCCAAAGGGGAACCCTAAATATTCAATAAAAAGCTGCTTAAAGCAATAAAGAAATACATTAAAGGGGAAGACTCCAAGATTAATAAAAAATCTGTAACATTTCTATGGGAAAATAATAAAATGAGAACTCAGGAAAGCAATCCCGTTTTGCAAGTGCATCAAAAATAATGGAATAACTTACAATAAATTCAATTAAAGGAGTGAAAGACGTACCCTGAAAATGATAAGACATTGTCAAAAACATACAAGAGGTGGAAAATGCTTCCATGTTCAGATTGAAAGAGTAATTTTATCAGTAAGATTTCATAAAATAGACTTTAAAATTTCCTTTGCAGTTATCAATCACACCTGATATACTAGGCGGAACTAAATTTCAGTGTTGTTATGCATATTTTCCAACTATTTTTGATGCTTTTAAAAAAACAATTTAAATTAATTTTTTGTTCATAAAAGGTGGGCTATTATTAATATATTTTTTACAGTATGATTCCAAGCCTATCATGAAGTCTAAATAATGCTTCCATCTTTTACCAAAGTTCCTCAGACTTGGATTAGAGATACCACAGAAAGTTTCTGTTGTGTGTTGTATAATAATTTCTTCACACTTCACACATAATGCTTGGTTAGTTTTTGCCTTGCAAGTGAATATGACAATCAGTTTTATCCATGAAGTTATGTAATTAAAGAGGTTAAAATGATTATTATATCTCATTTGTCCAAAGTCTTCATTAACATATTTTCTATAGACAATTTAAAATAAACTATTAAAATTCTTTCTGAGGATGTTCCTCACTGTCAGGTTCAAGAACCACTTAAAAATGCTTTATTCTCAGGCCCAAGTGTTGCCATGCTGTAATCTTATATTTTAAGATATTTTCTACAGAAGGTTTATGTCATAATTTTGTTTAATGCATAGTCTGATTTCACTTTGACATAATACAATATAAGTGATGGCCTCTTTATTTAAGGAGAATTTCTTATTTTGAGTTGAAGAAATAAAAAGGAATGTAAAATTAAGATGATCCCCCCCTTTATAAAAAGGGAAAGACATTAGTGAAAATTCACAAATGCAAGTATCTTATTTAAATGATGAAATGAGTTCATATTCAAACGAGAAAGAATGAGAAAATTGGATTTCAGTAAGTGATATAACATTTAGTGTATGATCTCATTGTGTGAGTAAAACCTTATTTGTATTCTAGAAAGAGCAGTGTGAGAACATTTACAGAATAGACCGATTTCTATCTGTGAGTAGAAAATATAGATATATTGTAGCAGGCTTTATAAAATGATGATTGCATTACAAAAACAAACAAACATATAAAAAACAGTATTTGGCACTAGACAGTGACATCTGCAATAATCACTACTACTGGCATCTAGGATGGTGCTTGACAGGGCTATCTGGCAACAATCTGTTCAACAATTGGACCATGAAAACAAATTAGATACAAATGGCCCATGATCAGTATAGGAACTGATTGGACATTGGATTTTGCAGGATGATGTAATATTGCAAAATGATAATGCTTTGACTTGGAAACAACACAAAAAAGAGCCGAAAAAGGCATAGGAAAGTCTAAAAAGTTTTATATTTTGGTAACTCATTCACTTTTTCCATTCTAAGCTTTTTTGTTGTTATTTTGTTTTTAGTTACAGAGAAATATCAACTCTCATATCAAGGTGATTTTCTATTTAGAGCATTTCTAAACATTAATTTCAGTCACTATTTTGAAATCTGAATGCCACCCCAACATTCTGAAGGATCAAGGTCTACTAATAGCTGATGCGGGCACAAAGCTCAGGTTATAAAGCTCAGGTTGAAAAAATCAGTTTACAAAATAGATTTCTAAACACCGCACACTCTCCACAAGCATGCACATATGCACTTGTAGCACTTTTGTTGATTATATATAGAAAATTCCTTTTGCTTCTTTAAAACTCCTCCAAATAATCACCTATTATTTTACATCTTTATTAAGTGACCGACAGTCTTGCATTCGATTTTTTTATAATACATTAATTTTCAAATGTGCATTTCTCTTGTAATTTGAAGTCATTGAGGGCAGGATGCTCCTATTTACTATTGTTTACCTAGTATCTAAATTATTATTGTCTAAAGATTTTCAGTTAATTTGGATGATTATTACTGGTGCAAAGAACTAATCTTCTATACTCATTATCTCATTTTACATAAAGAGATATAAAAGCAAAATATTTAACATTCTCATGAATGTCTTTATAAACTATCTTTTTAATCTATATGTATATGTTTTGCATATTCAATGATTTTGACTCTGACTCTGACGGCTCTTCTTGTATTATACTTCTTAGCATCCCCAACGTCTCTGAATTCTGAAATGCTGCCACCACACTTTGGTCTCCAATGATTAAACAAGAAAACTCAGTGCTATCACTGAGTCATTCCAAAGAATACATGATTTCATGTCCTCTTAAACTGAAGAATATACAACAATCTACTGACAATCTCCTTGGCCTGGTTGCTCAGGAATAATAGCATGAGATAATTCGTAAATTATAATTCCTTTCAAGAAAAAGTTTCTTTGAACTTGTATTTAAAAGACATTACCATTCCTAAATTCCTCTCTTTGTACCAAAAATGCCTTGCTGCAAAGCAATGCACATTAAAATATAGTCACATCAAAAATTGTTTTGCAATTTCATGTCTCCATTAGCTATGAGACTAAACACTAAGTTATTCTATCTGTGCATGTTTTCTCAAATTTATAATGAATAGTTTTGACATAAATGATATATATTATCCTTTTTAACTTTGAAATTTTATTTCTGAAGCTGAAAATTATTTTAAGATATCAATATTTTAAATAACTTATAGCAGTAACTTGTCAGAATGAAATTGTATTACTGCGACTTACTTAAAACAAATTTCCATCAGAAACTCCAAAACATCAATGCACATTCAACTATATTATTTTGAGCCTGCATGAAACATCCAGTTTCACTTAATAAGACTTATTGTAGATAAATAAAATTTTAGTCACCATGATTTGATGTGAACAGATCAAAATAGTGAAATATCTACAATAAGAATTAAGATCAAATATGAATAGGAATATTTTTTTCACTTTTACATTTTTATTACTCCACTTCAGATTTTTTTCCCAAATAGTTTTCCAGTATTTTTTCAAATAATTTGTGGGGATATGTAAAGTATGGTAGTGTGTAAGTTGAAAAATCTGATCTGAGTCATTTAATTTCATATTTGTAACACTTATGAAAGCATAGGAAAAAAAAACTGTCTTGGCAAAGAGCACAATATAATTCTGTAGTTTATTTCTGTTTCTTCTTTATTTATTCTAAGTATGTTTTACAATCAATGATGAAATAGATTTTATAAATGCAAAGCCACAGGTTATGGCAGTTATATCACCACTTAATGTTTCAAAGGCATATCATGGCAAGTGGGGTAATGGGGGCATAATGTACTTAAATGTTTTAAAAACAATTTCTATACCATTGTTCATCAACATTTTAACACAACAGAAGAGAAACAAAGCATGACTTAATGTGAAATGTATGTATTAAATAAACAACACTTCTTGAAATATTTTTTTAATTGTCCAAACTACCTGTAATGAAAATAATACAATTTCAGTTTATTAAGAAGAAAGATGGCACATCATGGTAGCCTAATAGTTTAGAACAGCACTGGGTATAGATCACAAATATCCCAAAGACACAGGTTCCTGTCCCTGGGTAAGTGGGTGGTGGGAGGAACAACCATGATAAACAACTAAATAAAATAAAGTTCTTCCTCCTCTCTTTTCTTGCCTGCCTGTCTGCTTACCTTCATTCTTGCCTGTACTTTTCCTTTACACAAACATTAACAAACTAAATGTTAAGCTACATCTGTTTCCAGAGAGAATAAAAATAAAATTTAAAAACTGTAACTTCAAAATGGAAACTATGTATAAATTGAAGTTGAATTAGTAAGTTCAGAATGCAAATATATCATTTGTTAAAGTTTAGGAGTAACTAACAATTTGTGGTTTGATGCTATGTCAAATACTTTCATGTAAAGTATATATGTAAATATTTGAAAGAAAAGTTTCTCTGACATGCCATGATTCTTAAGTTAATTCCTGAGAATGGTTTGAATGACATCTGGAAAGTTCTATTTTTCCATTTCTCTAGCTATTTCAGAAAATCTAAGAAAGAGAAAGACAAATTCATTGTTCTTTTGGAAATAAATGTTAGCAAAAGCAAATTATATGTAAATAATATTATTTTACGTACTAAAATAGATTTACATTTGCTTGAAAATAAGTTAGTAGCACAACTTCAACATTTTATGCACCAAAATATAAGAGTATATTTTTTCTCACAAAATATTTCTTGATTAAATTCATTGCAATAAATATCTTCTACCCATTTATAGAATTAAATATATTTAGCTTAACACTGAAGACTTTATTAAGACTTTAGCAATTATTTTAACTTTAAAATGTAGTGAAATTAACATGTTTAATTTCTACAGTTTCTTGAACATTTGAGAAAGCATGCATAGATTCATTTTCCATCACGTTTTGTGCTAAGTGTGCTAAATATCCTTTGTTCAAATGTGTGATGTAAGTGATTTGCACCAAAAGAGTGCATCTTGCAATCACAGTTAATAAACTCTCCTTTTAGCAGTTTGAAACCTATTCTGCCTCACACAGAAATCTGAACTCTGGTATACTAACCCGATTAATTTATTCTTTCCAGTGATTGTTCATGTTTCATTTTCTGAAGGCTGTTCACAACTGGTAATACAGATTTTAGTACAGTAATTCTTGCTAATTTATTACATCCTACTTCTGAGATATCATTTTGCCTGAAGTTATATTTAAAGAATTTAGTCCCGTTCAATAAATATTTTCACATATTCTATATTCCAGAGAGTAAGCTTGAATAGCTCCATAAACAGGCATAGTTCCTTCATTTTAGAATTTGGCTGTCTGTCAGGAAAGCCACACATTAAAAAATATAATATCTATATAGAAAGATCAATAAAAAGGAATTTGTTTTAAATTGAATTATTGAAGGGCCAAACAGAGGTTTTTTTTTCTCCTACTTACATTTTGCTAAACTACTAAGGTTTGGGGTTGCTCATTATTTCACTGTAATTTTTCTTAATATATAGTGTTTTTAAAAATCTTATTCAGATATCAGCAAACATTTTTTGTAAAGGTCCCTTTGGTAAACAAGTTAGACTTGGGGGTCAATTATGTTTTGTTACAGGTTAATTTATTTTTTGTTGCCATTACTAATATTGATGAATCTTATTTTTCAGAATGGTTTTATATTTACAGAGAAATTGCCATGCACATAGCCTATGTACAATCATCCATGCTATTGTCTTACACTAATGGGTTCATTTGCTACAATCAATGAACCAATATAGGTACATTATTATTAACTAAAGTCTATAGTTTATTTGTATTTCTTTAATCTTTTGCCAGTGTCCTTTAGCCATTCCTTGATCCTATCCAGGATATCACATTATATTTATTGTCTCGTCCTCTTAGGCTGCTCTTGGCTTACCTTTTACATATTTTGAATACTGCATAGAAAAAAAAACAAACCATGGAGAAAAAGAAGTTCCCAGGGCGAATTGTTATCACAGGTATATGTGTATGTGTTAGAAGTAGTGTGATAGCGCTTTTTACCTTGATCAATACTAGCGTGTGTGTGTGTGTGTGTGTGTGTGTGTGTGTGTGTGTGTGTGTGTGTGTGTGCGTGCATGCCTGTATGTGCCTAAAACATGGAGAGAAATATTTTTTCTCCTCTTGACTTTTCTTCCGTCATTGCTTTTTGATAATCACTACCTATCTGTACACCAGTGACAGCATTACTGTTGAAGGTATTTCAGTGATAGTAACTAGAAATAAGGCACAAAATGATGAGTAGAAAAAATGTGAGAGATGGATAAAAATGGGTCTATTATTAATTTGGATTTTCAAATAAGTGAGAAAACTATTTTGTGTCTAAATTTGACACATCATTTATAACTATTTATTTTCATTTATAAACTTGGGAATATCATATGACCTTTAGGAAAAATGATTAAAAAAATTAAGATATTGAAATTTGAAGTCAGTATTCTATTCTCACTTGTTTCCCTAGGTATGTATTGTATGGGTATGTGAAATTTTCCTTTAACTATGACATCATATTAGTTTGAGTTAAGAGTCAACGTATTTAACTGAAAGTGGCATGACTATTTCCTTCTCATTTTCCATTATGAAAGTGTTGCTAATTCATTTATTCTTACATGCAAAAATCAGAAAAACTTAGTCACAACTTTTAAATCCCTTTAAATTTGATGAGATATTAAATTTGTAATTTTCATAAAATTCTTATATAGTTTCTACAATATTATGCTAATGAGAATTTTGAAGGAAGTGTAAAAGGTGTGAGAATGATGTTTAAGAGTTTATTTGAAATTTCATCTGGAAGATGATATTTAACTGATATCTAAAGGATGAATAACTAGTATAAATATTGATTTTTACATTTTCACTCTGCATGTGGGCACTTTAGAGAATCTTATTTCTAGATATAATAGCCTTTCAATAGATTTATCTCAGATTTAAAGATAGACTATTAAGTCAACTGTAGTTAACGGACATTTTCACCTTTTCTATTATGAATTAGTGATACTACCAGGAAATAATTAAATCACATGTTTTACGTAAGATATCAGCATCTGACTTCTGTCTGTAACTAGACACATTACCTACCCATTAATATGCTTCATCTTACATCACCACATTAAATGCAAAGGGTGTATTCTGATTCATCTCCATGTCTATGTCTATTAAAGTTAGCCTCTTACCAAAGAAACGTTTAAATAAGAATTTTTATTTAGGAGTCTATAAGTGGAAGTGTTACTAATTTTCATTATATGAAGAAAAATGATTACTTTTCATTCTTTCATATTCCTAATTGGTAAATTAAAAATATTCAAAATGATTAAATGCATCTGAAGAAAGCTTCTTAAGAAGCATGCTATTTGTTTAATTTAGTTGTTCCTCTTGGTTGTTCCCCAGCCACAGGTCTTGAACCAGAGACCTTGTGATGTGTGTGGACTATGCCTGGTGGACCAACTCAGTAGGCCATCAGAGTGTGTCTGATGTTCAACTTTTTTAATGCATGTACAATGAAAGGAATTTGGGGGAACAGCAAAAAGTCTCTACATGAGCAGCTATTATTTTACTTTACCATTCCAAGTTTGTACTTGTCTTGGCAATAGAATTCTCTCAAAATCAAGTAATTTTTTTTTCTATTTGATGTTTGTCCATTGCATATGGTAGCAAATATTCATAACTATAGTTCTTGCTAAGATATGATTTTTAGATCTGATATATCATGTAAAATATATACTATATATAGCCTCCACATTCAAATTCTCTTTAAATTTGGAGTTGATCAGTTGAAATCCTGGGCTTCTGGGGAAAAGTTATGGCCTGATTTTCTCTAAATCAGTTAATTCAATTTTGAGATTTAACTGTCCTCCATATCCTGAATCTGTTCTTTGCCTTGGGGCACTGGAATCTTCTGAGAATTTTTGAAATAAATGGGAAAACTACACTCCTATTTTTATCTTTGCCAAAATGCTCAGTTTTGATAACGTGTTTGTTACCTTTCCAAACTGCTATCATGTATCTCCTGCTATCTGAACCTCATAGCATTAAGGTTCGAAGCTCCAGAATGCTTTTATTTTCTTTTGTTTTGCTTTTTAGCAATCAAATTTTTCCTTTTCTTATCTCTTTCTGGCAATACCTGGTAAAACTTTGTCAATAACAACTGAATAAACGAATATTGTATTTTTTCACCTCTGCCCCTGGAGCTACAAAATAATTGCCCAGGCAATCAGTCTCACAAAATAATTCAGACATATCGTTACCACATATTCAGTCACTGCTTGAGAAGGACATTTTTCCAGTCTTTTCTAATGGTTCCCTCTACTCCCATTTATTAGGTTTTGTCACACACACACTTTAGATTTTTTGAAATAATGACACTCTGCTCTTGAAACCAATATTAATTGGTCGAGAAATGTTTGATCAATGCCGTAACAAAAAAAAAAAAAAAAAAAAAAAACCACCAAATATGAATGGTTCAAAATAAATATATATTTTGTTCATGCTCCACATCCTATCAAGTTCGTGGCTGAGCTATGTTTGACAGTTACTGAAAGCATAAGGCTATACGAAGTTCCAGATTTACAAACCACATGCCACTGAAAACTTCTGCTATGAAAGATAGTGGTAAGGAAAGAGATCCAGAAGTTTATTTGTTTTTCTTCTTTTATTGATAATTTCTTGTTAGACGGCATGAAAGAGTCTTCGCATTCCACTCAGACTGATTAAACTTCAATCTTCCTGCCTCTCGAACCCTGACCTCTCTTTTCTTAGAGCATGTATTTTAGAAAATTGTAATGTTACATACTTTCTCTGCCTCTGTGATACATTTGATTCAACAACTCAATGTTTTTGAATTTTGCTGTGGTTAATAGAATTAACATCATCCTAAGTCTTTTTCACAAGATGGCAGAAAGAACCTCCACATGCTCAACCAGTGCCATAGAAAAATAATAGTGACTGCTGTATTATTCCAAAAATAAAATCTGTACTACATAATTCAAAATAAAAATATTTTCTTCCTGGAAGACATATACTAATATTTTATTTTCTCTCCTGATAGTTAAACCAAACATATTACTTTAAAACCATTATGTCCAGAAGGTATTGTGATAAATTAATTGGGAATTTGCCAGTTTTACTTTGAATTCATTCCCTATAATATTTCTGTATCAGTTTCTTTAAAAAGAGTTAATGGATGTTGATCTACCAGATTATTAATTATTTGTTAATGCATTTTCAATAATAAATAATGAGTGCAAACTACATCCATTCTAACATGTAAACATTTTTGAGTTTCCTTTCTTATCACAAGCTTCAATTATCCTTTTCTCCCAGACATAAGGAATCCTCATCATGCTTTTGTGTACCCATACTTACTTATTCAATTTAAATCACCTCTGAATTCTCTTAACTCTCTATTCTAGCTATACTTTACAAAATTGTACTCCTCAATATCTGTGTCTATAACTACCTAGCTAGCTAGCTATCCAGTTTCTATCATCTAAGAAATGGTGCAGGAATGAAGGCTAACAGAGACAGGCAGGCAGTACAAATTTGGATGAAGAAGCATTTATTTATTTCATTTTTTAAAATTTTATTTATTCATCTTGGTTTTTCCCCCTAGCCCAGGGACACAAGCCTGGGTCATATAATTTAATTGTATAGCTGTTATAAAAAAATACTTTGTTTACTTCTTTCAAGCCATAGATTGCAAAATTTTTCAAAGAAAAATTTACAAAGTCAGGACATTTTTCAAATTCTTGCTAATTATTTCAATAACACCAATATCTTTCATGCCATTTTGTGAAATTAATCTTTACCTTCATAAATTTGCCATTACTATTTCACAGTAGTCTTTGTAAATTTCAACCCTTTGTAAAAATTCACTATACATCTTTTTGTTTAGTTTGGTTTGGTTTTGGGTTTTTTTTCTTTTTCAGTAAAGACCTGCTAGTCTACATTTTCCTTTTATTGAAGATTAGGACAAATAAATGAATAATCTAGGTCAGCATTTTTTCTCCATAAATTGAAAAACAATTTTCCATTAACTTACCTGTTGAAGTATGCTGTGACCAAACGATATTTTTCATTCCAGATCATCTGATTCTGTTCTCTACTTGCTGTTGAAATTACACTTTGTGTCTGATATTGCCAAATGTGGTGTCCTATGTGTGACTTTGTAACGGATGATCTTTTTGATATGGTAGAAAATTCTCATTCATGTATTTGTCTAAAATTACTTATTCCTTATTTGACTTACATGTGACTTTTATATGTTACCAAATTCACATTTGATTTATTGTTTCTCCTAGATCTAAAAAATTGATGAAATATACTATGAATAATTTAGAATAAAATGTATTATATATTAACTTGCTATAACTTGAGTTTGATATTTTAATTTCTACCAATGCCTCATTTAGCATTTTGTGGGATACAAAGGCAATATATATATATACATATATATATATATACGTATGTATATATGTATATATATATATGTATATATATACATACATATGTATATATATATATTAAATAGACAAGTCAATAAATTAATATGCTTGGAAGTCAAATACTTTACTTAGTTGGTCTATTAACATCAATGAGTGAAATAAAAAAAGTATAAATGGTAACTGCTGATTTTCTTATTGATGTAACCTAGCCTAGAGTAATTTAAATATTCATCTATGATATATGAAATTTGTTTCTAAATACGTTACACAATTTTTTGTTTGATTTTCTTTGCATGTCACTCTAAGAATGAATTGCAATAGTTTACACAGTTATTCTTTAATGTATGTGTTTATGCTATATGAATATTATTGGAAAAGTAAATGCGTTAATTTATATATTCATTAAAAATGTTAAAATTATTAATTGTGGAGTATATACAGAAATCATTGCAAAAGACAAAAAAATATTTAGCCCAGAATTAAGTTTATATTTTATTTGAGAATCAAAAGAGAATAAAATAATTTCTAGTGATGATAATTTCCCACAAAACCTAAAGCGTTTTTTAATAAAGCATGAAAAAGGCATAATTTATGGTAAACTAAGAAGAAAAATGCTTTAATTAGGAGATAGTTGAACTAGTGTGGAATAATTAGATATTTAAAAATTCAGTCATAATTAAGGAGCCAAAGCAGAGAGAGCATTTAGCTGTAAAATTATAAGTCGTGCAAAATAAACATTTGAATAGTTGATATTGATAATATTTTACTATATTAAAATCACTTATCTTTTAAAACGGCAGCAGTATAAAGTCAAAAATTGTCACGAAGCTATGATTTTGAGTCAGTTTGACATTAAAAAAGAAGTGACTATAGACACTGAATTAGAAAATATTTATATCACCAGACTCATCATTAATAAGTATGTTTTAGTTAAATATAATCTCCATACCAACTAATTTAATGTCTTATGATGCAATCTGAAAGTTATTGGTTGTAGATATTACCCAATTTTTTATATATTTATTTTTACTTTAAGGAAAGAAAGTATTTGAAGATTGATTTGTTTCATTTTTAGCATCATTTTGCCACTTCTATGTGGCTGGAATAAGCTTCTAAAATTTAGCATTTATATGAATTTAGAAATGAAGTAATATATTTAAGTATCATTTGGCCATTTCAATCAATTACAAATTGGTTCATTGATGGGAATATGCAACTATCCTTAGAATTCTATATTTGGCCATTTGAAGGTAATTACAAAGTTGCTTTCTGCAATATGAATTGTAGCCTAATTAAACCCGCCCCTAGGCAGCCACAGTGGTGATGTTGGATAAGCTGCTTTTTCTCTGATTCCCCCGATACTACTATGTTCCTCTCAACTTTGCTGATTTCATGTGTTTCCTGCCAATTTAAACTTTTTTATTTTAATAAGACTCAATATGGGAATAAAATCTTCCATAGGAAATAATATGGCTGTATTTTTGCCATGCCCAAGCTACAAGTCTCGAATCTTGCTACGTGGTTTTCATAGTTAGAACCAAAAACTACAAGAACCAGAGAGGGAAATTGCTACAAAGTTTCCTTTAAAAATGGTAAAAAAAAAAAAAGTAAAAACATAAAATAAAATTTGTGAAAGTTGATAAAAAAGCAATCATAAGGAAAATATCCACACATTTTGTGAACGTGGACTAAAATTATATTTAACCCTTACTTGCTACGTTCTGAGATATCTTTGAATACCCGGTGCAATGGGGTTAGAAAAAAACACCCATTTAAGAAGTTATTTAATTCAATGGAAATGCAGAAGGTTGTATATCTAGCATATAGTGTTATGCTCAAAACATTTGAGTTCTATCTTCAAATGCAGCAGTGGTACTGTTTAACAGTAGCAACAGTTATATATGGATAATTACATTTAAATATTAATTAATTGAAATGCATTGAGAAACTAAATATGTCAATCTAGCAGCTATTATTTCTAAACTCAATATAATAAAGATACATATCTTAAATATAGTTTCTAATGAACCAATACTTTAGATTCCTCTGTGATTGGATTTTTAACAGTGTAAATAAGTATTTACCTAAAATAAGAACAAGTCGTAATAAAAAATGAAAAAAAATAAATTAATATTGAAAACAATTACAATAGCTTACATTTTTAGGAATTTCTGTCATTATTGTGTAATAAAAGTTATTAATATTAATCCCTGCACAACTGGCTTATCCATACTCATGTTACATCTTAGAAATATATGAGTGCCACAAATTTAGGTTTTACATCATAGACCTATTTCGATTATATTTTTAATTATGAATTATTCTAAAAAATTAACAAATATGTAAAGGACCTGTTACATTATTAAAAATCATGCCCTTCCATTTAGATTTAGCAGATTATATATTGCTATATTTATTTTTTTAATAATATACGCTAGTAAGACGGTTTAAGCATATTTTGCTCTTCCTTTCTACAAAGACCACTTATAAATTTGTTGCGTGCACCTGTTCAACAGAATACATAGTTTAATAAAACACACTTATAAATTTGAATACACACATACACATACAGTCATATCATGTGTATTAAACTTTGGGAAAAAGAAAGCACAGAAAATTTAAAAAAATCAAGAAGGTCCTGAGCAAGGAAAAGGGGGAAGGAGATGATGGAATCCTTTCTGCATCAGCAGAGAGTTGACATTGGTTATTAATTTACCTTGTTACTTCAAAGGTTTATATTTTACTACTTTTATTTCCTCCTGTTAATGAGAATTGTGCTGCTTTACTTCAGTACAAATAAAATAAACTGCTGCTTCCAAGTGGCTTCAGCTTTACTGTCTTTTATAGTGTTTAGGTTAATCAATATGTTTTTTACGGGAATTTTTTTATGACATTGCTCAGGACACAGTGATTAACTCTAATTTTATCTGATATTTACTGGGAGCTTTCTTTGGGTCAAGCACTATTCCAGGGGAACAAGCCAGATGTTATCCTGGTACTCAGGAAGTACTTAGTCTAGAAGGGACTGCACTGAATGAGCCAATATATCAAAATGTGCATATAATCTGAAATTTTAACTTTCTTCATTAAATTTAGAATACTCTAAAAGATCATTTATTAGACTGTCATTCTGATATTATAGAGACTTTCTACTTGTGCATTTCCTATTAAATCCATTTTGAATCGCTTCCTATTATCCACAGTTTTACTTTTACTTTTGTTTTGTTTTCCTGCTCCATTAGGCTAACTCTATTTTTCTCACTTCTCTTTGTTTAGAAATCGTTGTCTTGGATAAGAGACAATAGGTTGAGGCAGAAGTTTATTATTCAATTTTGTGTCAAGTAAAGTAAGTATATTTACATCTTCTCCAGAAAAGTAAAAATGTCTATATTTCTGAGATATCTTTGAATACCCAGTGCACAGCAATGGGGTTAGAAAAAACACCCATTTATGAAGTTATTTAATTAAATGGTAATGTAAAAGGATGCATATCTAGTATATAGTGTTGCATTCAAAACATTTGAATTCAACTATCTTCAATGCAACAGTGGTGCTGTTTAATAGTAGCAGCTAGTTATATATGACTACTTATATGCAAAGATAAATTAATTGAAATACAGTAAAACCAAATATTTGCTTCTTAGTGATGCAGGCCATTCAAAATGCCCATAGCCACATGTAATTAGTTATTATCATATTATCTGGGCACCTCAAGATGTATAGTTTTTCCATCACTACAGAAAACTTAAATGGACAGTGCTGCTCTAAAAGAGTAATATTTCAACATTATCATCTGTTATGTGTGTCCTTAATATTTGACTGACAGAGATAGAATCATAATTCTCACATGTTGGTATGTCTTAAATTTTCCCTAAACTGTATCAGTCAGATCAAATTAAGGAATGTTTACAGATAAATGTAAAAAAAATGGCCTATTGATAAAACTACAATATTCAAATCCTAACTAAACCGTAGTATTCATTCAAAGAGCAGTAGTCATTGAGCTCAATACACTGATCACATAAGAAGAAATGGTCACGTCAGAAGGAAGAGAAACACTTATGAACTATCAGTTGGCAATGTTTTACAAATGTCTAAATGGCATCTGTATTTTTACATAGTGGTAGCCCAAATGAGGATATGATTCATTCTAATGCCTAGAGTTGAATCTGAAAAATGGAGCAGCTGTTTGCCAATTCTATTGTGGGCAACAAAGGAGAGAAGAAGCAAATTTGAGGGAAAGGGAGAGGCATGAACAAAGTCTAAGGGTATATCAGAATGACAATAATAGAAAACTGGAAATACTTTAATATGGCAACACAAATTATATATGTCAGTCATAAGACAGCTGAAGCTGGAGAACGAGACATGAAACACTGAGGAAGAGCTTTGGTGCTTTATGGAGCACATTAATTACTAATACATAGTTACTAAAACTACAACAGTTCTGTATGAACATACATGTAATTTTTACAATGGATAATATTATGTAAAACTGTCTTTTGATGATGCTTTTTATGTATATTTAAAGACCCTGTAGAAAAGTAAATTAGAACATTTGTGACTTCTGTAATATGATAATATGAAAAATAGAAATTACATTTCAATCTGTAACAGTATAACACTATATAAAAGTGAATTTTAAGGACCATTAACACTTTTCCTTTGAAGTGACTTTTGGGAATTAATTAGCCTCTTTGAAACTGAACTCACATTTTCAATATGCCTTTCACCTTTTCTCAATCTTATGCTAACTTCATTCTTCATAATTCCATCTTAAACAATGTTATACATTTAACTTTATATCACTGCCATGGTGAAAGAGATAGGTTACCTTCCAGGCAGTCTCATGGATAATTCTTGTCTTCAAAGAAAATATTTCATTGCTGCATTTCGTTTATACTTTTGGAAATTATCCAAGTTGTTAAGGACCAATTTAATAAATTGGTTTTCACAAAATTCATGGAAGCTATTATTCTAAATTATTTGACATCAAAAGTGTCCTTTTTGCTAATCATTAGATTAATTACAACCATGGTCAGCAAATCTGCAGCATGTAAATGAGGTAATTTAGTATTCAAATAGTAAAAACATGTGCATATCCTACAGGAATGTATGTCGATCTCAGTATAATTATCAGATTGAAAAGTAATTTGAGTATTTTAATAGAAATAATTATAATTGAGTCCTGAATTTCTGCTTATATATCAAACAATTAACATCAGAGAATGTTGTAAAATATTTTCTTTTTATAGATTATTCATAAATAAAGATATTTAAATATAAGCCCATTAAAACACATTGAGAATTAGTTACATTTAAAGCTTCCTAGCATATTATATATATAGTAATTAAAATATAAATATATGGAACTTTTCTTTTTTCTGGTACTATTTTCATTTGATTTTAAATTATTACTTATTATCTCTTTAGTTCACAATGCTACATTCATTAGTGAATGATGACATTTCATCTCAATCTATAATTCACACCACACCTTCCACCACCACCTCCCTTCTTTCCTTCCCTTCTGCCTTCCACATCTCTGTCAGTCATCATCTTGTGTCCTGAGCTTTTTTGCTGGGGTTTATGTGTTTATTTGTTTTATTTCATTAAATTCCAAATTCGAGTGAAGCTATTCTGTATTTCTTTTTTCTTTCTGATTTATTTCACTTGACATGATCCCTTATAATTCCAATCAGATTGTTGCAAAGGACACAATTTCACTTTTCATTAGTTTCACAGAATTCCATTGCATATATGTATATATACATGTGTATATATATATTATATCCCACAGCTTTTTTATTTTTTATCCAGTCATCTGGTGTTGGGCATTTAGGTTATTTCCATGCCTTGGTTATTGTGAACTGTGCTGCTATGTATATCAGGGTGAAAGTATTATTTTCTGATTATAGAATTTTATCCTCTGGATATATGTTCAGGAATGGAATTCCTTAATCAAATGGTAGATCCATCCTTGTTTGAAGATTCTCCATACTATGTTTGAAAGAAGTTGCACTAATTTACATTCTCACCAAAAGTGTAGCAGTGTTCCATTTTGTCCGCACCCCTTCTAACACCTGCTATTTTCAGTCTTTTATATATAGGCCATTCTCATGGTGTGAGGTGGAATCTCATTATAGCTTTGATTTGCATTTCTCTGATGATGAGTGATATAGGAAGTTTTTCAGGTGTCTGTAGGCCACGTGTATGTCTTCCCTAGATAAGTGTCAATTTAGTAATTTTGCCTTTTTTTTGAGTGGTTCATTTGCCTTTTCATTTTTTAGGTGTGTGAGCTCTCTATTTTGGAAATTACTTCTTACCTGAAATATGCTGTATGAATATCTTCCCCAATTCCATGGACAGTCTTTTTGTTTCAGTGGTGGTTTCTTTTTCTGTGCAGAAGCTCTTCAGTTTGATGTAGTCTTAATTACTTAGCTTTACTTTGGCCTCTTTTGCCATAGCTGTTCCTTCCCTAAAGATCTCTTTGAGGATGAAGTAATGGAGTGTTTTGCCCACATTGAATTCTAGTCATTTTGTTTTTGGTTCTTACGTATAGCTCTTTGATTGATTTTGAGTTATCTCTTGTGTATGGCAATAATGAATAATCAATTTCTCTTTTCTTTTTTTTTGTAAATGTATTTCTAATTTTCCCCGCATCATTTGTTAAACATACTTTCCTTACTATATTGTATGTTTTTGGGAACTTTATCCTAGATTAACTTTAGACAAAGGCAGCACCAGAAATAAAACTACAGAATTCCTGATGAATGTCAATGCAAAAATCCTTAACAAAATCCTGGCAAATAGAATTCAACAGCACATCAAAAAATGTATAATCACCATAATTAAGTGGATTTTATTCCAGGGATATAAGAATAGTTCAACACAGGTAAATCAGCAACTGAAAATTTAAAACATTATGATCACCTCAATAGATGCAGAAAAAGCATTTTAGAAGTTTGACAGTCATTCATGATACATAAAAAAGCCTTGCATTTATAGAAATAGAAGGTATATACCTCAATAAAATAAAAGCAATATATACAAACCCAGAACCAACATCATAATCAATGGTGAAAAATTGAGAACCTTTACCCTAAGATCTGGAACAAGAAAAAGTTGTCCACCATCGCCACTATTATTCAGCATGTGTCTGGAAGTCTTGGTCAGAGCAATAAGGCAAGAAAACCACATCAAAGGAATCCAAATTTGAAAAGAAGAGATAACACTGTCATTATTTGCAGATGATCAGATATTGCACTTAGATAACCCTGAGGACCCCATAAAAACCTACCTGGAACAATAAATGAATACAACAAAGTGGTAGGATATAAAATCAATATGCAAAAATCAGTAGCTTTTACATATATAAACAATGAAGTAGAAGAAAAAAAAACCCATTCAGAGTGGCACCAAGAAAGATCAAATACCTGGCAATAAACTTAATAGAGGTGAAAGAACTCTATAATGAAAACTACAGGACCTTAACAAAAGAAATAGGAAATAGAATGAGACGTGAGAATATTTGATGTTCATTGACTGGAAGAATCACCTTCTACCCAAAACAATGTATAGATTAATGCAATTCCCATCAAAATTCTAGAAACACTTTTCAAGGAAATGGAACAAAAAATACTGAAATGTCTTTGGAATCAAAAAGGCTTTGGATAGCCAAAGTTATCTTGAGAGGAAAAATTACAGTTGGGGAATCACACACCCTGACCTCAAACTATATTACAGAGCCAGCAACATCAAAACTTTTTGTTAAGGGAACAAAAACAGACACAATGATCAGTGGAATCACACTGAGACCCTAGAAATAAAGCCATACCTATATGGACAGTTGATCTATGACAAAAATACCTAGAGAAATTTTCCATTTTCTAAGAAATATTGGACATTCTGTATTCTGTGTGACACTGTATTTCACAATATGCAAAGACTATTACTGCATTATAAAATTACATTCCAAAAGGTTCATTCTTAAAAGACAAATTTATTCATATTAATTGTTCATGATGGGCACCTGTTGGCTTTGAAATAACAGAGGGAAAATGTATTTCTAATTTAACTTTTCATTGCCATATATTATGAAAGTTTAATGTAGCATAGAATACTCAATATCTTTTGATTGCTCTTCACAGGGGAAGGATTTCCAACATTGTAAGTACAGAATCTTTAAAATGGTAGGTAAATATTTATATTGCTAATCTCTGTATCTCTAACCTAAGATAGTCAAATGATCTGATTTAGTCTTAAAACAACCTAAGAAGCCAGGCGCTTCTCAGAACCTAATTTCATGAGCAGCTGCATACAATTGGCAGTGTCTATAAAGTGACTGCAGCATCTATGGGTCATGTCTGGTAGCTTCTGTGATATTAGTGTTGTATCTCTATGATAAGATTTCAAATTCTTTTCCTCTCAACAATTCTATTAGTTTAATCATATCTTACAACACTAGTTGATCCAAATTAAATACACTATAGTGCGATTTAATTACAAATTCTGATTGTTGGAGAAATAGACACTAGATTTCAATTACTATAGGGAACACTCTTGGGAAATGTGATTCCAACTTTTTTTTTTCCTTTTTTTGGTGAATGTGAAGGCTATGAAGAACCAACTAGCATCAAAGAATTAAAATTGGTAAGTTTTGGCATTTTGGGCAAGAGTTTTTTTTAAATTACTTGTCATTTTTTTTTTCTTTTTGTTTTAGGTAAGAAAGAAGGAAGAGAGAAACAATTAAGGAAGAAGAGGAAGAAACATCTTTGTTTAGATAGCTGTAGGTTTTGGATTTGGGTTTTCTACCTCAGCCCTACAACTCAAACAAGAGTCCCTGGGCTGTAAGTGAGCCATACACCAGTGTCCCAGCTGCCTGAGTCACTAGGGCACAACCTGAAAGAGTTTTAATGCTTATTTTTGCTAGCCTGTCAAACATAAGGATCTTATGGGAGTGAAATGGTGCTGCCAAAGAGTAGTGTGGACATGGAGAAGAGGAGTATGGGTGTGTGTTTAATAATTCAATTAGCTACGGCATTAAATATTTTTCAAAGTTCCAAACATTTGACTCAGAATATAGTCAGATAACCATTAACTTCCTTGCAAGGAACTTAGATTGTCCATCCTAGTTTCCAAAGGGTTAAATTGCCTATAATTCAAAGGTTAGATCTAAAATTGTCAAATTATATCACTTAAATTCTTAAAAGGTAACCGAGATAGTAGCAAAATGAAGTGGCAGTCTTGCTACTAGAAGTTAGGGACCCTGTCTAGATCTGGAAAAACAATCTGCCATCTGTTCCCCTTTCTGCTCCAAAAATTAAGCTTCAGTGTCCATGGAGTTACCTCCCTAGAGCCATGTCATCACTGATGGATACTATTTGTAATATCTGCCCCAGAGATTGTAACTGAAGGCCTTTTTTCTGCTACCCCTTGAATAGCAACAATTCCCTGTAGGGGTCCTTAGTAAAAATATTGTGTCTCACTGAAGGATAAATTGTATTCCTTTGATATAACTTTCCCATAATGCAATTGACTGTTTCTGAAAAGTGTTTCAGTATGAAAAGAGTTATTTGTGAAATGGAAATATCACATTCAATCAATGACCAAGTAGAACTTCTGAGAACAAATGAGTGACATACTTCAAAGAAATGAACATCAGCTCGCCTCCTGCATACCGAATTAGACCCAGTTATTGTTTCATGTAAGCATTGTTCCAATGGAATATTGCAGCTGAGATAATTTTATCTGGTTAAAAAGCAAGATTTTGTGATGGAATAGCTCACTTTTAGGATGAGCCAGTACGAGAATGTGACAGCATGTCACCATAACTCCAGCAAACTGTTGGCAGCATGATATGTTCAGTGTAGTAGATTAACTCCCAATCACTGCTCTTTGCTGAAGAGTATGTCATTCTGCGATCTATTAAAATATGCCTCTTGGAGGATAGAAATGCCATTTTTAATGGCAGAGATACATAGTTAGATACTTTGACTTCAGGACTGGATATCTATATGAAGAGACAATATTAATGCAAGCAAATTCAATGGGTTTGTGCCCTCAATGAGAGGGCCTATCTGGAAGAAAGTAACTGGAAAAATAAACTGAATAATATTTACTGGATCAGTTCACTGGATTAACATTTGAATTCACTAAGAAAATGTGTGCACCCTGGAGGAAGTTAGTGTTAAATAAGGGGTTCATGTACTACCTGCCAAAGTCACAATTAAAACAAAAGAGAAATTTTTTCTCAGTCTCTGAAGGGACATATGATTTGAAGAGATAGCAACATGTAATTTGTGGACATGGACCAGCTTAAAATTCTCAGACTTGGTGAAATCTCTACCTATAAATACGAGCCTATGATGATTGCTCTTTGCCATATATATCTTGCCCAGATAATGAAGCTGTGCTTTTCACAGCGGTAGGCAACAAAAACATATTTAAAGTCCTAAATGATCATGTATTTTATTTTTCTTTTGCTCATGATTCCTAGATGTTATAACTAGGCACTAACAGTCTTCTTGTAGCTTCAGCTACCCAAAAGTGGGTACTCTGTATAACATTAATTAGTCATTTCATGTCTTTCATGACCCAAAGGTAACACAGAATGAAGACTTTCTAACAACAACATTGAAATCCTTGCTGGTATTCCTGCCCACTGATGTTCACATTGTGAAATTAGCAAAACTTGGAAAGCCCTATTTGACTTAGCCAAATTTTCAGTACTTCCTAGTAAAATAGGGAGGACCAATGAGAATATTTCTATATGATGTGAAAGGACCTAGAAGTTCCCTGTCTCAGATCTGTCACTCACTTCCATTTTCTGCACCTAAAGTGACTCTAATCAATGGTCGAAGATGTTCACATTACTTATTTGAAGATGACTGAATGCATAGGAACATTGACTCTTTATCTCTCATCCCAAAGGAGGTGGAACTCTAATGTTAGTTATAAGTGGATTGACTATGTACTTTTGTTCCATGTTTACATGAAGGAGGAGTAAATAGTTTCTGTCCCTTTTTGTAGCTTCTCTGTGCTGTACAGACTCCCTTATCCATTTCTAGGAGTTCTATTTGTGAAAACAGTGATTCATTCCTGTCTTTATTCAAGTTCATTGCTCCAAGAAAGAGTTGCAATTTTGCCAGTCTCAAGCCTGAATACAAAACACACTTGATCAGGAATGAAGAAAGTACTAAAGAAAGCAGGAAACTCACAGGGTAAAGATGTTTATACAGTGAAACACTCTAATTTTATTCTATATTTAGGAAAACCATCTTAAACAGTCTCCTATAATATGACAGTCAGTACAATCAACTCACAACATAATTTTTTTAAATGTTAAATTTTTCATAGCAAGCATATATGAATTCAAAAGATAACTTCAGAGGAAATCACTCTCTCAAAATCCCTAAGAATCTTTTTTCTGATGTTTGCTGAAGACTGTATTTGCCTTTTTAGTTCTACTTCTGACTGTCATATTGTTATGTCAAATTCTCCTCATTTTCTCTAGCAGAGTAAGGCTCTGTAGATTGGACATATAATATTATCAACAATTGATGATGATCACATTTGACATGCAGTTGATCACTCTTCTTAAAGAGGAATATTTTGTTAAATAACCTCTTGAAAATCAAGCACTACACTGAGGAAAGACAACATTTTTGTTTTGGATGACTGTGATGATCAGGAAGTATCCCCATTCCTCACCTTATTTACTTTAAACTCCCGTCTTCCCACTGATTTCAGCAAGAGAGAACTGTAATTTCTGTGTTTCAGTTCCCAAATCTCCTCTTAGTCATTTTTGGGCATTCATGATCCCTTTTTTTCTTGTTCTTTTGTGTTGTTTTTATTTTGTTTTAGTCTGTAACAATTCTCTTCATAGTATAAGAATATTTTCCTCCACCACGAACTCCAGATTAGAATAACTATGAGGACTAAAGGATTTCTATATACTCTGGCATTGCCTCACTTAGACGTTCTCAATTTGATAATTATTAATTTGTTGGAATTACATCTTGAATGTATTTTACATAAAATACATCCAAACCTCAAGAACAGAATACTTTTTATATGGAATGATTGCAGGAAAGAGTGCTTAAATAGAGAGTGCAGAATTGGTTATCTATCCTAATTGATAAACTGGTAGTATACTGAAGGGAAGAGTTAGCAAACTAAATGACATAATGGAAATGAGAAATATAAGAAAAGTGAACGTGACTGGCTGCTGCTATCTTCACTGAAGCATTTAAAGAGAGAGAATGTCAACTCTATTTTAAATTATCTAACAGAAATAGGCAACCAAGTAATTTGTTGAGCCCTCACTATGAAGTTTCAACTCCCTCAAGCATTCATGAAAACTTTACATTCTGAAAGCCAGGTTTCCCTTGCTTCTATATGATAAAACTTGAGAAGTTGTTTTATTTTCCTTGTTCTTTATCCACTTCCTAAATATACTTTTGCAATTTTGTGTTGAGAATTTACACTTGAGGGTGTAAGTGTTTTCAATTTAAGTTCCCCCTTTAGCAAAAATGACTTAAATGATATTTCTTTCCACATGCAATAATCTTTAAGGAAGATAAATGGGAACTCCCATGTATTGAGCAAATGCAATATGCCAGGCATTTTGCATTTAACTCATATAATTCTTCTGAATGTCTCTATGAGGTGAACTAGATTTTCATCCAAATTTTACACGAGGAAACTCTAAGGCTTATGTAGGCTAAATGATTTGCCCAGGAGTGAAAAAACTCAAATAAAATTATTAGAGTGACATTGACTTATTTGCCAAGCTATGCTTTAATGCCTCCTTCATTCTTTGCTTGTTTTGGCATTCAGTTTACCCAACTATTGTCTACTCCTGCATCTTTATGGACTATCGCTCTATAGATTCTCTTATGGATATCCTATTTGTGTATCTTTTTTCTTATGCTGAATTTTAAACAAGGAAGTATACTAATATGAATGAAGAGTAACATGGAACTTCTGTTTCTAGTCAAGGTGGTAAAATAAGAAATAGAATTACTTATCCATCTGAAGCAAAAACAAAATAGTAGGGCCAAGTATAGGAAATTACGGGCTTTTTGCACACTCAATCATGAAAAATAAAGAGTAGTGATTCTTGAAAGATGAAAATCAAACAAGTTGAGTCAAATGAATTCCCAGTTTACTACCTTCAGTGTTGCCAGACTATGGAAGAAAGAGAAGGAACCTTATTGAATTTTTATGGATTTGCTGAATTGGAAGGACAGATATGAGAATCCAGGGAAACAAAGACAGATAAGAATCATAGGACAGAACATCAAATAGGAGGAACAAAACAGTGGCAGAAATTCAGGGATTCTCAGAAGATTCTCTACAGTATTCAGAATGAAGGATGATACATATGAGAGAAAACTACACAAGATTGGGGGTTGAGAAAACAACATAAGATTGGGAAAAATCCACTCAAAAATATAAGATTGATTGTTCCTGGAACACAGGCAGTATAGGAAGTAGTTCATAGCTGAACCACTCATACTAGAAAAACTCATAAATTATAATAATTGAGTAATGGTCTCAGATGCATTACTTCCACAGTCATGGTGAATAACTAACACTATACCATACTAAACAGAAATCTGGTCCCCCTAAGAGACAGATCATCACAAAACTCAGATGTATTTATATTAATAAAAAATTCAGCATCCCAAAATACAAATACTTTAATTTTGGTTGTTCTATCTGTATCAATTTAAGTGACTTTTTGTTTTGCTTTTTTGCTTACTTTTTTCTATTTGCTATTTCCTTTTCTTCCTTTAATTTGTGCTTAATTTGTCATGTTGTTGTTATTCTGTTTATTAAAGTGAATACTAAAGTCATTCACTAAGACATTTTATTTTTCTTAATACTTAATATAGAGCATTAGAGAATGAAAAAAATGAATAATGTGCATAATGCAGACAAAAATTCAGAGGAAGGGATATGATTCTGTACAGATGACAACATATGTCACTTGAAAATATTTTTTCATCCACTCATTCATCTGTATTTGTTGAAAATTAAAATGACACAGACCTACGGATATATGTGAGGAACATGACAAAAAAATAGACAAGGCCTCTGACTTCATAGCGGTAACTGCTAGTGAACAATTTAATAACTGGGTGAAATGTAAGGATCAGAAATTTTAGATGGGCTAAAAAGGAAATAAAATGTGTTCTGGTGCTAGGATAGTGTTGAAGAGATCACATAAGTAGTTCTATTTGATATGGAAAACCTTTTGATGAAGAGAGTAATTTAGTTTAAAAATGCCCTAGAAAATATGTCAAGTAAACTCAAGGAAAACATTTCACTAAAGAGAATTACAGATTTAAAGTGCAAAGAATTAGATAAATAATTGGTGATGGTTGGAAAAAGCTTTCTTACACTTGGGATAAGAATGTACCACTAAATCAGGTGAGAGTTATTCAAGTGGTGAAAATTATAGTTAAATTAAGAATTCACATTTAGCTTAATAGAGATACAATAGCTATATAGACAAATATTTATACATCTGTACATATAAATGCTAGAGGATAATATTTTGCTGCTGTGTCAGTTGAGAGGACTTAAATAAAACAATATTCCTACATCAAAAAGCATACCTCACATATAGATCTTAGTTTATAATATCACTATATAATAAAAGGAATCAGGTCTACATGGCAAATTACGATTATGGGAGCAGGAAATATCCAAGGTGAACCTGAAATATCTTGCAGTATTGGAAATTAAGTCCACAAAAGAAAAAAGGAAAGAAAAAACAAAGAAATTCCACCACCACCTACAATAGAAGTAAGTTAAAGGAAAGCAGAAGTCAATGTGTCCCAAAATTAACACCAGAACAATTTGAACAATAGAATAAAATGGCATTGTGTTATAACTTAAAGTATAAAATAAATAATCATGATTTACATAATGATATAAATAAATAATTGAATAAATAATAAGTGGAAGATAAAACAAAACAAAAAATAAATTTATTTTTCAGTATTGGGAGAGAGGGTAGTACAGAAAATGGTAGGTTCTTTGGATCACTATTACAGAAAATAAGTGCCTGGCAAATTGATTTTCATTTATATCTGCTTTTGCCTGGTTTCTAGTTTAAACTGGGATTTTTTTGGTTGTCAGTTGAGGTGATAACTAGTTTACAGCAGGAAAGGCAATAATTTTTTTTTCTTACAAGAAATTCTAAAATGGCTGAAGGTGTTCTACCCTCATGTGTAGATTTTTTTTTTCCTCTAAGAGTACAGGATGCTGACTTGGCAAAACAGACTAATTTTACAAATGGAGAAAACTGATCAACTCTTCCTCTGTCAGGTGATCAAAATCTATATCAACAGCTGATAGAATATGTCTACACTATGATTGATGAAGAAATAAATAGTCATTATCTCTTTAGCCTTCCTCCCCAAAATAAGTAACAACATAATAATTATGGGAAAGAAAATGGACACATTCCATTAGAATTCTTCATAGCACTTGCAAATATTCCCCACTTTTCAAAGTCATCAAGAACAAAGTTTTTAAGAAACTGTTGTAGCCAAGAGACATGCAAGGAGACAGGACCACTAAATTTACAGTGGCATCCTGGAGTAGAAAATTACATGAAAAAAATCTAAATAAGCTGAACAAATGATAGGATGACAAGTTTTTAATTAACAGCTAACATCAGTGTTAATATCACCTAATTAGCTGTAATAATTCACCATACTAAAGTAAGATGTTAATTATAAAGGAAACAATATGAGTGGGTGTATGAAAACTCCCTGTACAATGTTCTAAATTTTTCTGTAAACCTAAAATTACTTACAAAGACAAAACAAACACAAGCTCCCAAATTTTGCATTTGGTTCTAAGTATTTGACATTGATCTTGCACGAGATGCTAAATTAAGATTTGCAGGAAAGTCTTGATACACTGATATAGAATCTATTCCTTCTCATCTCCCTTCTTTCACTCTGGTGGAACAAGGATGCAATGCCTGGAAGAGCAGTATCATACTACATGTGAATATGAGGTGGCAAGCATGAAGACAGGTAATACGCTGGCATGGCAGAGCAGAAGAACAAGAAGAAAATATCATAGAATCATTGTACTGTACTCTTAAACAGCTACTTCCAAACAACTTTTGCACCATACAGATTGCAAAATATGAAAAGGAATTTATGACAATTTCCTTGACTAAACATTTTTATTTTAATGAAGTGTATTTTTCACCATTAGTTCAAAGGTACGTATGTTCCTTTGATTTATATGTTAATATCACAAATAATATGCAGCAACACTGATATTTCATATAATAATACTGTTTTTTTCACTAAAATACTTTAATATGGATTATATTAATTAGTGTACCAACACAGAGCTTGGTCAATGGATTATAATGTTTGCAAAAGACACATTTTCACACACTAATAACTTCAATTATTAAAGCAGGGAGTCATCAGCAAATAAACAAGATTGGTCATGTAACTACAGACTCAAATATCCTAATATGCTACTGGCTTATGAAAACAAGCAGCTGTACCAACAAGACAGGCAATCAAATTGACAAAGTATGTCTCTGAATTAATGGAGTATGTGCCACTTGACAAATTTAAATAAGTGCTGAAATGGTGAAATAAGTTGATTTAGATTATCACATTCATTCAGAGTAGACATAATTTAAATGAGATAATTATGCATCTACATCAAGCAAATGCACTGTTCAGTAGGTAACAGAGCTTAAAATGTATCCAAAATGTGTATAAAAAGCAAACTATTTAAGTATATTAAAATTAGCAAATAAAAAGTGATATTTAGAAAAAATATGAGTTAGAGAGATAACTTCTAAAATAATATTTTCTTTTAAAACTCCCAGTGAATTTTAAATAGCCCTTTGGTAATGATGGATTAAGAATTCTTTTTCAGATTACCTATGTAGAAACATATTGAATCTTTATTTTTGAATCAAATCTCAAACATGTAATACATATTTACCTATGGCATTTCAAATTTGCTTCCTAAAGTGGTTGTTTAGATTTAATGTAAACCTCTTATCAAATAAAAAGGGTTATGCATAAAAGAATGCCTTATGGAAACATGCTTTTATAGTGTAGGAAAATTTTCTCTGTTCCCAACAATTTAATTATTAATATTCTGCTATAAAACTGAATACTGTGAATAGTTCACTAATAAATTTGGGGTTGGAAACAGATATTAACTATTTTCAATATTTTATTATATCACATTAATTTTATTTAATAAAAAATATTAAACAGACAGCCTTGATTAATACCAACAATAATAAAGTGTTACTTTATGTCTTCAATGTTCTCAGTATTTTTTCTCCCAACAGAAAACACAAGTATCTGAGGAAGCTACAAAGCATTTCACTTGCCAAACATCTATTGACTTCTTATACAATCCACAGCATCTTTCAAAAACTTTGTTTTAAAGAAGATTGTAATTATCTTGAAAAGAAAAATCATGTGATATTAAGAAACTTTAAAACTTTATTCCGTAAATAGATGGTGAGAGGGGAATAGAGGCTTTACAACCAGCCCAAATCTCATACATGCAAAAAAAAATAAAAAATTGAAAATTGCTCCTTATGACAGGTTAGTACATAAATGATAGATTGGGAAGTTTTTAAAAGGTCTTCATAAATACTCATTTGCAAATTATCTAATAATTTAAATCTATTAAAACTATTTTATTAAATTAACCATTAAGCATATTATATCGTGGCCTGTAAAGCTTGGTGCCTTCATATTTTCTGAGTTAAAACTTTATTCACTGCTTCACTATACATGAAAAACTGTATTGGCTTGTGTTACACCAAACTATTATATATGTCTAAGCATTTTTTCACCAACATTTATCTCTACTTGAAAAGACTTTCATCTGTTTTATGTGAACTATTCTTCATTTTATGTCTTATTTAAAACTTTCCTGATGTTCACAGATTCAAATATTCTAATTATTATTAGCTTATCCAATAATTTATTGGAAATTATATTTCATTTCTGGTTGTGAATTCCTTTAGTTCAAGGACAGATCTTAGTTTTCTATTTTACCGTTGTTTTATTTTATTTAACACAGTAAGGGGCTCAGTAAACATTGGTTGATGGAAGTAACTAAAAATTACAAAGCAATCCCTTTTTTGTTTAATATGTGCTTGAAAGTTTATATGAATGGTTACTAGATTAATTTGCCTATGCTCTAAGTAGAGAAATCCTAAATCACTTCTGATGACTTGTCAATGCATTTCTTTCAGTACATAACCCCAAAGGTTTTGTTGCATTAAGGACAAGTGAAAAATAGGAAGATCAAATGTGAACAATTTCCTAGTAAGCTTTCATTACTTCTTCCAAAACAAAGGCAGACTCACAAAGAGACATTCCATGTTCTTTTCAAGGAACATATCTAGAAATTCTTGAAACTCAAGGGATATCGTATTAAAAAAGGGAATCAAGGAGTTAAGATACCAGTGGAATAATCTGATATAAGCACATATTATGCTTGGTGAGATTTAAGAAAATTGAATTCATGTTTTACGATTTGTTATACCTATTTTCTATGCTTAGATTTTGAAAAAGGAACTCAGAGTAAATTATTTAAAACAGCAATGCATCTATATTTATTGATATTTGCACTTCCTCTCTCATACTTGTCACTGGTTCTCACTGTAGTCTTTAAAAAATAAATAACTCTATTTAAGTCTTCATTTTATAAAACAATGAAATAGAATCTTCAGGTCAAAATATCTCAACTTCTCTTGGTGCACAGATCATATGTTATTTTATTATATAATTTTAAAAAAGTATTTAGACTGTTGTATACTTGGATCAAAGGCAGAATGAGAATTTCCAACCACAGGAAATATTTTTATAATTTTCAGTTACTACCTATTACACAAATAATCACAGAAGATAGATGATCATAGAACATATTCTAAAGTAAAAATTCAAATTGTACTGGGAAGTAGTGGAGTGTTTCAAGTTCAAATATGATAGGTAAGAACTTAACAAAGTATAAGAAAACCCATTCTGGTTAAGTGGGGTCAAAAGAAATGACGCAATCATAGGTGAGTGATACAGATGACTTGGTTAAGATGATAACAGGAGAAGAGTGAAGTGAAATAATGCACACTATGTGTTAATTATGCAAATAATTTATGATAAATAAATAAGAGAAAAGTGAATGCAGATATAGAGTGTATAGACACATGAAGCCATTAACTTACCTATCAGAATTCGCATTTAGTTAATGAATATTTAGAAAATGTTTAGAATTTCGTAAAATGAACCAAACATCAAGTTTTAAGGTTTTAATTGAAAGACCCAACTTCTAACTAATTATTGAATTTAGAGTGATGGGCATTTTTAATCAAGGTTAAGCCAGTACTGGGAATCAAGGAGTTCTTAGTACTAATCCAATTGCTGACATTGACCCTCTTTTTTTGCCGTTGGAAATTTATTTAATCCTCTGCTTATATTTGCTGTTTGTGTAACAAAGATAATAAGACTTTATTAAATTAAGTAGAACTTGATCAAACAATAAACTGACATAACACTGAAGAGAATTTATTGTGAAACATTTTATAATGTGCTTAAGAATCATTTGTAAAAAGTTAACAAGATGCCTAAGGTTTTATGAAAAATGTTTGCTTATGTGAGTAATCAATTAAAAATAAGAGACTAAAATATATATAACAATATATGACTTATTTCAAAAGCAAAAACAATGCTTATATTTCTTGAAATTTTTAGTGGCCTTTGTATGACTATATGATAATGTATATGGTAACACTCAGCTTCTATATCAGATTGAATTAATTTTTATATGAGAAACTTGCTTCTTTTCCATGGTTATAAATACAAAAAATAACAAAAATCAATCAAAGTGAGAAAAAAAAAGTTTTTCTACTTTAAATAGATTCTAATTCTTTTGATCACAAGTTTCAGTGTATGAATATAGAATCTGTTCTATCAACCAAGTAAATAATATTAGGAGTTATTTCACGGTATACATACAGAAAGTTATTAGTAACTGTTCATAGTAACATTTTTTTTATTCAGGAGCAAGAGGAAAAAATTGAGGGGAGAACAGTTTATTTACCTATATCACATACTTCCAGGGTATAACATGGGTTAGTAAAAAGTGAGAAGCAGTAATATTTATAATTAATTTCAAAGAGGAGAATGGTATGAAGAAAATGGACCATCAGGCAAGTACAAATATTCAGAAATTTTCTTTCAGTTTCATTGTGAAGCTTCAACCTCAAGGTCTTACGTTTTCCATGTATATTTTTTAATGAATAAGTCAATATCAATAAGTCCTTTTTACATGGTTACGTGAAGGTGACTGCTTTGTTTTCTTAATAAAAACAGTTAACACATAATAGGGTCTACCCATAATTGCACAGACATTTGATATATTAATGTTATATAATACTATCCTAAATGATATTATCACGATAATCCTTCAAGAGTAAATCCCATAATTACCCATTTTAGTAGCAGAGAAATCTGAGGCTAATTTCAATAACTAATGTTAAACAGACAGAGAGTAGGATAGTTATTAGTTAAGCTCAGGGTTTTTTGTTTCTTGTTACATTTCATATTGTCTTTGAACCACTGACAAGAACAGCGTAGGGAAAGGAAGGGGAAATGAGAACAAGGAAGGATAGGAGATGTGAAAATCAGCTGGAGGTTTACTCTTTGTTTTCAGAGTTTGACCATGTATCTGATTTTCTTTGAATCTCTGAGGTTCATTGAGCTTTGGGAGTCAGTATGTCTATAATCATTTTTTGAAAATTGTTTATCATTTTGCTTAAAGTATTTTTCTTTTGCATTTTCTCTCTTGTCTCCATCTGGTATTCAAACTACATATATATTAGACTTGTTGATATTATTTAATAACAATTACACTGCATTTTTCATCAAAATATTTTTGTCTTGTCTTCTGCAAATAATTTAATTTCATCTTTCTTAAACTTCACTGACTTTATTTTCTATGAAATAAAGTCTGCTGTGAAATCCATTCAGTGAATTTTCTATTTCCTATATAGTAAATTTTGCTTAGAAAGTGTTCATTTTCTAAGCTTTTTTTCCTAATGAGTTTCTTAATCTATTTTTTCCATATGGCTATATTTTCCTTCCTACTTAAAAATTAATTGGTTATACCACATTTGACACAGTTTCTGCTAATTTTAATATCATCATTTCATGTTTTCTGTTTTGTCATCTTTTTCCCTTGAATGGAACACACTTTTCATTTTTGTGTCTATTTATTTTATATTGTGTTTTATTATATACTGGACTTTGAGTAAGCATGTTGAAAATTCCTTGAATTATGCTGTCAGCTGAAGAGAGGACATCTCTGACTAACTGATTATGCCTTGGAATCATATATGCTATGAAATGGCAATTGACATATAAGGACTAAAAAAACTATCACACTCAGATTTTTATATTTTTAAACAACTGCATAATTATTTTCTGGACTATTGGAACTTTTCAGTAGCTTGCAGGTTTGGGAAGGTAATTAAACTTATCTATTCAAAAAACACAGAAATTTTTATGCATTTTTTGAATGACCCATCCCCTGAACAGATATCTCACGTTATCTGTGGCTAACAATGGATTTGGGTAATCCCTGTGAAATATTTGTACTAGAACTCACACTGCTTTAGCACAATGATAACCAAGCCTAGCAAAACAATTATCTGATAGGATACACTGGGTTTGTTCCTCTGATTATATGCAATTAGTTCTTTATTTGGAAATTGGCATAGTTTTGAAAGAAACATTTTGTATTGTTCAGTCACTGACTTGCTAAACAAAAATATTAGTCAAATGCAATACCCGTCAAGTTCAAAATGGAAACTCAGAATAAAACTAGAGTTCAGGGCTTTAGGAACATTAAACTTCTCAACAAAACACGGGAAAAATCTTTTCCATCAGCTTTTGTCATTACAGGTGAAACCATAAAACACTAAGGAATGACAAGCTTCAGGTTTTATTTCTTCTCCTCCTCCTCCGTTTCCTCCTCTTCCTCCGACTCCTCTTCCTCTTCCTCCTGCTGTCCCTCCTTCTTTTTGATGTTATCTTTTCATCCAAACCTTTCCTGAAATGATGAAGGCAAACATAACCTAAGCAAATCTTAATCAACTTGCCCTTACTATGAATGATATTGCCAGAACAGACATGACTATGCAAGCTTAAACCAATCAAAGCTATCTTAATATCATAGGGACAACATGATCATCTAGAAAGTTTTAAATATTTTGACAAAAAAAGAAAATTGTGCTCACTCTCATTTATACAAGTACAGAGAAATGAATAAAAATAGAAGCAATAATTACTTAATACTTAGGTATCTTTTTTTTCATTAAATTGTGTTTTTTCATACCAATTCTCTGACACTAGTTGCGTACCTAAAAAGGACATTAAATTCTGACACTCTTGGGCATTCTCCCAAAGCTAAAGGCTCAGTTGGAAAAGACCGCCCCATTTCAGACTCCAGTTACAAGTCCCAAAGGCCACCCCAACTTCTGAATTATTCTGACAAATGCAGTGATTCAGGGGTTCCCACAACATCCTCAGATTTGAAAATTTGCTAGAATGACTCACAGAACTCAGGAACACACACACACAGACACACGTGTGTGTATACATATATATTCACTAATTTATAATAATGAAGGCAACTCAGAAACAGCTAATTGGAGAGAAGCATAGAGCAAGGAGTGGCAGTAGCAACTTGATACCAGTCATTTCAGAGATTTGTAGACAGCAATTTCCAGTCTCCTTGCTAGTCTTCCTGGAGATGGAAGGTGGAACTGATAGTTCCATCAGTTGATTTTTTTGGTTTGTCAAATTCAACCTGAAGTTATCCAGGGGCCCCACCCTAAGTCACCTTATTAACATGAACTAGAAAAGTAGTCCCTTATTAAAAAAAATGACAGTTATATTATAAAATTCCAAGAGTTTTAGGAGCAATGTGCCAGGAACAGGGAACAAAAATCAAATGCATATTTTTAATGTATCACAGCTACACTAAGATGTTAAAAGTACTGATAATTCAATGTTCTTTAGTTTATATCAATCTTTTAAGTATAGTTTGACTAGTACATGCCTTGCTTTGATGTACATCTCACATACAGAGTGACTATCTTTCTATGCATTGGAATGTTGTCATATTCCTTTGCACTTTCAGTTTTGTAAAAATAGCTACGAAATTGCTTTAACAATAAGATTTTTCCTGGCATCACTTCTGAGACAACTTCATCGATTTTGTCATATCATATTCTTCATTTGTGTCAATAAATTATTCTTAATTAAGTTTCTCTGGCTACATATCAGGAGTTTCTCAAAGGATAGCATGTCCATATTTCCACATTCTTCAATATCTCCATTCATAGCAGATCCTGATTTCATTTAGAGCATTTTAACGTTTTGTTCCTTTTATCTTTGTTGACCACTTTCCTCTTTCATTTATCCAATTTTACAAAATTGTCCATGGCTTTATCACTGGAAGACAGTCTGACAACAAAACTACATTTGCTTCTGTGCATAAATTGAATAACAGAGATATAGTGAGCAATCACCAGCAGATTTTGAAAAAAAGTGGCAAAAATTATTATAGACTCAGATGCACATACTTTATTATATATTGTGAACTTCAGGAATTAGCAGCTAATTTTATATTTTAGGCAATTACTCAGCTAATACATGGAAAATTAAATTTGAATTGTGTTATTGAGGGATGGTATTAAATAAACAAACATTAAATAAACAAACATAATCAGTACACACCAGGTGCGTGCAAAGCAAGGACTCCCTCTTGTTTTCTTGGTTTCCTGTCTGACCTCTGACATCTTGTGATATGCGCACAATTTTCCATTATATTATAATATTGAGATCTGCAAAACATTTTGGCTTTTCTTATGAAAATCATTCAATCCAACACCTTAGAATCCAAGAAACTAAGAAGAAAAAGGATGTGGAAATTTGGATACTATCCATTTATCTGAGGAACCTTAGTTATCTTCCTGCCTTCTAAGAAAATTTTCCCTAAGGTGTAAGAAATGAGGAATCTTGTGTTACAAATGGTTAGAAGTCTCAGAATTTATTTGTACTCTTTTAATCATTTATCTCACAATCTCGGTTTTCTGTTAAGTTAGTTTTCATGATGCATATGCAATATTTAAAATCATAAATCACAATAACAATGTAAAAAAGAAAAATACCAAATAAGGATAGCAATAAGTGAAAAACAATATTAAATTCAATATTATTTTGTGATTGAATGGAACTTCAGGAAAGACAGCATTAAAAGGACTACTTCTCAATATTATGAACAGTCTTTACAAGAAAAGAAATTTTAAAATATTGAAAGGTTTAGCCTTGACATGAGTGATTAAAGGGACAATATTCACATTCTTCATGATGTCTTAAGGTATTGGTCCAAATGATAAGGCAAGGATATAAAATGATTCATGTTTGAATCAGTAAATAAAAAGTTCAATATTTATTGACCACAGTATCATCTACTTAAGGAATTCAAAGGAATTTCCAAATAAACTTCTCTAACACTAGCAAAATGAGAACATGTTATTTAATACATTATTATAATAAGATAAAATAATCATCAAATACGTAGACTGATATGATGAAAGATAAAAAATAAGTCTACAACAAAATAATTGACAATTATTGATAAATATTCTAAAAGAAAAATAAAAATATTTCAAGTTCATGTGTTGAAAGTGTCCTTATCATAAATATAAAGCTCTTTTTTGAATTATCTATGACTTTAATGCAATTCTCATGAAACTGGTATAATGTTATAATACAGCATTACTTCTATTAATAAAGCATTACAAAATCTAGGATATCATGTATATAGACACATGTTTATAATAAAACTGATAAAAAAAAAGTAAAACATCAGGAAGAGCGAGAAATACAATTGTCCAATACAATTGAAGAACTTATACTTTGATATATCAAGCTATGTTATCAAGTTACAGCAATTAGTTCAATGCAATTTTGTGCAAGTAGAGGTAAATAAAGGATCACATAGAGAGTTCAAGAACAGATCCAACTGTACGCAGTCATTTAATTTTTGTCAAAGGTGACACTGCCATGCATTAGGAAAATTAGTCTCTCTCAGGAATCAGCAAACTCTTTTTCACTGAGGTGCCAAATAATAAATATTCTAAACTTGAAGTCTGTTGCTACTACTCACTCAGTGAAGTGAGAGATCAATGAAAGATAAAATATCAATAAATGGTTATGACTGAGATCCAGTAAAACTTTATCAATGAACACTGAAATTGAATCACAAATTTTCAAATGTCAGAAAATATTACCCCACATTTTTCCAATTTTTTAAAAATGCAAAACAAATTCTTACCTCACAGGTCATAGAAAACTGATTTGACCCATTGACCATATCTTGCTAACCAATGATATTTTCATTAATTTCTATATGGTCAACTAGCTATTGATATGAGAAAGGAATGTATTAATATTCTTACTTGTTATTATACACAAAAAATCTAATTCAGTAGGACTGGTGGTCTAACTCTGAAGTATAAAAAGATAGAGATTATCTAAATTAACACAGAATATTTTTTAACTTGATATAGGAAAATTTCTTTTTAAATGTTACCTTAGAAACATAAATCTCACCACTATGAATATAATTTGTATACAGTTGGTGATTATTTAGCGGACTTTTTTAGTGAAAAGACTGCTTTGGCTTATTAAGACAAAACTGTGAGTTATATTATCTCTTCCCATGATGAAGTAGCCTAGAGGATTTTACTTAATCATACCAACAAATAATTATGACTAAAGTAATATAAAGTTGATAATTAAAATGGTTTCATGAAATTCTCAGTGTATAGACAGATGGAGAATTCATTTCTCCTTGATGTCAATACCCAAGCATTTTCAAGATCAGAAGAGTGTACATAAGATACACAGAAAGTGATGGTCTAACTAGTTTGCTTTCCATTTTCATACAGCAACACAGCAAGGTCAAATGCATTATGCAGGAACCAATAGAAGGTAAGAGAGAGTGAGGGAATTGATGATATAGGTACTTATGTGTATCATATAAATCTTCCTATTATGTATTGAATAGAACATCATAAAGACACGGTGCTTACAGAGATGGCCCCTACTGATGCCACTGTTCAAGTTCCGGTGATTATCATAAAGAAAGCAACTTCCAGGTCTGGAATTCACAGGAATGAACCAGTAAACTGTAACCTTGTATTTCCAGTAGAAGCATAATTTTAGTGTTCACTAACTCAGTGTATCAACATTTTTACAGAACGTAAATACTGCAAAAAATGAGAACTGTCTCTCACTGCCTTATCCAGGACAGCTTGTATCAGCCAATTTGAGCAATCTGCACATACTTTTTCTATAATCAAATATTTGATCTGTAATTTTGCTACAGTTAGCTATCGTTATTTTTGTTATGAATGATATTATTAATTGATTTAGTATCACTTTTGGACTACTTCTTGAGTTTTACAAATAATAATGAGATTATATACCACCTGCAACTTTTATAATAAATCTCAGATTATAGCTTAATTAGGAAACCCGAAAATTGAGCATGTAATAGCATCTTGAAATGATAGCTAACTATTGATTTTATACTTTTTAAACTTTCTTTTACCTGCAGAAAAGCAGAAAATTGATACCAGATAGAAAATTCAATAACATTCTAATTCTTTCATTTTTCAAAATGTTATTATTAAAAGTCACTATCTTAAAAGTCTTCTGAAACTACTCTTTTCTCACAGATGCAGAAATTAGGCCTCAGAGAATTTTAAACTTCTTACCAAGAAAATAGAGAAAAAAAATTTGATTCCAGAGCGGTACAAATAGAGAAAAAAAAATTTGATTCCAGACATTTTCTCGGTGTATTTTCTCCTTAATAGAATGTTTTAGTTTCCTCCCAATGTAGAAGGTACTAGAAAAATAAGCTAGCTAAAGTAAGGGATGCAAAATATAGTATTTATCTTGTTGCAGTCTCTATTTAAATTGCAAACTTAGCTATTGTATTCTCTTAACAACCTTAACATTAAGTACCTTTCTAGGTTAAATTAAATAGCTCATCCAAAGTCACAGAGTTTCTAACAGGAAGAACAGAAATGTGGAGAGGACTGGAGTCCAGTTCTTACCAGGCTTAACGCAACTAATTTCGGGTTATTTGTTTTTAACTTACGGTCCTTACATTTAAGATTTAAGATTTACAATCAACGCGATTTTATTGTGCTTCTGAAAGCTTTAGAAGTGGAAAAATTATGTATTTCCCCATTTTTTGATTAAAAATTAAGTGGAATCTTTGAAGAGAATCTGTTGGTACTCTTCAGTCACCAGCGGGAGCCTGAGGTGACCCAGGGCTCCAGTGCACCTCAACTTGCCCTGCCTGGACCTTTATTGACCGGGGACAAGGATTTGAGACTCTTATGGTGTTGGCATTGGAAGCAGGGCCTTCTCTGCAGCACTAGGGGGCACGGAAATATGAGAAGACCGCCCTTCCCCGCCCCCCAAAATGGAGCTGACCCAGAGCTCACCCACCTACCCAACAGCCTGTGAGAGCACACAAAATCAGGACTTGATGGAATGTGTCCAGGCTTTTCTTGACACGCTGGGACAGAGTAGGTTGACTGCCACATATCTGGGCACCAGAGACAGAGAAGGTCGCTGCTGCCATGAAGAACCAAGATACTTTGAAGGAAGACTCCATGGGAGCCTCACCTTTGAAGGGAGAGTAGAGCAGGCCCTTTCCCATCTTGATCTCCTACGTGGTTGTACCTCAGGCTCCTGTGATCTGAGGACTTGGTCTTGGTCTTCCCTCTTCAGGACACGGAGCAGAGGGCAGACTGTCCAAGCTCTCCAGGTAGGCGACCTCCATCTTTAACCTCTTTCCAATTTCAGACCAAGACACAAATATGAACTAATTAGGAATATGTTAATAAAAATAAAAATAAAACAGAAGTTGCAAAAATTACAAAGGATTGTTTCCAGCATAAACACTTTATCCTACCGTACTTAAAAGTTGTGCTTTAAACTTGTACTTTGATGTCTTGGCTGCCTTTCCATGAAGGGAAATAAATACATATTACATAAAATAGTCCGGTCTTAAAGTTATAAAATGGAAACTAGCATTTCTCATGTTTCTCAAAAACAAACAAAAACCTTTTTTTTCTGGGCTAGGTTAATTGAATTCCAGGAATTTAGGCACCAAGAGAATTGTGCTTTTAAAAGCTTCTGTAATTATGTGTGTGCCATTTAACACTTTAAGTTTGCTTTCTCTGTCCTCTTCTGAGTTTTAACTACACTAATTAAATTAAATTATGCTGTGTTAAAAGTGAATTTACATTTGTTTGCAGTGCTTTACAAGCGTAAAATAATATTCTGTATTTACTAAATTATTCTGAATAGCTCCTCAAGAATACATTTCTCCATTTCCTGTTTTGTTGTCTTAAAAGTAAATGAAAAGCAAGAAAAAACAAGGCATTGCTTCATTTCAGTGCATATCAGGGTAATTGAAGCAAATAATCCAATTTAATCATCTTTCATCTGGGAGAGTGTAATGCATAGAAATAAAAATCAAACATGACTACTAACCTTGTGATGTAAGAATAGGTATGTTATATATTGTTATTAAAGGTAAATGTGCAGGTAAATTTGAAATACTGTTGTATGCTATGCTTCTGAGAGTGCGGACTGAAATCAATGGAAATGTTGTGAAATATAAGTCAATTAATATTATAAATTACCTGACTTGAAAACTGATTTTTTTAAATTATAACTACTACCTCAAATGTTTCTTTTCAGTCTTATCTTGAAAGAGAATTTACATTTTACAGCAAGCTAAAATGAAGCAAAACTATACATTATTCATGATATGCCTATGGGTGTGTGTGTGTGTGTATGTGTGTGTGTGTGTGTGTGTGTGTGTGCATGTATGTACAAATGAGAGCTACAAAGAGAAAAGGAGTGAGAGGGAAGAGAGAGAGAGTGCAAGAGAGAGACTATAAAGGTCTTTCTTTAATGTATTATTAAATGGGTGAATGCCAAAATAAATATGCTGAAAGCTCTCCTACTAAAATATTATCAGATATGTTACATAAAATAAAATAGAATTCACCTTTAAAGCATATGACTGTATAGCCAATTATCAGCCAACTACATGAATCATATCAATTACGCTATGCTAAAAATGAATGATACAAATTGTTTTCACCAGCTAAATTAATAAACAATAATACATCTCAAACTTCACTCCTGTGCATTGAGTGAGTGACTAAATTATCTTTTCCAGAGGAAAGTACTATCTTCACGTTTTAACATATATCCTAATTTTGATTGGTTTGGGAATTTATAAAAATGGAAAAGTACAAGTATATATGCTTTTTGATTTCTTTGTTTTTGTAAGATGCATTTATCACTGTTTCTGGCAACTTAATCTCAAAGTGTTTCATAGTATTCCTTTGAGTTAATAAGCCATGATCATTTTTTATTTCATATGGTTTTATTTCATTTGAGTTTGTTCTAGTTTTGGATACCTAAACTTGGTATGTAGAGTCATACAACTGTGTTAGGGTCTCCAGAGTAGAAGTGCTTGACACAGTGCCTATGTATGGTGACATTCAGTAGACAGGAAAGAATTTTCTGATGACTTTTTCCACATTTTCATTCTCCAAAAGCAATATGTAAGAGTTACCTCATTTCTTTGCCAAGACTTGATATCCCCAGGCTTTACTATATTAGCTATGCTTATGTGTGTTTATGAATAGTTTGCTTTTGTTTTATTTGGCATTTCCAGGTTGAATAACCTATTTGAGTATCTTTACATGAGTAGGTTCACTGCCTATATGTACATCTCCTTTGAATTGCCTGTTTAAATCTCTGGGTCATTTGTATAATGATTTGATCAATTTTCTCACTAATTTGTGCATTTTTGTATTTCCTAGATATGAAAGATACCTTGTTTATTTTATGTATTTTAATTATATTTTCCATTCTGTGGCTGTTTTATAATTCAAAGGTTTCTTCTGATAACTACAAGTTTCCATGATGAATGAAATCAACATGTCAGTGTTTTCTTTGAGATTATTAAGTTTGATGTCTTGCTATAATTTACTTTCCTTATCTAAGGTTAATAAAGAAATATATATTCATTTATTAGCATCTTCAAAATGTAATGTGTTTTGTTTTATATTTAGTGTCACAATCCCAAGAGAGTTCTTTCTGAATGGTGCTCCAGGTTCTTTCATTCTGAGTTTATATGGTTTAGAGTAAATTCAGTGTCTTTTTTTGAGACAGTGACCTTTCTTTTTTTCAGGGACATGGCACATTATAAAAATTCAAAGATGTATATTTGAATTGACCTGATATTTGTTTTAAGGTGTTCTCTTTTTACCAGAGCCTTTATAATAACACAAAATAAATTCAGTGTGGTAGGGAATGAATAACGGCCCCACAAATTATCACCATACCCTAATCCTTGGAACCTATAAATGCTAATGTATAGGGGAAGAGGACTCTGCAGAAGTCATTAAATTAAAGACCTTAACATTGGAAGATTAGTCTGACACTACCTGGTTAGATTCTAAACGCAATCACACTTTTTTTTTTTAAAGGAAAAATGTAGGTGGAAATTAATGTGAGCAGAGGCAAGCAGGCAGAAAGAGAAAGGAAGAATTTTTTTTAGTTCATTTTGTTACTTGTTCATCTTGGTTGTTCCCATTAGCTTCAGGACAGGAACAGGGTCCCTGAGATATGTGTGAACTATGCTCAACCACTACTCCACAGGGTGCAACAATAACAAGTCTGTTTATAAGAGCAGGCAGAAGATGTGACACAGAGGAATAGGAAGAGTCTATATGACCAAAGAGATAGAGATTGGACTGATGTAACCACAAACAAGGGAATGTCAGCAGCCACCAGAGCAGTAAAGCTCTACCTAGAGTCTCCGGAAGGATTATGACCCTGCTAATCTGCATTTATTTCAGAGCGTTAAAGAGAGGTTGGATTTTGAACTCAGTCAATATTATAGAACACATTTTTACTTCAAGTAAGCCATGAAGTTCGTGATAATTTTCTACAGCAGACATAGAACGCTCATATAGGAAGCAACTTCTATCGTTTTTTTCTACTAAGGCTAATTTGGGAGATTTAACATATGTGATTTTTATACCTCTGAGACTTGCTGTATACATGACTCTCTCCAGAAAGCATATCCTATGTAGACTATGTTCTATTTACTCTGGAAAATCCTTGGAGGCATGGCTACGGGTGTTTCAGAGAAGGATTTCTTCTTTCTAAGCAATATCTTTAGTCTGTTGTTTCAGAGGGGGCCCCATTGACTCAATTGCATGTCTCTTATTGTTTCCCTAGCATCAGTTAGAAAATAACAGAAGAGTAGGTTGCAGGTCAACAAAATCTCCTTTCTCCACTGTTTATTCCAAAATATTTTACATGATTCATAAAAAATGAATTTTTGTTGTTTTTCTGCATATCTTAATTTTTTTTTGTTATTGGAGTTAAGTCAACTCATTTTCAAATATTTCCCTAACTTTGCATTTTTGAACAAATTTTTCTTAAATGTATGTATTTTAAGATTCGCAAAATTATATTTTAAGATTTTATCGAGTGAAATTGCCACTGTTCTTATTTTAAATAATATTTTTGCATCTTTTCTTTATTATATTTTGATAATTGTTAACAGGAAAAATTTTATAAAAGCAATGACCAATGTACATATTTAATTTCACGTTAGTTTTAATTTTATAAATTTCAACTTTTAGAGTGAATATCCTAAATCTTAGTTACGCTTTTCCTGTTAGTAAGCAAAACGTCATACAGACCATTGAGGTGTTGGAATTTTTGCTTATACGTACCTTAAAAACATATAAAGCAACTTTCATCTTCCTTAATTGGTTATTTTATTTTGATAAGAACATTAGACTGAGATCTGCCTTGTTACCTGATTTTAAAAGTGTGCAGAACAGTATTGTTCAGTATAGAAATGATATTGTGGTACAGATCTCTAGAATCCTTCATCCTGAATAACTAAACCTTTTTACCCACTGAGTAGTAAGTTCCCTTCCTGCCTGTCTTCTGTGGCAATTTTTTACTTAGTGAGAATCTATTAAATACCTCAGTATTAAATGGAATCACATAGTATTAGGCTCATTTCAAATAGTGTAATATTCTTTAGGTTCATCTATATTGCAATATATATCAAGATTTTTTGAGTGACTATTATAATATTGGAAATATACTTTTTTATCATTTTATACATTTATATACATCTAGATCATTTCCATATTGCCTATTACAAATGAGGCTTCCATATACATAGAAGTATAAATAAATATTTAAAATCTGGATTTCAATATTTTGGATAAGTGCCCACTTTCTCTATTTAAAGAAAACAATGAAGCAACTCTTAAGAAAATGAATACCTAAATTGTGTAGTAGTCAAGCAATTGAATAGGATACTAGTAAATATAATAAAATAAAATTTTATGAAATAAAAGAACAGTAATTTTATTAACATGAATGCATCTACAACATGATTGAGTAAAAAGAACAAGTTGCAAAAGTGTGAAAAGTAGGTGTATTAACTTGTATTTTGCTGTTACAACAAATTGCCAAAAATAAGTGAATCAAAACAAAACAAATTATCTACAGGTCTTCAGCTGAGAAGTTCTATAGTATGCTCACACAAAATCAAGATTTATGAAGGGGTGCATTCCTTTCTGAATGCTGGAAGGAAGAATCTGTTTTGCTGCTTTTTTTTTTTTTTTTTTTTTTCCGTTTTCTGTAGAGTCCCACACTGCATTTCCCATTGGTTTCTTTACACATCTTCACAGGCTAAAACATCACCTTTTGCTTACCTTTGTCTCATCACATCTTTCACTACAGTGAGAAAAAAGATAAACTGCATCCAGTGATCAACTGATTAAGTGGAGTTCACTTGATGCTCCAGTTTAATTTTTCCATCTCGGATTGTATCTTTAATCATATCTACAAAGTTCCTTTTTCTATGTAAGGAGATTTCCATTTAAGGATTAGGGTTTTGACAACTTACGTCCTCTATTCTTCCTAGGAGACTATTCGTGTAAAGTCTCCAAGGATATGCAATCTAGTAATTATATTTTAAGGAGATAATAATATATAGTAAAGCTTTAATAAAAAGACAAGGAAATATAAGTATAGCATTCAAAATAGCATTTATCCTAGTGTGGAAGAAAGAATAATAGTTATAAATATGGAAGGTATATATAGAGGGAGGAGTTTTATAACATTCATAGAATTCTATTTCTTATGCTGAATGAATGGTACAGTTATTTGTTTTAAGATTCTGTATATCCAATAATGCATATAGATAAATGTAATAGACATAATAAAAATTACAAAACTAACTCCTGGAAAACACTGATCTATTGCTGACTAAGATATTTGGAAGAAATCTCCCCTCTAGAGCAATTATTAAAAAAGAGAAAAGTAAACCAAATGCAAGAAATCACAAAAATATTTGTTTAAAGCTATTTGAGAATTATATAAGTCTGCGAAGCATTAATGGTACAACAACCAAGACTTGGAAATATAAACATTGCAAGTCTGTCATTTGGGGCCTGTTGACACTTGGACCATTAACTAATTTTGAAAGCATTATTAGAGTTAATTCAAGAAATAAAAATACTTATACATGTAACTACAAGATGACAACATTCACAAAAAATGAAACAAGACAAAGATCTTTAAAATGAGAAAGAAGATAAAAAATACTTCTAAAGGCAACTGTAACTGACGTCTCACCATAAAATAAACAAGCCAGAAGACTAGACTATTATCTTTAATTAGCTGATTGTAAAAAATGTCACCCTTGAATTAGAGTGTTCGTGAAAATTCTCTTTAGCAGTAAAGTTACAATAAAGATAGTTTTAGACAATAAAGACAGTAACAACTGAGAGAAACAATAATGTTTCCTTTTGAGTTATCATGCTTCATTGTTATACATAAGGTACAATGTGCTTAAATGAAAGTGGGATTTTACTGTTAAAAAAAACAACTACCCCTTGTGCATGATTTTCATCTTTTTAACATCTTTATTTTCCTCCATATAGTCAAAATCAGTGTAGCTCTACTTAAAAGTCAATGAGATTTACTGGGGTACTATGTATCAGTAAATTTTGTGGCTTAAAACAGTAGAAGACTCATAATGGCATGGATTATAAAGATGGTTATTCTGGTTGATCAGAGCTTGACTTGTTTGTATATCTGTGTTGAGCTGAAAATGGATGGAAGACTATATTGAACTTGGTTGGGCCTATTTAGCATCAAGTAGGTTGTCAAACTAATTTAAGATAATTAGGTCATGGGAATTGAGCTCACTATGCTCACACATTCCATAAGCATGGAACAAACTTGATTCTACTTAAGCACACTCACACAAGAGAGTTAAAAAGAGTCCAAAAGGTCAATTGAAGTCTATGCTCTAGTTAGATGCAATGGGTCATCCCAAATTCAGAGAGTGAGGTTGTCTGTACCATATTAAAGTACAAATACAAATTATATCATGCAAATAATTTGAGTGAACATGAACAGAAATGGAAAATTGAAACTATTCTCAAAAAGCATACCAAAAATGATCAAAAATTATTCTTACTTCCTGTCACTGTTGATAAAGTAAAATGAGAAGCATTGGAAGCATATACTTGTTCTACAAAATACTGCCTGATCCAGATGGCTTTATTATATAATGCAGCAGTAGAGACACAGGTTGAGAATTATTTTAACCAAGTCAATAACCTTCCTTTATACCAACAATGAAAACAGGAACGTGAAATTAAAAACATACTTCATTTGCATTAACACTCCCCAAACAAAATATTTAGATTCAAATCTGAGTATTGCATATTACATGACCATATACCATAATAGCCTTCATTACCTTTTGATTATCTCTTTGGTTCAGTATGTAGAAAGCCTCAGCAAGATATTAGAGGATAGATGGGGACACACATTAGAAATGCATTCCTCTTCCTTATCCCTGAAGTACCATTACTTTAGTAATAACTATGTTCTACATTTAGTTGATGTTAGATGATCTTTATTCCTTGGAACCATTAAGTCTGATAACACCATTTTCTTTCTTTTCTTTTTCAGGGCTATGGTGTAAGGGCTTCTTACAATGGGCAATAACTGGATGTTTCTTTTTGTAAATTAAAGTTTCATTTAATTTTATAATAGCTTTTATTGAGGTAATAATTGAGATTTATAACACTATATAAATTTTAGGTGTACCGATTCACTCATTATCAAATATAAGAAATCACACCATACCCACCACCAAATTTTTAATAATCTCCAACTACTGACCACTGGAAAGAGATGGACAACTCATCAAAGCTTTTTCATCCTTTAAACCCATACACATTCTGCTTTCATTAAACCCTGCTCAGGTAAATCATTTTTGTGAAAACTGTAATTGACACATTTATCAAGTAGTTATTTGAATAACCATATTGCCATACATGAAAATTAAAAGTCAGATAACTTTAACCTGAGTTTGCTACCTTTGAAAATGTACATGTAATTATTTTGAAAAGTAGAGCGTGAATCAAAAATTCCATGGCTATGAGGACAATATGATAAAACTAAAGTTTTTCTGCAGGTTAAGTAGTGCCAAAAAACTAGCCTTGTTAAATAATAGCTAGAGTATAATTTAGTTCCAAGTAGTCGAAGATTTTTTTCATACTGTTCTTTACTCTGCTTACTGAAAATGACTAAAATGTAACTGTTATTTAAAATTTGTGAGAAACTCAGAAAAACTGTACTATTTTGAGCATCAGTAAAAGGAATGGAAACAAACCAACTTTATAAAGAATCAAATGAAAAGAGCATTTGCAAAAGAAATAGAATCGAAAGGAACATAGGTAGAACATTGCAGTTGAGAAAAGCAGAGTATTTCTAATTTTTTCTCCATGAAATAAACTTACATTATCATATTTCAGGTTAGAAATATTTCTTCAATATAATCATTGCAAATAATAGGATGGCATTTGAATATACATGGAAAGCATTGTCTGCAAAGAGAAACATCAAAATAATTTAAATAAAGTTTTGTGTCATTGAAGATGTTGAACAATTAATAAATTATTCACTGTTAAGTTCAGTAAAATTCAGATGTTTCGCTGAAGCACCTTAGAGGTTACTCCCTTTTTCCCTCTCACTACACATGTGCACATTATTTCCATTGCAATAACTGCACATTGTCAATTTAGAGAAGAAATACAGATATTAGAAATACTTTGACAAGTAAATTAATATTAAACAACTTAAAAAAATAAATATAGATTTTTTTGAAAGGTGTCCAAACTCTGTTTTGTAGTACTGGGAGTAAGATATGGCCCTAGATGGCTTCATGTGAGATTTTATTAAGAAGATATTGAATGGAGCAGATGGGAGAAAAGACTAGATCTTTTTTGTTTTGCTTATTTTTTTCTTCTAGTCTACTTTCCAGAGATACTTTATCACTCCAGCTTTAGCAGCTGAATTCAATTTTCAAAGATATTTAAACAAATATGAAAATAATAAATAGAATATTGTTAAGCCCATAATATCAAATATAGATTCATAATAACCATTGTGAGAGGGATTTACTGTAATGGTTTGTAGTAATATTAGTGAACACATAATGATTATACATAATAGCTGTAAGGAATGACATCTTCAAAACCACAATGAGATAACACTCATTAGAATGACTTAATAAAAACAAGGACAAAAAATAATAAAAAATGTTGTTAAAGTTGTGATGAAATTGGAATCTTTGCCACTGTTGGTGTGAATATAAAAGTGTTGCTACTATGAAACAATTAGAATTATTTTATGATCCAGTCATTCTACTTCTGTGTATATGCACTTATGAAATGAAAGCAGGAACTTGAACAGATGTTTGTATTCCTATTTTTATAAATATGATCATGGCAGCCCCAAAGTGGAAGTAAGCCAAATATAGGTATACACAAGGCAGTTATCTATATACAAACAGATATTATTCAATCTTAAAAAAAAGAAAGAATTCTGACAGATACTCTAACATGGATGAATTTTAGAGATACTATACTAAGTGTAATGAGCTTTTCAGAAAAGGAGAGATATTATATGATTCCATTCATACACTTCTATGAGGTATATAAAGTAATCATAGAGACAGAAGTATAATGATGAGTGCCAGGATCTGGAGGGAATGGGGAATAAGATGCTAGTGTTTAAGTAATACAGAGTTTCATCAGGGAAGATGCAATATTCTGGAGAAGGATGGTGGTGATGGTTGTCAAGCAAGACTTTTGAAGTATTAGTATATATTGCTGACAGTAGCAAGTAGGGAATAAGAATTGGAGGGTTATTCTTTAACAGGAGAAACATCTTCCTACAGCTTGAATTTTGATTTTATTTGAAATGTGATATCTTCACTAAGATTGAAAAAAGATAAGGTTGTGGCATGCCTTGATGGAGCATTGGTTAGGTTAATTGACTCCAAAGAAGCAAGCCACATACCCTTGGGTTTGAGTTCCCAGCCTGGGGTGGGGAAGACAACCTGTGAGAACAAGTAAAATAAAAACAAAATAAGGATGTTTATTCCACCTCTCTCTTTATACCTGATTGCTGGCTCACCTTCATTCCTGGCTACAACTTAAACACACACACACACACACACACACACACACACACACACACACACACGTATGAGAGAGAGAGAAACATATAATAATAAATGTACATTATTTGTATTAAAAGTATTAGTCAATTCAATGACACAAGATAAGTTAAGGAACTGAAGAGATAACACTGTTTTCATGTGATATACTAGCATAATTGAAAGAGAAAACCAATCATATAACTAGCTCAAGTAATAATTTTATTAGAAAAAGGTAAAATATTGACAGATACATACAGAAACTCTTAGATACAAAACAGCAAAATGGTATAAATAAAACTATAACAGTTTGTGAGAAAAAAATATTTTCATAACTTACATAAGATTAAAACACACACACACAAAATGTGGCAACCAATATTCTTTCTAGTTCTTTGAAATTATAATCTAATTTACTGGACAGTAATGAAAAAGCATCTATAAGGAGTGAATGACAATAAAGATTAAAATATTATAAAGTACCTGTGTTAAAATCCCCAGTTACATAGAAAACAACATAGAAAATTTAGAATCAATATTAACAAATATGTAAATTACTTTTGAAATTTGAGTAAAAATAATCCAAAATGCACAACATGTGATGAAACTTGCGAAGATGGAATTTACAAAAGAATAAGAAAATACAGTAAAAACTATAGTCATTGAAATATTTTGTCCTATTAAATAATTTTAGCTTGAAAAAAAATTAAAGGCTTATCTTGGAGAAGCAGTGGAAAAACAGGCATTTTCCTGAATTGCTTTTGTAATCGTGACTTGGTACAAACCTTAATGAGGGAAATGTGCCAATGTATAATAGAAATATATATGTTTCTTGAACCTGCAATTCCAAGTCTGTGAAATTAATATAAAAACACACGTTTAACTGTAACTTAACCTATATGCAGTATTTGTTCATTGGACCATTGTTTCGAGTCAAAAAAAACTTCAAAAAAGCTCTATTTTAAGAATCACTAATTCAATAAATCACACTGAAAGACAAAGTGCATTGTAGTTATGAAGAATTGACATTTTATTATATCAAATTATAGTCAGAATTCACTGCTACCTGAAAATTGCAAATGCCAAATACTACATATTGTAATGAACTATTTATCTAAGAAATAAAATGAAAACATATAAATACATCTCCTTATTTTTCCCCAAAGAAATATGCAAAGAATAGTTCAGAAACTGATGAGAATGAGTACCAACAGAGGGTGAATGGAAATGAGGTAGAAAGAAAGAATGAATAGAGTGGGTTTTGTTTAGTTTTGTATTTATAATGATTCCCATATGTTTTATAAAAAAATTAAAGTAGCATCAAAATGATGAGAAATAGAATGAAGTACAGACAGAAATAATTAAATTTGTTTCTACTGTATATAATGGGAGTACAACATAGAGCAGAAATATTGAGAAGCTTAAATGTGACAGTCTATACCACAAAATTCAAAACAAAAATAATTATAAATCAATATTGATCTCAATTGTGTAATATTTCTCCCAGTGATATTTTCAGAAATTCCAGAGTGAATTTAGAATTTCCTGTGATTTAGCAAGTTAGTTAATATTTTGAGGATAATGGATGCCATTTTTGCTCACATTTAAGAATGAAATAACTAATTGAGAAAGCTAGAAATTAAAAATATCCTCTAAGGTTCTGAATTAGAATAAGAGGTATTAGTATGTACTTATATTAAAGTAGGTAAATAAATAAGTAGTGTGAACTTGTGGCAGACATATGGAAAGCAGATGAATGATGCTAGATGGATAGACAGTAGATAAATGATAGAATTATAGATGTTTATATAACACATGTGTATTTGATTATGTATAGTTTAGAGGGGATGGATGATAACCAAAAACAGTAAGTGTGTTCAGTACCAAGATACTGGTTTCTTTGTAACATGTTTCTACAGAGCTTCTCAGAATACTGGCTAACACTAGAACTAGGAGAATTTTAAGATGTTCTTGAGAAATTTTGTTGTATCAGAAAGTAAGTTTTCCAAGTGTAAAAATGTAAGGTCTTAAAAGATAGAGAGTGAGAATTTGTTTTTGACTGAGGGAAATAAAGTGATATGGCAATTCTACACAATATGATTCTGACTTGAACATATGTAGAGTCAATGAACTTTATTACAGCACTTGAAATTTGAATATAAACTCTGGTGTAGTTAACAATACTATATTGCTACAAAATACCGTAGCTTGGTCTATACTGTAGCTGCTTCTATATTCTTAAGAAATGTACATTGAGTCACTAATGTGGAAATCAACTGGAATAAAATATCAAATGATGGTTAATTTGAATAAAATTTTGGAAATTTTGTTGCATAGTACATGGATCTACTAGGTTAGTCATGCTAATATTTTTATTCTGTTTTTCCTTTTTTTCTTAATAGCCGAGCTGTATGTCTTTATAATTTGATTGGATCAACTGACAGAAGTAGGGCAGTGCCACAGAATAAATTTAGGATTCAAGCAGCATTAGATGACTGAGTCATATAACTTGAAATACACATTGACATAGCAAGGTTAAAAAATGAATGGAGAAAGGATTCACCTAAAAGCAATATAATTATGCTTGATTCAAAATTAATGATTTGGTGCAACATAATTTCCTCTGACATAATTAAATATTATTTTCTGTAAATTCAGTGAGTTTTCAGAAATACCTCAAGCCCTTCATGACTAAATATACACTCAGATTATATTTTGGGTTATTGATTTTGGGTAAAAGAGAAAAAATTAGGCAATAAAAATGTAATGTGCAATTTTAAATCATAATATTAAATAATTATAACTATTATTTTTTTACTGCAGCAGCATTTTTTGCACTTAAAGTAAACTTGTAAGTATAGGTTCCCCAAAGTCATGCAACTATTACTTTTATGTTAATATATTCCAGATAGCAGTCCCCAGAAGAGAAACAACAGAAATATTCATCTAATTTCAAGAAATTAAACTTTCGTTATATCTTTAAATGGTTCAAAATGATTACGTATATTATATAAGTCCTAGTGAACTGTTGTAAAAGGAAATTAACATTATGAAGTCAAATACTTTATTATAGAAGTACGCAAATGTTTTATATGTATTAGCTTCAGTAGACTATATTTTTAATATGAGTATGCTATATTGCTTTTTCCTTAAAAGAGAGTGAAGGGATTTTTCTTTAAAAGACTTGAAAAATTGCTTCAATCTCCAATTTTTCTTCCAAACATGAAATCAAGAATATTAAAGTATAATTAATATTTCCACAGTATCTGTTATAGTCTTATTCTGGATTTTGCATATTCACTTTCACCTTTCCTGGCATTTCTTATCATATTTAATTCTGTTTCTATTAAATAGAATGAATTTATATGTAATATAAAATCTAAAATAGAATGAACCTTTTTAGTGTAGATAGCTGACCTGGATACTTTATCCTTGCTAGCACATCACATTTCTTAAAGTAGACTGAGTTAGGATTTATATTGTTATTTATATACCTGGTTTACTTCATACACCTGCTTAATCATCAGAGTATTAACCTAGAAATATTTAAGTTAACAATGGAAACATCAAGCTGACGTAAAAATAAGCTATCACATAGCCAAATACACTGTTTCAGTGTGGTTGAGAGGAAAGCAGACTTGAATCAAAACACAGGTGATCTGAAATTGTCTTTTGGTTAAGTCACCCAAATTCTGAATAATAATTAGATAACTCTCCTGGAACAAATGACTGGATACCAGGTGAAAATGGAGATATTTCTGGATAGTCTAGGATAGTAGAGAAGAGCAAGTATAGTAGAAAATTGGGCCAGTGTAGAATGGAGCAGTAACATACGTCCCATAGAATACTTACCAGAATTCCTGAGGCTTAGATATTTCTTCCAGTTCTCTGATAGACACAGGCTCCTGGCTCTCACTATCAACGGAAAGAGAAGTGGGGAAGGTGAAAGCACTAATCTCACAAAGTTTTCCTTAAATTAAGTGGGAAAAAAACCTCAAAAATCACTTGTAATTAACTTCAGTTGGTGAGATAAACACATGCAAAAAATGGTTTAAAGTAGAAACTGATTGTTATTGAAGTCTACTTACTGATAAATATGTGTGTACATATATATATGTGTGTATATATATATATGTATATGTGAAAACTACATTTTTGTTAAACATGTTCTCTTAATGGCTATTTTTAATATTCGACTCAAATATAGCTAGAATTTTTATTGCTATTAGGTATAATCTATGAGTATAAATAGATTTTTTTGCAATAACTTCATTCGTATTATTACTTCCTATTGAATAATCAATGTATTTTCTAATTACTAGATTTTTTTCCTATATTTTTCTCATACATAATTAAAATTGTAAAGTCATATATTTATCATTAATCTTAATATTACATATAATTGCCTCAATTACAATTCATACTTTGCATTTTCTTGGATTTATGTATAACAAAATTTACAGCTATTTTTCAAGTTACTTTCAAAAATTGAAATTAGGTTTATACATAGAATTATAATAAATGAGACAGTTTACTCCTGAACTGGGTGGACCAACTTGTATGAGAATTTTTTTCTTTTTTAATAAATACGGTCGGCCCTTTCATATCCATGGTTTCCACATCCATGTATTTAACCAACTGTGGATCTCAACTGGTTGAAATCAAGGATATGGAGGACTGATCATAATACTATAAATAGATTAGCAATGAAGGATTTTCATATGGATGTGTGTGGAGGGTCCTAAAACTATTCCTTGAAGTTAGCAATAAATAAATGTAGTGAAGGTTGAAGTTTTGGAATAATCAAAAGTTAGACATGGGTCACAGATAAGTGGAGTCAATCCTCCTAACTTTGCATGTTTGAGGGACAATTGTGTATTCAAATCAGGAAGATAGAAGACTTGATAAATTAGGTTTATACCTAATTTCCTATGTTTCTCTATACCTACAAGATTATTTTTCAGTTTCTCATTCATTCCTTCACATCCTTTTATTAAAAAGAGATGATTACAGCATAATGAGATTGGTAAAACAATCACATTGATTTATTAGAGTATATTTATAACTTGACTGATGTGAAGAAAAGAAATGAAGTTCTATAAGAACATGCAATAATTTCCCAGACTTTTGAGTAAGGAGTAGCCACCATGAGAAATTGATGATTGAGCTAGAACCCAAAGACTGATTAAAAGTTAAGATTCAGGCCAACATGGTGGCAGAGGTTGGTTCCTGCTTCTGTTCTAAGGGACAAATAACAGCTAGTCAGACACCACTCAGTGAATCTCACAGCAAGGTTAGAAGGCTAAAACACCATCTGTACTTCAGAGACCAATATCAACTACATTAGCAGGGATACCGAGGAGATGCACATGCTGGCATAACTAAAAGTGGGTGGAGAGAAATGCTCAGAGTAATACTGTAGTCAGAACAGATGAACAGATGAAGAAGATGGTGTATATTTACACAATGAAGTACTACTCATCTATAAAGGAAAATGAAATACTGCCACTTGAAACAACTTAGATGGACCAATCTTTAGTGAAATAAGTTAGATGGTGAAAAGACAAAGACTATGATTTCGCTCATATGTGATATATGGAGAAAACACTGGCTGAGTTGAATAAAACAAAAATAAGATTTCAGATTATAATTCCATGTTAGTGTTTACAAGGATGAAAAAGGGGAAGAGTGGAAAAATGAGTAAAAAGCAATAGTTGCATGATGAAGGATAGAATAGGACTTCATAGTTGATTTGCAATTATGCACACCTGAAATTTATATAATGCTGTAATGCAAAATTTAAATAAAATTTCATTTGAAAATGTAATTAGATGAAGAAGTCGAAGTTGTTTTTAAGCAAGTTGTTTTACATCATTTGACTGGAAGTAATCAAACAGAAAACCAAAAACTGTCAGTATGAGGCAACCAGTTCATATTTATTTTAGAGAGATAATCTGGGCATGTGTCACGAAAGACTTTGCACCCTTGGCAAATGATTGTGACTGACAGCTAATTACAAGAATGATGTGTTCAGATATGCATTTTGAGAATGTCACAATCTGTAGTAGCAAAACAGATTAGAAAAATGCCGGAAGTGATATTAAGAGACTAGTTTTTGGAATAACACAGTTGTCCAAGCAAATACCTTGGTAAATTGTATCGATAATACTTATTACTTTGTTTTTTGGTTTTGTTTTAAAGGAAAGGTGATGGCAAGAATGAAAGTGAGTAGTAAGAAGCATTTTATTTATCACTTGTAATTTTACATATTGGTTGCTACCCCAGCCCTGAGTTCAGAATGTTGATCCTTTATATGCATGTGTTCGACACCAGCGGGAGCCGTGGACTTAACCAGTAAGCCACCAGGGCACACCTACTCTTTTACTTTTTAATATGTCAAAGATTTTGTTGTACAAAAACTTATATTCTATACTTGTTAGCATAGGGCCTTTTCACATTAGCATTTTCCTACTATCATTTTAGAGAGCTCTTACACATACCACACCTATATTCCTCTTAATGTATTTGTTGCAACTAATGTACCCATATCAATACATTCTATTTTTAGTTCCTTGTAAGTTTTTGCCTGATGTATTTTTTTTCTATTACAGAATCCTTTTAAGAATATTATATGCCTAAGTCTATAGGTTTCTCCTTAGATTCTTGCATTGTGACAGGAGTACAGATATTTCTTCTTTTGATGAGCTTAACTCATCTGAGAAGTATCTGGTTATGTATTTTATAGAATTTCTCTCAACTGAGTAGTGCCTGGTGTTTTTCTCTGATTATATTGGAGTTATGGGTTTTTAACTGAAGATCACATGAAGATGAACTTGCCAATTTTCTCTACTGTGAAATTCCACATCTTACTTTTTGTAAGCTTCTCACTTTTTGCAGTTCACACTTGAGTAGTGAAGAGATATGCTTAAACTTTTCAAAGGGTGTATCTATGTACCTTTTTTAGAATGTCTTCCAGTGATAATGTCTCTATGCTTGCTCGTGTATTCATTTATTACTTTCATTATACTAATCATTTACTATAGTAGAAAATCATTGCATTAGTGACCTAATTCTAACATGACAAATTGCCACTTACCTGGCATCATATAGAAACAGATAGCTCATCTCTTCTAGTTCTGGAAGTCACACGTCTGAAATCAAAGTGTTGGTAGGCCTACAATCCTTCTGGAGCTTCTAGAAAGAATGATTTCTTGCCTTTTCCATCTCTGCTGGCACCTTGTATTCCTTGGTGTTTCACACTTATATTTACCTCACTCCAATCTCAACTTTTATCATCACAACACCTTTTTCCCTGGGTAGCTATGTGACTGTTATCTTTCATTTTCTTATAATATCACTAGCCTTTGGAAACGGAACCTATTCTTGATCCAGGAGACTTCATCTTGAGATCCTTAGCTAATTGCAGTGAGATTTTATTTACAAATAACTATGCACTCATAAGTTCTTAGTGTATATGGCTTGAACATATTTTTAGAGGACACATATCAACCCACTGCACTCAAGGATATATTGTAATAAAGTTCTAACTTAGTGCTAATTTGTTGATTCTGTAGCTCATATTATACCAGTTTGGAGACTGGACACTCAGATGACTTCAGTGTCACTGTGGCCCATAGTCATTACTGTATAACTTTTTTCAGCACTATCGAACTTTCCACTACTTTTAGATGGCCAAAGCACATCTCATATTTCTTCTTCCACTCCTGCAAGCAGCCATTTTCTACTAGGAATCCTGATTTATTTTACTGGAGAATAGTATTAGAAATCAAGATATACTAGGTATGTTTATTCCTATGTGGTGGTGTTGCTTCCAGATCCTCTCTGTGTATACACATAACTATGCATATTTGCATATGTAAACATAGCCATAAATACATATATTAAAGGAACACGAGTTCATAATATCACCAACTCGACTAATTTACCATATGAAATCATACCAGTGCTTTTCCTTTGTTTACCTCTAATATAACCCCTACAACTGTGAAAAACCTGGCTCCCGCCATCTGCCATTCATGTACTTAATTTTCACTTCCAGTGTACATGCATTGTGGCATCAGAACTGTTATACCTATTCCCAGTTTCAAGTATTTTTAAACTTCATAATTTAAAAAAGGCACAACAGACTTCCATGAAAATTTCATTTGAAAGTTAAAAATATACCAAATTAATAATTTTATGTGTCATGAAAATTCAGTAAAATAGCACACACACACATGTCCCTCTTCCACCATGTCTAAAACAAACAAGAGATTCAAGGCAAAATTACCTCATACCTGGATTCATAATAATACCAATCAGTCACATTCAAGTTCAGTACACAATTAACTCATGGCAAATAAACTTGTCAGCATAGCCATCAATGTTCAGAGCCTTGACAATTTCTGGAATAAATATGACTATATTTTACCTTTATATCTGTTATGTCACCACTTTGTACCAGAAATTCATATAAATAAACCTTTAGTACATGCATACTAATTTCTTGCCTCTGTAAATAATCCATTTTCTTATTTAAAGTAACCTATTGAACTTCTGCTGCACTAGTCTATGCTCCTAGAATTCATATTCCATCAGGGCAAAAGCCTCGTGCATCCCCAGATGGTTGTGTACATGTTTCTTTCATCTGTTTTGCACAAGCACGTGATAGGCTCTCAGAGGATGCTGCCTTCCTCCTACATATCCCATAAACATCTTAGTCAGCCTTGAAGTAGCTTAGGTTTTTTTCCTAATTCCTAAATTCCATTTCCAGTACAAACTTCTCATCTCTAAAAACAACACATTTGTATTGTTTTATTAATTAGTTTACATTTCTGTGTGCTTTATAGGACATTGAATTTGTGCCTCAGTCTGTGTTATGTGACACCACACCCACTGCCAGATTTCTAGTGCCCCTTACCAGACCTTGTTCGCTTCTATTTCCCACTGTGTCCTCTTCCTTCCCACACTCCTGGTAGCCACAATCTTGCATCTTGTGAATTTTGCTGAGATTTGTCTCATCATTGGTTTTCTTTCTTTACCTTCCACATGAGTGAAAACATTCTGCACTTCTCTCTCTTTTTAATTATTTCACTTAATATAATCACTATGAGGTCCATTCAGGTTGTTGCCAAAGGAAAGGATTACATCTTTATTAACATCTGCATAGATTCCATCTATTTAAAAGAACAAATTTTTAAATTTGTGTCATCAAAGGATAAGTCATAACATCTTCTTGAAGACATATGCAATTGACTGACCTACCCTCTTTAATCTTTTAAAATGGTAACTCACAGTGGCTCTCAAATTTGGGCTACTGTCAGAGTCCCCTGGGATTCTGGTGCCATGATATGCCTTCCAATACCAACTGGTCTTCACTGATTACCTTCTTCTTCAAGATTCCTCACTCATCTTTCTTCCTCAGCAACTCATTTTCTATCTCATAATCTTGCAATCACCAAGAATATAAAACTGAACACATATATCATATGAGTCTCAAAGATCATATTCTCTGAACTCCATTGCCTCAATCTACACTTTCCCTGCATTTCTGATTCCCATCATTGTCTATATTTAATTGAAGTGTGACACATAGATTTCCAAAATGCTTAATACACAAACCTGGGTAAGTTTTTATGAAATAATCATATCTGTGTAACAAGTACACAACAAAATATTGGAACATCAAAAGTCTCTTAATGTTTCTTCCTTCCAACATCTTAGGTACTGTGTGCCTAAGATGACTGACACAATGACATCTTGCCAAAGAGGAACTTTTGCTAGTTTTGAACAATACATAATATAATAAACAAAATAATTGTTCTACCTGTCTCAGTTCTTTTACTAAATATTGTCTTGACTAGATTAATCCATGTTGGTACTGCCAATCATGTGCTTATTCATATTAGAGTATATTATTCTGTGTATGAATAGATAATGCTTTATGCTGATTTACTACTGAGGGCTATTTGCTTTGTTCTCAGTTTTAAGTTATTTCTAAATAGTACTACAAATACATTCGTGCTATTCATTTGATATTTTCTTGTTCGCTTTTTTCTTTATATATTCAGGTTTAATATGAGGTTTCTAATTTCTTGTTATGAGCACTAAAATAATGGTTGTCAGCTGTTTATTTCCCCAACAGCTACAACTACAGCAGAAATATATCCTTATGCATCTTGAAACAATCTTATATGTTGGAATATGCTTTACTTTAATCATTTAGTATTCAAAACATTCTCTTTTATTCTGTCTTCTTATAGACCTATTAAATATCCAAAATTAATTTTAGGAAGTTTAAAAATTGAGTGCTTGATTATATTCTATTATTTCTTCTCAGTTTAATTCTAGTGCTGTGAGAAAACAGCTTATGAATCATTTCAAATTTTGGAACTGTGCTTTAAATCATACTATATTGCACAACAGTTAAGTTTGCAAGAGAACTTTTCCTGCCACTATTGACTGTTGTGTTGTTTAGACCTTGTATAGGTCACTATGATTTTCTTGATCTAAAAGACAGGGTCAGAGGTGTGATAAAATGTTCCCAAATGACCACCCCCTCCATTTCCTCAATTTCTACTTTTATTTTTAGAAATTATTTCAGTTAATGTTTATTATTTATTATTGATGTGAAGCTGTATTATTAGGTGTATAGAAATTTAGAACACTACTTTCTTAGTAAACTTACTATTCTATTTTATCTCTATACTAAAGTCACCATTTTCCTTAGCAGTGCTTCTTAACTAAAATCTTTTCTGATATTAATAAAAATTATCATTCAATTGCTGATTCAGTGACTTAATGTGTTTCAAATGTAATAGAATACATGAAAATCTTCTTCTTCCTCTATATTCTCATTCACTCTATAGTTTTTGCCATCTTAACAACTTTCTTTCCATTCCACAAATCAAATTTTTGGAGTACATTTTGTCTATCATTTTCCTTCTTCATCTAATTCCATTAATTTTATGTTTATAATACTTGTAGAATATGATGAACCTTGCCATCTCCCCAGTCACCATTGCATAGGCTTAACACATACAGTCTATCATTCTGAATTTAGAAATAGTCACCTAACTGGTCTCCCAGCAACAGCCTGTGTTCACCTACCCTATATGCTCAAAAAGCTTCAAAGTGCTGTGCTAAAAGTTGAACTAATGATGCAACTTCTTGCTTTCCAGGATCATTTTTTTCTCACAGACTTTATTACCATATAATACACTCTAGCATTTATACATGTATTTATTGATTTTCTTACTCTCTAAAATGCAAACTATGAACCACAAATAGAGAGTTTTCTCTGTTTTATTAACTGTGCTTTAATCAGTGCAAAGAGTAAGACCTGGTATATACTGGGCATTCAAAATACTTACTGAATGAATAAATGTCAACCTCTATTGTTCTGTTCAAGTAAAAGATATGCTTTCCTTCTTCTGGTAAGAATTGGAGATTTCAAAAGCCATCATAGTTCTCTATAGTTGGCCACAATGTTTTTTTGTTTTTGTTTTTGTTTTTTATAATAGACAATTTAAATCTTAAAAAAATACATAATTTGTTTAGCAGATATACAAGTAATATAGTATTCTCTATTTAATTCCCGTATCTCTAAAAGAACATGGAAATTATAAGTACAGTAGTGCATAAAGTATAGATGAACATTTTTACATGAAAGCTATATTCTGGCAAAAGGAAAAACAAAAAACAAAAATTACTGGTAAGAGCAGCTATTTGAAGACTTATTTGTTTAATGGCACACAGATTTAAAATGTGAATGAATCTAACTGAATTGATGGAAGTTTTAAAATAAGGCACAAAAAAGTGAGTTGCCATTTACTGACTTAGAGATAATCAGGAAACATCTGTAATGGTGAGATTAAAAATAGGATCAGGGTGAAGTCATTATACTTAGAATACATTATAAGTAGAAACTTTGGGCCTGGAAATATGCTCTGAAAAACAATATTGTAAAGAAGCACTTAAATCTGAAGACCAAAAATCAAAGAAAGGTTGTCTGCATTACTTTATCTTTGAATTATTTTAATGGAAATAGCTTTTTCACTAAAATAACATGTTTTATTTTTGACCTTTTTGAAAATTGCTCAGCTAGGAAAATTAATAAGCCAAATTGCTTAATATTATTATTCATAAAATCATACTGTGGCCAAATATTTATTGATTTCACAGTATGTCCCAAACATTACAGACATTGATGTTATTCAGGTGAATTATATTTGTATGGATTCTCTGATGAATCCTTAGAACTATTCAGTGCAATTAAAATGAAAACTGTTGAGAAACAAGCTGTCTGGTTACCAGATTCAAAAGTTCATGAATAATTTTAATTCAATAAGATTCACAAGCAAAGGTTTTTTTGAGATTGTAGATAAGAAAGATTTTTTAAAATGAAGCTTAAGAATGTGTAGTATCTTGCCATAAAATTTATTTGGTCAACCAACTCTGTCCAGCACAATCTACATATATAACACCAGGATGAGAAACTAAATTAAATGAATAGAGTCCTTCCTCATCCTTTCTCTTCCTGCCTGCCTGCTTATGCTCACTTTCATTCTTGCCTGCACCTTCTTTAAAGAAAAAAGAAAATGACTGTCAAACATACAAAAGGGCAAAACATATTTGGGAAAAAACAGAAAGTTTAGTATGTTTTGTCCCCTACATAAGTGGGTCCAGACATATAAGCTATGAAGTATCTTAAGATATCTTAAGAAAAAGATATGTTACTATCTTAAGAAGATAAAAGATAAAGGAAATAGAGATATGTTATAGCTTGGAACTATATTCCACAGGCAAACCATATTTGTTGCTACATTAATAAAAGATCCTTGATTTTAAAAGACAGCATGTTTCTGATTTTAGTGAACATATTTTTTCATATCACTTAATATTTATGTAAGACTATCATTGATGCTTCAAGAGCAGATGCTTCTCACACTGTGTTTAGTAAAAGTGTGTTCTTCAAATGGTGCAAATGACCTTAAGTTTGACTGAGCCTAATGTTTGTTCCCAAAAGAAGTATCCACCTTCTCATGCTCACCTTGTGTCCTATATGAGTTAACAATGAGAGGAAAAGGAGATCATTTCCTAAACAATTCTACGAGAGGATACTGGCAATGAACATTATTTAAGTGTCTATTTCCAAGACATTGTAAAGACTATTTATAAAGACATTATATATATATTACATTATAATAAATAAATTATATAATTATAAATAAATTTTATGATTATATAATAAATAAATTGTATAAATATTATATATTTATAAAGACATCATTATAAAGTCTGAGAAATGTGGAAATGGAAATTAAATGTGTGCTATCAAAGAAAGCCATCTCAAATTAGTCTGTATTCTAAACTGTGCAAAAGTGCACCTTAGATTTTACTTTCATAGTATTTAGGATAAGCTTCCATCACACAAAATTCAAAATATCTCATTCTTTAACACAGAAAGTTGCTTTCATACCATTCTTAACAGTCTGATAACGATATTCACTGGTTATTATTTCCTGTATAACAGCTTCAGAATCTAAGTTTCCTCCATCTATGATATCATCCTGTAGAGTCTCAGAGTCCACTACTGGATACTCTACAACACATGGAAGAGAAAAAGAATGAAAAATGTGTTGGAGGATTTTATTGTGTGGAATGGTCTGAGAAGTGACCATATTGTTCTCATTCACTTTATATTGATTATTGAACAGTCATCTAGCATTAAGGAAGATTGGAAAATAGTTTATTCCTGTGCCAGAAAAGAAGAGGGTAATTGTTTTTGTGTGACCATAGATGTTTATGCCATCTATTTTTTGATCTGCCTCCTCTTGGTCAAAAACAGTTTACTTTTCCTTTCAACTATCAAATACACTTGCCCTTCCTCAAGGAAGACAAATTGAAACCCTATGCACTTATTGCATGGTTTATAGATTTTTGTTGACAACGTGCATATGAATTTTTTGGGCTTGTGGCCTATGAGTTAAAGAAAGTAAACCTGTTTTTTGCCATTTCAAGTCCCAGCCCTCCACCTAGCCCCACATACAATGGAACAATGGAGACAGAAAGCCACCAAAGAAAAACTACACAAAGCACTCTATTTTATTATCTTAAGAAGATAAAAGATAAGGAAATAAAGATATATTATAGCTTGGAACTTTATTCCACAGGCAAACCATATTTTCTTTACACTGAGTGGCATGGACTGCTTGTAATCAGGTAGATCAGCTTATACATATAGATGCAAATATATATGAGATAATATTTTAGCATTGCATGCCACATCTGTGAATGGTTCTCAGGAATCTACTAGGTTACATATACTAGTTAAAAATACTTTATTATGTTTCACCCCAAATAATCATAGTTTAAACATTATAAACTTCATGTTAGAATTTGTAATAACCTATTTCATTGCAGCTTGAAAAGGTAAGGTAATATATTTCTTATTGTAAAATATCTGAAATTATGCTGAACAAAAATGTGTCAATGTAATTTCATTTTCATTAAGCAAAATATATAGATTACCCTTGAAAAAGTGTCTTGAACAGTACCTGGTACAGAAACAATTGGTGACAAGTTTTTAGCTGTTGTCTCTGACAGCATGCTAAAGGAGTTTACCATGTAGTTTTAAGTAACAGAGATAGTGCTTCTACCATCATAAAGACTTATTCTTCCTTAGGAGAGTGCTTTATTTTATGCTTTGCTACTTTCAGTGTCCCTGTACTAAAAAATATGAATATAAACAAAGCAATCCAACCTACTTTATTAGGTCTCCAAGGCAGAAGACAGTTTCAAATTTCACAACTAGCTATATATCATATTCCAATTTTTTTTAATTTTCTCATTCAGATTAAAAGTCGCCGTCATCTTCAATGATATCCCCACATCACCTAACCTCTTTGGATTTAATTACATATTCTATGTTAAATTTAGGATGAGGATAAACCCATAGCTCTAGTTCAATTTTAAACTAGTTTCTAATGCTATAAAAAATTCATAATAAGTTTATACAAACTAACTCTCCATGGAGTAGGAGGGATTGCTATAGAGTAGATATGAAAATGAACAAAAACTTCCATTGCTTAGAAGGATTTAAATATGTGATTCACTAAACTCAGGCAAACCATTATTTGCTGTTCACAGTGGAAGAAAATAATAGCGAAGAAAAGAAGAGAAAATGAGAAAAGACTACACTTGGAGAAGGTATGAATAACAAAATGCAGCTGCAAACAGCATTGATATTTAGTTTGGACCTTGAGATTGAAAACACATGTTTTCTAAGATACTCATTTTTGTCTCAGCCCTTTTTTTTTTTTTTCATACTTTTTATCTGGTACTAAAAGTGAATTGAATGAGCTTGCTTTAGATTCAAAATGACATAATTTTGTGATCTTTACTTATTAAGATATTCATTTCAAATTGCATAATGTTTTATGAGAAGATACTTCATATACAGATTAATATGTGATTGTATTAATATAAATGAATTCCTCCACATTGTAAAAGGAAGTATAGAAAAATCAATAATACCATGTCAAAGAGTAGAGATGTATCAAGAAATTCTTCAAAATTTACTATTAGATGATGATCAAATAAAAAATTAATATTCTCTAGATAAACATGCCATGTGTTAATACTCTGATTATCTTGATAAGATAGTTTTGACTTATAGTAAAAATTACTCATCTCTGACATAAATAATTTGACAATACATGCTTCTTTAATTTTCAAGATATATTTTTGAAAGTTATTTAGCTATATAAAATATATTATAATGACTTTCTCTTAGTATTAAAAAAATGATATGGCCACATCCTAGTATCAACTGTAAAAATAAACCTTAAAATCTTAGGCGTTATTTTTCATGAGTAAGTTTATATAGATTACTCTGGCCTATCTAAGCTAAATTACTGCATTCAAGTAGTTAATAATTATTAGTTTCATTCTGCTAGAAATGCTAACTGTAAAATGTCCACTGCCACTTCTAAAAGCTGCTGTATTATTGAAAATAAAACAAACATATTCTGTTGTTAAAACCCTTATAACATTAAATGTGCTCAATAAAATACTAATGTTATCAAACTTTACACAGACATTGTCAAATCTTAAAAATAATTGCCTCTGCAAGTCTTTTAAAGAATCTTGCTGCTACAATGGAAAAAATAACTAAGGGTCAGAATTTCAATGAAATTAAAGATTAATGTTAAGATATACTACCTTTGGGCAGGATGAATCTAAAATAATAAAGATATACCTATGTTGAGTATGGCATAAGTAGTTGGAGAAACACATGTTTTTACTTAAAAACTAGGCAACTCATTTGATTTAAATGTTGAGAGCTTAAGACATGATATTTTTATTTTAATATTTCATAATTGATAGAAAATGTGTATCTGTATTGGGTCCTGATGTATTCATAAAGAAAGCTGGAAAGGGTGAATTCATTTACAAGAAAGGAAGAAGTATGGCATATAGATAAGGGAGATAGAAACTAATGATGGTAAGTTTTACCAAGCATTGCTTTTCACATATATTGGCTTGCTTCAAAGCTTTGTCACTCAAAAATAATTATATTTTCATAGTTATAAATTGCAGTTATGCAACCTAGCATTTTGAATGGAAGCAGCTGTCAAAAATGAATGGTATCACTTTCATCCAGTTTCTTAGTTTTCTTTATTGATTCCTCTGCTCTGTTTTTCTAGTTGATTTTCACTTAGAAATGAGATTTTATACTAATTCATAGACACCTATGGAGTTACCACCATCTTGACATCTTTATAAATCTATTTTCTCTGCTTCTGTTACAATAGATGAACCTTCCCAACTCTTAACTGAGAGATACCCTAATAAAAATAAACACACATTATTATATATCAGGTATGATTCAAAGAAAATATGTGCCTTTTATTATATTTTTTCAGAATATCTAGTGCTGATAAGCCAAATATATTTATTCTTTTTGTATTTCTCTTGGCTAATTGGGTAATTTATGTTGAAGTGAAAAAAGTGTAATTACTACTGAGTGTGAGTCAATATTCACTGAACTTCTAACAATTCAATATATGCATTACTGCAGGAAGTTTATAGATTATCTTCAATCTTTACCATAATTTTACAAGGGAATTGCTATTTTTTTTTTTTTTTTTTGCAGTCATAAGCATCAAGGCTTGTGATAGTAAGCAAATGTCTCAAAATACTTTATAAATCAAAAATTTGCTAGGTACATAATGGATGCTTAATTTTAATGCTCTCTTTGCTAAAGTTCTAAATTAAATTAACATTTTCAAATAAGTGATAATCCAGTAAAATTGTTTCTCTAAAAGTGTCTTACCTCTCACCCAGTGTTGTTACACATAATACAGATTGTTGAGATAAAAAAAAGAAACAATACTAAGTCCATGAAAAAATCATACTGGGGATATATACATATGTGTATATATATAGACATATATATGTGTATGTGTATATATACATATACACATATACATATGTATATATACACGTATATATATATATAATGTGCATGCTACATGTGTGTGCTTCAGTGTATACAGACAAAAACATAAGAAGTTAAATCACTAGGGATAAAGATTTATAAAGGAATTTGTTTCTTAGGAATTAGTTCTTTAGTCTTTTCAAAGAAAACCCAGTCTATGCTCTCTACAACTTAGTGTTACATTTTCAGAATATTTTCTCACGTATCATCTTTCTAATGATATTTATCATGCTCCACCTTTTATGTGTATAACCCAACACACCATGGTAAGCATTTAGGTCCACTGCCTCAGACTGAGCATAGTCCACATACATCTCAAGGACAAGAAACAGTCAAGATGAAGAACTAAATAAAATAAATATAAATGCTCTTTTCCTCTCTTCTTATCTGCCTGCTTACTTAAATTCATTGTTGCCTGCACCCTTCCTTTAAAAAAAATACCAAAACTATCTCTCCATGCTTTCCAATCGCCTATACTTTGCAATTTTCTGTTAGAATATATTATTTCCTGACACAGATACAATTCTAGTAGCTACTACTTTTCTTTTTTTGTCTCTTGACCTCTACTAGAATATAAGACAGTAGATGTTCTATTGGTTTTGTGCCCTCATAGATTCCAACATCTTTGGATGGGAATTGGTCTACAGTTAATCATCAAAAATATTTGTTAAATGGGTGAATAAAATAATCTAGTTCCTTAATGGATTTCTAGCATCTTTGATTCATAGAATGGCTAGCTTTTTATTTTTAGGACCACATAATAAATATTAAAACAGCATAAAAAATGTATTCCATCAGTCTGAATTATGTACTCAGATAGACATACGCTCCAAACTTCTCTCTCTGTACTTTCCCAAAATATTAAACAGCTCTGCAAACAGAACTTTCTTAAAAATAAATCCATTGTTATGAACTTCAATATATTAAAATATGTGCTCTGCAAAAAGAACAAACTATCATCTGTTTGATTATAATTTGCTTTATGACTGTAGTAGAATTGCTGCCTTGGGATTCTTTTTTCTTGTATCCAGTCTTTTCTTGATCAATAGGCTTCCCCTTAGAGGGATCATTAGAACACAAGTTGACATTCATTAGTATTTAGAAGATGAACAACGTAATGCATTTTCTTTTTGCTCAACAATCTGGTATTATTTACTTCAATATGCAAACTATAACACAGCAACAAATAAATATATGACTATCATCCCCTAAGTTTTAGATTTAACAGTGCAAAAATGACTCTTCTGGGCTTTACTCTATATTAAAAAGATTTGATAGTTTTGTCAGAGATTCACATTCTGAAGAAATAAGTATAATTTATCCATTTCTGAGGTTTGAAATTAGACTGCAGTTCCTGTGGAAGGAAGTTATAATATTTGATCTTACCGTAGATAAATTAGGGAAATATTCTATTTGTGATTGTTACAATCAGTTACATTTAATTTTTGTAATTTCTTATTTATAAACATTATCTAACCACTTTCTTGGAAAATAATAAAATTATACTATGCAATAAACCAAAACAATATTTCTGACAGTCAACAGTCCATTGCTGTCACTCTGTTAAATCAGTGATGCTGCAAATATTTTGACAAATGATGAGCAGTTACCCACAAAATGTTCACAAGATGTAAAAATTTGTGTTATACATTGTCCCGCAAGCAGCAAAAAGAAACAGTGGCTAAAACGTGGAAGCATTTTTTTTTTTTTAATGTTAGTTATTTCTTTATAGAAGTTAATTTAAATTTTTGAAATTTTTGATTTCTACAATTGTTTTTGCTATTAAAAAGAACTAAAATGCTCAATTTTCTTAAATGTTTTGTGAGTATAGTCATGTTGATACACATAAATATGTTATTATAAACACTACAATGACAATAAGAAAATGTAGCACTGAATAATTCTATTATGCTATTCCTTTGTTTTCAAACCCTTCTTCCAATCCTAACTCATGGCAAAAAAAGTACAGTTAGTACATATATTTTTTACCTTTTCAGAATGTCATAGAAGAGGCATCAGAGAGAATTCAATATAGTGAAACTGAGCACTGCCATTTACATAATTAAGTTGCAGTCCATCCGTGCTATTGCATAGAACACTAGCTCATTTCTCTTTATGCTAGGTAGCATACTACTGGGAGAATGTATCTCAGTTTATCCATTTACCCACTGAAAAATTCTTGAACTGGTTGGTGTATTATGATGAAATCCAACGTACACTGTTGTATACAAGTTTTTTGTTTTTATTTATTTATTTATTTTTGGATATCGGTTTTTATTTATTTAAGATAAACACCTAGAATCATGTGTGTATAAAGCTTTATAAGATACTGGCAAACTGTTTTCCTCTACAGCTGAGTAATTTACAACCTCTGCAGAAATGTCTAAGTAATCCTATGCTATCAGGGCTAGCCAACACTTAATTTTCTCAATATTTTTTATGTAACTACTCAAGTAAAGTTTTACTGCTCTCTTACCATGATTTGGACTTTTACTTCCCTAGTTACATGATATCTAGCATCCTTTCATGTGCGAATTTGTAATTTTTGTATTTCTGGTGGATCATCTGTTCATGTTATTTGAAAGTTTCTGTAACATTTTTTGTTTACTTGTTGTTGAGTTTTGATTATTCTTTATACCCTGATTACAAATCCAGTTTCATTATTTTAAAATATTATCTTTAAATTTCAGAATTGTTTTATATAGCTTCTTACCTCTGTTCTTTCTGAAATAGCATTTTAAATTTTTATGAAATCATTGATATTATTTATTTAATGTAATATGCTCTTGATATCAATTCTAAGAATACTTTGTCTAATCTAAGATCACAGAGATTTTCTCTTGCTTCCTTCCAAAGTTTTATAGTTTTAATTTGTATTTACATATAAGATTCATTGAGTTTCTATAATGTGATATATAGATCAGGTATTTGTTTCTTCCACTTCGTCCCCTTACCTTCCTTTTCTTTACACTCTTATTGTCCTCCTCTTTCCCCTTCCACCACTTTCTTTTAGACCAATAAGGCAGTCTCATTGTTCTTAAACCATGATGAAATGTTATCATTTTCCATTAAGTTGTTTTTGCTTTTGCCAAAATCAATTAATCCTATTCGTGTGGGTCTATTTCAGCACTTTCTATTTCATTTCATTAGTTCTCCTTCTTGGATTTTTGACAATACTACAGTATAGCTGTTTGATTAGCTTTATAGCACCTCTTAAAATCAGTTCATATATATAATAGTTTGGAAAGGCTACTTTAATCACATCACAAATAGGGTATTAGAACAGCAGAATTGTATGATTTCACCGTTCTGGAAAATGAAAACATGAAATCAAAGAGTCAACAAGTCAGTGTCCTATGAAGTCAGTGAGGAAAGAATCTACTCCAGGTCTATGTCTTTACTATAGACGGTCATTTTCTCCTGGCGTCTCTTATATTGTCTTCTTTTTATGGGTTTTTGTCCTGTATCTAAATGCCCTCTTCATATAAGAACACTCATTACATTGCTTTAAGCCCTGAACTATGACCTCATTTTAACTTGATTACTTCAATAAAACACAATTTCCAATTAAGGTCACATTCTGAGATCTGGGGTGCTAGAACTTCAACCTCTTTATTTGTGTGTTTGAGGGAAAGGGCATAATTAAGCCCATAACACTGTGAAAACAACAATTCTGTTATTTTAACAAAACTGTTTCAGATAAACTAGTTCCATTTACTTACCATATAATTTTAGGATACTCTTGCCTACTTTTTACAAAGTATCCTAGCATTGTTTAGATCAGATGGCATTGTCTATAGTCAGCTTTGACATTTGATATTTTAATTTTATTGAATCTTTCAGTATCATTAATAAGATACCTTTATTTTCATTTATTTGAGATATTACAAAAGTAATTTGAAAATTTCAGCATTATAGATCTTGCACATATTTGATTTTATTTAAATTACTATATTTTGGAAGAGAAATAATGTAAACATTGTGGTTTTATTTTTGTTTTCAATCTTCATCCATAGTAGACAAATACATAATTTTGTATTTTGATTTTATATGGTGTGACTTTTTTCAACTTATTTACCAATTCTAAATTATATGTTTGGTAATCATAGATGCCTTGACATTTTTCTATATTGACAATTATGTTGTCTATGAATAGGCATTATTCTTAAATTATTATGAGCTAAATGTTTTTTCATTCTTTTTCGTGACTTGTTGCAATTATTAGAACTTCCAGTATGATAGAAAATAATGTGGTAGAGGAAATAGTCTTCCCTACTAGAAGAAAATCATTTTCTTTTTTACCATTACTAGCTATAGATTATATATTTATTTTTATTAAATCAATAAATATCTTTTTACTACTTATTTACTTAGTGTTATTATAATCAATGAATATTAATTTATATTTATATATAAATATCAAATGTTTTTTTTCTTCTAGTAGCATTTTTTTAATATATGTGAATTTATATCATGAGATGTATTGTTTTTCACTTTAGTATTGAGCCACCTTTGTATTCCTGGAATAAATTATATTTGGTTTTGATATTATTATTATTATTGTTATTATTATTATTATATACTCAGGGTTCAATTTGTTGATATATTTTGGGGATTATTGCATTATTATGTATGATATGTATTAGTTTTATTTTCTTGTGTTATTTTTGTCTTATTTCAGGCTGGATTTCATAATAGACTCATTAAAGTGAATTGCAAATATTTTCCTCTGTGTTTTTTGAGATTATGAATTATTATTAGTTCATTCTTACAAATGTTTAATAAAAATCACTAGTGAAATGATCAAAGTCTAGAACTGAAAGTTATTAGTTTATTGATTTTAATTTATAGAGTAATGCTCAAAATAAGTATTTATTTGAAATACATTTTGATAGTTTGTATCCTTCATTGAATTTTATCATTTTGAAAAAGTTGCTGAATTCCTGAACATTAAGTTGTTGCAGTGTTTTCTTATCCTTTCAAAGTACGATTGATGACTCAAATTTCATTCTGTTAAGTTTGATCATTTGAATTTCTTCCCTTTTTTCTATGTTAATATATCTAAAATTTCAATTAAAATCCTACCCACCCCTCACTGTACCTACAAATATCACTGCATTTTAAAATATGGTATTCATAGCTATAATCAGGTTAAAATTAGATCAATAAAGTAGACTAGTCAATAAGACTGTTGTCCTTATAGAAAAGGGAAATTACTTGGAGAGAAATACACTATAGGGAAAATGCTGTGATCAAGGCAGAGATTTGGATGATATATCTATAAAACAAGGAAAACAAAAGCTGTGTCCGGCAAGTCACCAGAAAAAAGAATGAAAATATCCTCCTTTCCAGTCCTTAAAAGAAATCAACCCTGTTGACAACAGCCTGACTTGATCTCAGATTTCTAGCTCCCCGAACTATGAAACAATACATTTCTGTTAGTTAAACCTTTTTATGGTACTTTGTTAAGGCAGCCCTACACATTAATACTGTATTTTTGTATGGATTCTAAAATAATACTTCCATTATTTCACCATGTATTTCAAGGAAGCAGAGTTTTAATACTTTCAAAAATTAATACTGATCAGTTAGATGTTTTATTAAGTACTTCTCACAAGCAATAGCACTTTGGTTACTATTTAACTGTTAGTGGAGAAGCTGTCATTTTCACAGGAGAAAATTTCCTCCAGTGTTGGTATATTCATGGATTAAAGTCTAGGTTACTACATTACTTACTTTAAGCAGACTGTTTTGGGGGAGGTCATAAAATACTGATATTGAAACCAATTATTTGTTGTTTCCTCATAAGCACATTGGGCAAGATGCAGTCAAGTCCCTTAAAACTTAAATAATATTGTAAACCAGTGACAAATTCATTAATCCGCATAAAGATGGTTCCTACAAACTGTACCAATGCTTATACTACACTAAAAGTACCTACAATATTATGATTTATTATTAAATGATCAGATGTTTTAAAACATTTCTGTCTCTGCATGTCTTTGAAGAGAGTATGAAGCTTTTACATTAGATTTGTTACTCTAAGTAAAAATTTTTGAGTCTCTAGATTTGTTTGCTTATTTTTATGTCCTCTCATTTTTGCTTGTTTTATATTTTCCTGTAATTATTTAAGATATTCATCTTTGTTTATAGAATTTTGACCCACACAGTACAAATCCAAATCCCTTTCTCTGTTTCACATTTCTTGTTAGTTCCTTGAACAGTATACTTCAGGTATGTCTCACACGTTGTCCATATTGAAAACAGATACTTGTTTGATAAGTTCTGAATTAATCTCTGCTTGCGTTTTACACAGTTCTAGATGATGGTGACTGTTTTGTAAGACATAATTATGTTATTTAACATCTTTTTTTTTCACTGATAGTCTGGTGTGGACACAGAATAACAACATGGGCAGACATAAAAACTCAAAAGAAACTTCATACTCACAGGTCCTAGAAAGAGAGTGGCTACATGCCCAGAGCACCAAATAGTTGGAACCTAAAACCACAAAACAGTGTTTCTGGAGAGAGTCAAACAGATGGTGGGTAGCAGGCTTTATCGTTAATCAAAGAAGAAGTAGTTTTATAGCATATGGGAAGTACACTTACTGATTAATTTGAATGTACTTATGTCAACAGGAAGAGGTGGTCGTGGGAGCCATTGGTGATGACTTTGCGAAGCTTATTGCTTGGTTGCGTGTGTTTAAGTGCCTGAGTGTGGAGCAGACTCAGAGAAACTGGGGTCATGGTCAAAGAGAAGTTGGCAGGGGAGGCATACTGAGGCAACAAGCATGTTATTCTTACACGACAATGGCAAAATTAAAAGTCAAAAGAATATGAGACCATCCAAAGCTGTGGAAGAATTAAAATATAATGATAGAATTGGACTGTTGGTGATAAACTCAATGTCTTAAATACAGATACTCCCAAACTGTGTAGCCTTCTAAAACTCTCTCACAAAATTGAAGAACAAAAACTTCTAAATATATTTTGCATGCCCAATATTACTACAATTGCAAAAACAGGCCAGTACAGCACACAAAAAGAAAATTGTAGGCCAATATTTCTGATGAACATAGATGCAAATATCTCATCAAAGTCTTGGCAAATTGAAATGAAAAATACATTTAAAAAATCATTCAAGGGTATACCCTGGTGGAGTAGTGGTTTGTTAAGCGCCTCTGAAGAAATACAGGCCACATGTCACTGGTTTCAACTCCTAGATCTAGGGGGAGGCAAATGGTGTGAACAACTAAATAAAAATGAAATAAAAATGCTTCTTCCTCTATATTCTTGCTTCCCTGACTACTCGCCTTCATTCCTGCATGTACCTTTCCTTTAAAAATATCATTCATCATGATGCAGATGAATTTACTTATAAAAGCATTCCCACTCACAATCACTTCAAAAGGAAAAGGTATCTAATAACTGTGAATAAAATCAACAAAGAATATGAAATTTTTTACTCTGAAAACTATGATTTTAACTATAAAAGTATAAGATACTTATTTGTGTCTTCTCTAGAATACAGACACAAATAAATGGAAAAATTTTCCATGCAAAAAGATTGGAAGAATTAACAAAGTTGAAATGGACATTTTATTAAAAAAAAAATGCAGATTAAATGCAATCCCTGTAAAAATACCAGACATTTTTCAAGCAAATAGAACAAACAATACTTAAATTTGTATGGAACTACATAGAGTCTAGAATAACCAAAGCTCTCTTGAAGAAATAAGAAAAATGGAGAAATCATGCTCCATGAATTAAAGCTATACTAAAGAGCAGTTGTCATCAAAACAGTATGGTATTAGAGCATTGGAATAAAAACACACACTGAACAATGGAATAAATGTACAGTTAATCTATGCAAAGAGACCAAGAATATATAACAGAAAAGTAAAGTCTCTTCAAAATATGCTGTTGGAAAAATAAGATAATCACAGAGACAAAAAGTGAAACTAAATCACTTTTATTTTGGCATCATATTTATTGAAATGAATATGTAAACCCATATGCATATACATACAAGAAGTGAAAGAAGTTTCCCAAGTTCACTCCTATTGATATTTTGTAACAATATTTATTGTTTCTTTTGTTTACAATGTTATTTTCATTTTGGGATATTGAAATTGAATCTCAGTCCATTTTTACACCAAACATACCACCAGAGTTACGATGTCATCTACCACCCTCTTGTCTCCTCTACCCCCTTGCTCCATAACCATCTTAAGAGACACATGAAAAAATGCTGCACATCGCTTATCCCTAAGGAAATGAAATCAAAACTACAATGAGATGTCACCAAGCAAATATGAGAATGACCTATATCAAAAATAGTAAACATTAAATGTTGGCAAGGGTGTAGAAAAAGGGACCTCTACTGTAATGCTGGTGGGAATATAAACTAGTGCAACCTCTATGGAAGACAGTATGGAGACTTTGACCCAACAATTCCACTTCTACATATATGTCTAATGGATATAAAAACATTAATCAGGAAAAATATTTGAACCCTTATGTTCATAGTAGCACCATTTCAATAGCCAAGACATAGAATCAACCTAAATGCCCATTGATTGATGAGTGGATGCAGGAAATAAAGGTACTATATATTATAAATGGAATTCTATTCAATTATTAAAAACCTTGCCTTTTGCAGAAACTTGGATGGACTTGAAGTGATTATATGAAGCAAAATGAATCAGAAAGAAAAATAATGCATGATTTCACTCATGTGTGGAATATAAAGAATCAAAATGATCTAACAAAATATAACAAAATATCTTAGACTCTGATATCAAGACACTGGTTACGAGAAGACAGGAGACAGCATGGAACAAGGAGCCTGGGGATGAATCAGTAAATTTGACAGTGGTTACTGTCACTAGGACTTTGGCAGTGGGTGCAGTGTCATATACACATTAACTGAGGTGTGTGGATCTATTATTTTATAGCTTCTATAGTATTGTATAGTAATGAAACAGTGATGAAAAGCAATGTATAAATTAATATCACTGAGCAAAATAAGGGTAAACAATAATTACAGAAAAAAAATTTCAGCACAATTGACAAAATGTGTGAATAGTGACATTTTTATATTTGCCATGTTTGATCTTAGTATAGAAATTTTTTAGAATTCCATTAATGAAGAGAGACAAGGTTTGGTGTAGAAGGCACCAGAGACTACAAAAAAACAAAACAAAACAAAACAAAAAACTATTAACTTTTTAATGGGAGAAAGTGTGCACTGCTTTTATGCATAAGAACTTGTTTCATTTTAAAGAACATCAAGTCCTGGTGGAGCATCAATTTCAAAATAGTTCTTAGGAAATAGAAAGAGATAATTAGTGGTGGTCATCACATAGTGTTAGAATAATCTGCAAAAAACAATAAGATCTCTTTTAAAGAGTATAACATAGATATGTGCACATTGCATATGAAAATTGAGGAGTGGAAGATTCCTAGGCATTGGGGAAACACTAATCTTATTCTCATAAAATGACAGAATCTGACAAAACAGTATTTTCAGTATTTCCTTGTTGTGACATAACATTTTACTTTTCTTTGAAATAAAGGATGAGTATTATCTCATGTAAATGTATCACTTTGCCACATTTCTATATCCTGCTAATTCATTTCTCTCATCTTATACAAATGAATGTGGCTGAAACTTTAACTGGATTTCAGGAGGGGGCACATTCATGTTATTTCTCCTCCTAAGTAATTTTTATTTTCGATGAATCATTCCAATAGTCAAGGTAACTAAATATTAAAGGGAACATCCACAAAATTAGATAATGATAAAACTCATTATAGATAAGGTTTCAAATTAAAGATATGGAATTAAAGATCTATTGACACATGTGGGGTTGTTATTGTTATAAAAGTAAGATAACGTGATGAGAATATGCAATGCGGAGCAAAAGTATAATCATTAAATAAGAACCATGCATCCTGGTTGTATAGGGAATATGGTATAATGGTAGAATATAAGAAATTTAAAAAAGGCTATCAGGAAGCTAGAAGGAAATTCGTTAAAAACAAATTGCAGTGTGTCTGAAAATAGCATATGTTTTTAAGACTAGAAAAGAAGACAGTTAGCAAAAAGAGTAAAGATGGCTGTTTAATACAAGAATGACACCTTCCCATTGAGTTTGAAAAATATGAAGTCATGCCTGCCACTAAATAAAATAAATTCAGTAGAGTGGTGATGCAATATAAATAGAACAAGTTTTGGAGGTGCTCTTGAGTTTAAGAGATGGAAAATGGAAAATGTGAAGATTAACTAACCTTATTAGAAGGTTGATAAAGGGAAAGCACAATGTGGTTGGTGGCTTGAGGGAAATATAGAGAGCTGTACCTTTAGAATTTGTAAACAAAAATACATTGTTCATAAGTTGAGTGCAGAAGGTGGTAGAATTCAAAATGTTATTGTTGATGAAAACAAAAGTGATAGTAGTGATATAAACAAGTTTTAAACAAGATGAGAGTGTTCTGGGGAGATGGTGCAGTAAGTAGTACCAGGAACAACATGGACATCACTCTCACTGTCAGCACTTGTGTGATGTAAGTATCTTGAAACTCTAGAGTCTATTGAAGGCTGCAACTTACAGGGGAGTGCTTGGAAGTTAAAAAGCAGACAACTTTAGTTCTTAACACAGTATGCATAACTGATCCCCACCCTTAGTTAAATGGTCAGCAGTTATGAATAGATGCATGGAATTTGTAAAAAAAGAAAAAAAGAAAAAAAAGAAAAAGAAAAAGGGGTGGACAAGGTGGACAAAATGTAAGAAAAATGTCCAAATTTAGGGAATCAGTGCTCTGATTTTTGCTTTCAATTACAGAAGTGTAGACAAAGAGATAGGTGACAATTGTTTCATCTTCTTTGATGACTGTGAGCCTCTCAATATCTAACTTTAGACGTGAGGATTAACAAATATTTCCTTAGGTACCAGTGGATGTAATCTTACATGAAAATAGTTTGTGTAAATACAAAAAAAGCAAGATAAGACCATATAGTGTGACAGTACAAGCGTGGAAAATTGGACATATAGAGACCCAGACAAACACAAATGAGGATGACCATGTTAAAAAAAAAAAAAAAAAGGTGATTCAGTTACGAATCTAGGAATGCAGGGATTGCTGGAAACTACTGGAAAATAAGACAGGAAGGACAAATAGACTGCTCTACCTGTGCAGCACAGGAAACTCTAGGACTTGCTTAAAACCACTTGAGACAATGTGTGAATTTTCCATTGAGACTGCTGAAGAGGAAACCCCTCCCCTGAACCAGACTGCCAGTAGAGATGGGACAAGGCCATTCTTCAAAGTGGGGGGAAATTCCTCCTGTTGCATTCACAGTGATGCAGTCTCTGTATATAAGACCTCTCATTGACTTGAGAGGCAGAAATATACATTGTAAAAAGCATGTTTAATGTTCATTACAATGTCAAGAAGGAGCACGTCTATTTGGGGGGTCAATTATGGAAAATTTCAGCATAGTAAGGACAGATGACTTGAAAACACATGTTTGCTCACTTTCAGTCTGACTGTCCCTTTGGATTCTATAATTACAGATGTCATGCCTCATTTGTACACCATTGCATTCTCTGTGTATATATATATCAGCCAAATAGCTATTGTACACCATTGCATTCTCTGTGTATATATATATCAGCCAAATAGCTATTCAGTCAATATTTATTGTATATGCAAATGAATAATCTAAAATTATCTTGGAATGAGATATCCAATCATTGCTAATTTTTTTTAAATTAAAGTTTTATCAGCAACTTCTGATGCCGAAATAGATTTACACTTTCATTATTCTGCTCAGAGATTATATTGCTTAAGTCTGGATGTTATTTATCACTCTTACCTCCTGAACAATAGTTGTTTTCAGTGACTATAGGATAAAATAAAAAACACTTATGTGATAAGTCATTAAAGTCTGTTACACTATCCATTTCCTAAAATATTTCATAATGTTTTCCCTAAGTCCCTTAATTCTAAATAATATTTTTAATTTTCCCTAAATAAAGACACAGGTACTTAATTCAAAAAAATTTGTAAGTATCATTATTGTCTTGAAAAAATTTTTTTTGTTTTCACTCACTAACATTGTCATTAAGGATCTAGTTAAGGACCTACTTTCAGAAAATTTTCCCACTGTGCATTTGTTGTCTTCTGTAGCACTTATAGTTTGTGCCATTTACTTTAGCCTATGCCACTTTTAATAATATTCTCTTTATGCATGTGGACAGCACCTTCTTCCAATAGTAGCAATACAAATAAGGGAATTTTTTAACTGCCCAGTTTAAATAAAATTATATTGAATTACTCAAATGTCACTCATAAATTATGCAGACTTAAAAGAGGAAGATGGCACTATGCCACACATCATTAGAGTCAACGAAGTAATTGTAATCAAGATCACATAACTTTCATACCATCCAGTTCTGAACCTCAGTTCCTAGAGGGATGGTTGACTGGGACACAATGTAAATCACCATTTTCTGAGTGACCACAAAGAGAAAAATGTACCCCAAGCAACACAACTTATTTATCTCTCTCCAAGTTATCTCAAGGAAGAAGCAACCACTTCAGGGGTTATAGAATCTAAAGAGATGGCTGAAGCAGTATATTGAAAAAACACTGACAAATCCTATCTCTTTCCCAAGGTAGGGCATATTTATTATATATCTTGAGACATAAAAATTGCTGAGCTAATCATCATGTGACTTAGCTGTTCCCTGATACATGCAGAGAGGTGAAGGGCCAGCAAGAATTTATGTCTTTGTATTTTCATGTAGAAAAAAATGTATTTTGCAAAAATTTGAAATATATTAAAAAAGGAAACAATCTAAAAAATTCCAAAGGTCTTGAATGAATATTTTACACATGAAGTCAAGAGCTTCAGGTTGCATTGATAATTTCCCATTATAATCCTAGAGTTAAAATTTGAATTTTTAATTTAATGAGAGCAGTTTTAAAATTCATGCAATGTTAAATCCCACCCTCCACAAAAACCTTTCATTTTAATGGAAGCGAGGAATGTTTTCATGGATAAGAACATCAGATTCTTCCACATAAAGATCAAGAAATCTTGTAAATCCTTGAAAAACTTTGCAGTTTCACATGCAGCTATTAGAAATAATACAAAGACATACTGCATAGTCTTTGATCCAGATTTCCCTACTTTTTTCATAGTTTCTGAACCAATTTATATTGCCAAAGTGTACAAGGTTTCCCTTTTCTCCACATCCTTTACAACACTAGTTATCTCTTATCTTCCTGATTATAGTCATTCTAACATGTATCTGATTATATCTTACTTTGGTTTGATTTGCTTTTCCTTGAGGAATTAATGATGTTGAGTACCTTTTCATTAACCTCTTGATCATTCCTATATATTTGGAAAATGTCTATTCAGTTTCTCTGCCCATTTTAAATTGATTTGTTTGGTTTTTTTGCTGCTATTAGTTGATGGATATTTTAGATATTTTGAATACTAATTCTTTAACAGATATATGATTTGCAAATACTTCCATTTCATCCTTAGGTTAACTTTTCATTTGCTGATTTTTTTTTTTTACTAATCAGAAGATATTTAGATATAGTTCTACTTATTAATTATGCATTTGATGTTTTTGCTTTTAGTATCATATCTAAAATTGTTTCCCAGGCCAATATTAAGGAAAGTTTTATTCCTAGACATTTTAGGTTATTGGGTCTCAAGTTTAAGTCTTTAATCTATTTTGAGTTAGTTTTGTGAGTGTAAGAATATTGCCAATTCCATTTTTCTGCAGGTCATGATTTAGCTTTTTCAACATATTTATTGAAGAGACTATGCCTTACCCACTGAGTATTATTGGTATTGATTATTATTGCTTTAACTATTTTCAGTTATTTTTTGGGTCCATATTAATTTCAGAATTTTTAAATTCTAAACTCCCAAACTCATTATATGAGGTCAGCATTACCCTAACACAAAAACTCAAAAAGGTACTGTAAGAATGATATTTCTAATGCCATTGGAATTTTTATAGGTATTGCACTGATTCTATTGATAGCTATGGGTAGTGCTGACATTTTAGTAAATTATTTAATTCTTACAATCTGTGAATTTGGAATATATTTTCCTTTGGCATGTCCACTAAATGAAAAGACAACTTAAAAAACTCCTATAGCTCAGATGTCTAGGTGTAGACCATGTAAAGCCCCAAGACTCAAGTTTAATACCCAGGGCTTGGAGAGAGGGGATGAAGACCACAGATGCATATCGTTGATGAATACAGATGCAAAAATTATCAATAAACTATTTTTAAGCAAATCAAATGCAATTATTATGCACCATGCTCAAATGGGTTTATCTTTGGTATACAACATTGGTTCAAAATATGTAAATAAATGCATGCAATATGCCACATTAATAGCATAAAAAATAAAAGTCATGTATCTCAATAGATGCAGAAACAAATGTTTGATAAAACACTATATCATTTCATAATAAATCTCTCAAATAATTGAGTATGGAAAGACCACAACTCAGTCTATCCTTTTTTTAAAATTATTAATCTATTTTTGATTGATCGCCATCCAAATGATCTTTAATTTTTAATACTATTATTTATTTAGAAAAGAAAAGTTGAATTGGATAATACATTCTTTCAAGACATGAGTGCATCAACCTTAACTTCTACAAATAGTTGACAAGGGTTTCTATTTCTCTACATAAATTATTGCACTATAATGAATGGAGATGGCATCTCCTTAACATTTTAAGTTGCATTTTCCTGAATATGATTGTGAACTAACCTCCTTCATAATATATAATTTTATCTTTTCTATCCCTATTTTCTATTTATTTTCTTTTTATTACAGTTTGTGGGTCTATATAATTTTGGATTTTGGATAAATCTACTGTGTTACTGTGACAGGACTGAGATTTTGTTATACATGTTTTTAATATGAAACAATTCTTATTAATGATTCTTATATGTCTTACTTTGAAATTGATCATTCTACTTTGGAGGTACTTGAGGAATTAAAGTCAAATATATGAAGGTTTAGTTTTTATAAATCTAAGTCAGACTCAGCATTGGACAGGACCCTGATATACAAAAGAAAAACTTTTTAGTCTTTAGTTATTTTGTACTTTGAATTTATGATATTTTATCATATTATATTATTTTATTTTGCATTTATGATATTTTGTTGTCTAGTGATTTTACTTAGAAATTTATTGGCTGGTTATATTTTGAAATTTTTTATAGAAATTGAACTTAATGTTCATTCTTAAATAACGTGTTTCCTCAAATGTGATGTTCTAAAGCATTTCAGACCTCTTTGGCTGCAAACACTGAAAGATCATGTATGGTCCTTGGAAAATACACAAAACTACTGAATGAGTTAATGGCAAAGAAATGTTCCCAGGATAATCTTATCTTCTCTCAAGTTTGACCACAGGCTTACTGTTTTTTTCCATAAATTGTGAAAAAACTCAAAAAGCGTCTAAATGCAACTATTATCTTTCTTTTCTTGGGTAATTGTCACAGATAATCATAGCTAATATATCCATCATTTCTGTCTTCTCGTGGAAGCACAGAGCAAAACATCAAACAATTTTTTACAATTATAGATTTTCTTCTGTTCCTTTCTCCTGCCAAGAGAACTTCCCCCTTTTTTGTGTTTGTTTGTTTGGAGAGTTCAATAATATCTGAGCATCTATTGAACATCAAAATCAAAACATCATTAGACTAGGTATGATTTTTTTTCTTTTTTAAATGGCTACCATTTATCAAGCTCTCCCTATGTGATAATACCTTGATTTGCTACCTTGTCATCTAATCATTGAGTTGTAAAGGGATTCTATTATATTCTAGATACAGTTCTTATCAGAGATTCCACTTAAAATATTTTCTACCAACCTGTCGCTTGTCTTCATTTTCTTAATTGCGTTTTTTAAAGTGCAAATATTTTGCGTGTTGAGTCTCTATTTTTTCCTTTATGTACTGTGTTTCAGAATCATATTTAATTTAAGAAATACTCGCTAAAGTATATGATACAAATGCATCTAATTTGCTTAGATAAATTTGATAGTATTGCATTTTGCATTTAGGTCTCTGAAAAATATAAGCTATCATTTAATATGTAGATATGCAATTGTCTCAGAATCCTTGATTAAAAGACTATTCTAAGACACCCTTGTGGCAGAGACACTGGCAAAGGAACCATGTAAAGCACAAGGACCCAGGTTCATGACCGATGTCCAGGTGAAAAACCAAAATAAACAAAGATATGAAGATGCTTTAAAAATATGCATGTACATATACATAGCATGAAGATGCAAATTTAAAAAAAAACAAAAATGAAGAAAATATATAGTGGAGAAAATATTTGAAACCACTGCAAAGTCAGAAGCTGGTTAGACCAGTATCTATTCATAGATACACATGTGCAAACATAAAAATATGTTTGTATGTATACATGGACATATATATGTGTATATATATATATATACATCATATATTGTGTATACATTCTAGAGATATTCATATATATTTATATAAATGAATAGATATAATTCCATTATAGTGTGGAATTTAACTAGGTGAAATGTGTCACAGAAAAAAAGTTACATTTATTATACATTCTTTATTTTCTACATTTATTACCACAATTAAATTAAATATTCAAATAGTCCAAGGAATAAAATTTACAGAGCTTATCTTTCTCCACATATTAAGTCATTAGGGAGATATATATACACTTTCAAGTTATTTGCCTGAGAAATTTATTATTTTATTCAGTGATGAAACTCTTGGAAATTATTTCTCTTACAAAGACATAGAGGTGATCTATAGCTTTAAATATAATTTGTATATAGCAGTAAATATTTATTTTTGATGTATCATTAGCTTACAATGCTATATTTTTCAAAAGAATAGGTTAAAATCTTGATCATTACATATATCAAATAATACCTACCACTGGAGTTTTATTGTTCTTTAACAGTATGAGTTTGAAACTTCTCCTTGTAGTTCTCTCCCCACATACCGTTTGTTGTCTACAGTTTTGAGTCCAGTCTAAAAGTGTTTTTTTGTTCCTGTTAGTTTGCTTACTTTGTTTCCTTATATTTCGCATGAGTTAAACCATCAGTGTTTCTTTCTCTTTCTGACATTTTGTTTCACTATATTTACCTCAAATTCTATCCAAGTTATAAAAGGCAAGACTTTATTTTTTGTAGCTGAGTTGTAATCCACTGAGTTTATGTGCCATGTCTTCTACATCCTGTCATTCATCAATGAGCAATTATGTTGATTCCATGTCTTAGCTATTGTGAATTGTGTGTTAAGAACACAGAGCTACATATATTTCAAAGTTTGTTTAGACAAAATACAATGTATTTCGCATTTATTAGGTCCATAAATCAAATAAGGATTAACAAAATGAAGAAAATGATGGGAGTTAATAAAATATGCATTATTGTTTCAACAAAGGTGAACTCCGTCCAATGATGTTCAACCCTTAAATTTGGGTTATATCCTATAGCACCTCTAAATTAAATTAGTTTTTGCTTTCTAGAGAATATATTATTTCTTAATATTGAAAATAATGCTCTTTAATCTATGATAAAATATATGATCAGTAAAATGCAAAGCAGTTTGTGTTGATGAAAGGAATTCCCCCTTTACTTCAAAACCTGATGTGCGCATGCATGCATATGTATGTATTCATATTTACTATTTGAGTTGATATAATGTGGTATATGAATATTTATTTGACATATTGATATCAAGATAATGCTAATTTTATAATTAATATACTCATATCTTAAAACTGTTTATTGAGAAACTGTTTTTTTGTGTATAACATGAATTCCCAAACTTCAAGTATTGTAGTAGGTGTCAGTAAATTTGTTTTAAATTATAAAAAGCTTTCTTTTGTCATTACACTTCTGTTATCCAATTTATCATTTAACTCAGGCATCAGACTTCGTTCATCAGTTACATTAGTTTTATCCCAGAAATTGAAATGCCTATTTTTGAGAAAATATTATAACTTTATGAGTATGTTTTAGATAATGTATCAAATTACCCAAAGATAATGGAAAGATAAACCAAAAATATTTTGAGTTATAATGAAAGCAAGTCAAAATATTTATCTTTCCAAATTTGCAATTTCACATCTATCAACATTCAAGTTTTGGCATGACATATGTCCACAATTTTGATTCTAATATGAAGACAGCAGTCATTTTAAGATTTGGCCATATCACAGCAATTAACTGCTTGAACTTCTGTATTGCTGAGGGATAGGCTGGAATGTGACTGCCCAGGCTTTCATCATATATTCATTTCATTGACTGGAGGAGACAGCTAGTAGTATTAGTTGGAAAAGTGGATATGGTTGCATAGGTAACTAAGGAAACTGATTGCCAGCATGCCCTGGTGGTGTAATGGTTAGGCTAATCACCACCAAAGGAACATAGGTTACATATCCCCAGTTTTGAGTGCTGGATCTGGTGGGAAACAATCTGTGAAAACAACTAAATAAAATTAAAATAACTATGCTCTTCCTCCTCTTTCTTCTTGCCTGCCCACTTGCTTACCTTCATTCCTGCTTCGTTGTCCCTTAAAAGAAGAAACAAAGCCGGTTATCCCATCTGGTGCCTCATCTAGCCTGTTTCTCAGAGCTGATATCCCCCTCTCTAGTATTGATCACCTAGAAGATTGGGAAGAACACTTTCTGCTATCCTCTACACACAGAGGACAAAGCCAATTTTCTTTAATATAATGCAGAAAAGCTTAAATAATTTATGACAAAAAATGAAAACATATTCTAAATCAGGATATTAGATCTAAGAAGCCTCTTTACGTTTTAATAGAATGGCTATGCATTAGAATTATTCTGAATGAGTACGCTTGACCAAGAATAATATCTTGTTTCATTTTGACATGGCTAAATACCTCTTAAAGATGATACCTTTAATGACAAAACTTGGTGAAGTAGTGGTTATGTCTGCTACCTCCGTCTGAGCACAGTTCACAAACATCCCAAGGAACTGGGTTCGTGTTCTGGGGTCAAAGGAATAGCAAAGATGAACAAGTGAAAAATAAAAAGAGTAAAGTACTTCTTCCTTCTTTCTCTTCCTGGCTGCTTGCTTGCTCACCTTTATTTCTTCCTTATATTTCCTTAATTTTTTAAAATTAATGATTCATTTCAAAAGAAATATCTCAGTTTTGTAAACAAAGCTTTCAAAATTAACATTTTAAGCTTTATCATAATAATTCAAGCTTTCATTTGTAATTCGGAAAAGTATCTTTGACCAAAAGATGTATTTCCTTCTCATTTTTATCTTCTTTTTCTTCCAGACATATCTTTTTTAACTAGATTTGTATACCTTTAAAATATGTATGAAGCTCAAACTCACAGTATCTCAGAATGTCATCTTATTTGAAGTAGGAATCTAATTTGGAAATAGGGCCATTGCCGATGTAATTAAGATGTCTCACTGGACATTTTGGATGGACCCTTATCACAGTATGAAAGGTTCTTATAGGAAAAGAGAAATTTGAACATAGGCACAGGGTCTTTAAAGAAAAGAGGTAGAGATGGGAGTTATACTACTTAAACCAAGGAAAATGTGGGATTACTAGGATCTTGAAAGGCAAAGCTATATCCTCCCCTAAAGTTTAACAGGGAGCATGACACTGATGACACCCTGGTTCTTGATTTTTTGTCTCTGGAACTGTGAAGACAACCTTTGTTGTTGTTTTTGTTCGTTGTAGCCACCCAGTTTATGATACTTTGTTATGACAGCTCTCAGAAACTCATATAATGACTCAACTTAACCTCTCCTTCAAAAGTTAGTTTTATTTATATCTATATTATATTGTTGAACATATATTTGCACTTTGAAATAGAAAAGGTGTGACTCTTTGAATGAATAAAGGGAGAAATATTGATATAATTTAGGGGGATATCATAAAAAGGACAAAAATCATCTAGCATGTTTCAAATGGTTAATGCATAGTTTCCTAGCTTTCTATGCAATATAAAGCTCTATCTATGTATATGACTATTAGGACAATGACATTAATTGACATAATTACAGCCTACTAAAATTTATACAGTCAACATTACATCCCTTTACTGAGTGTGGAAGGAGTATCTAGCAAGCATTTTAGATTTTCCTTCTGTGTATTTATCACACATAAGGAAAAGGGAGCTCATTGACTATTGCTTTCTTAGTCATCGTCTCTTAGAAAATCATTCCAGCATCAAATCTTATTTTTCCAATCAAATCCCTGATGTATCACAAACACTATCCTGTCAGTCTTTTGAAAGCCTCTAACTATTCTGCTGTGAATCAAGAAAGCAATACCCAGGAGCAGTTCTTCCCTTACTTCAACTGTCAAGAAAAATAACGGTTGACAGAGCTATAGTTAAAACATTCTTTGTACTTCCTTGAATATATCCATGTTTCATTCCATGTGTCTGGCTCTGTATACCTGTCTGAAAAATCCCATTACCTTGATGAGTAAATATTGTCTATCCATGTAAAAAATCACAAGCACATGTAAAAATACACAGCTTCTGTTAAAAATGCTTCATTTATTGTTTTTCCATTTAACCCCAATATGTATCGTAAACATTATTTCAGACCAAATGACATGATAAATTTGCCTCACATAGATAGCACCCAAAAAAAACTGCAAGTCAAGACTCCTACTAGATATTTTTTAGTGTGCATTTATTAGTATTTATTTGATTCAAGTAAGGGACTACACAAAACTTAAATTACCCTCATGAAAATACAATACTTTAGCATGAAAGCATGGTTTCTTACATAGCGGGACCATATTCACTTTAAAATATTTCCCAATTTTTTTCTTTAATTCCTTATTCTGTATTCATTATTTGTAATGAATAGCACATACAATTTTTTGGTATAATAAGCATTTGTCCTAATTTCTGGTTTATAAGTGTTTTTTTTTCATTCTTTTCTGTCTTCAAGAGCAACATTGTTTATAAATTTTTAATAGTTTAAGAGGCATAATATAGTAATTACTTTAACATTTTGTAGGATTACTTTTGAGCAAGGGACATACCATTTATACCAAAAATACAGATTTCTTACCAATGTAAGTAAGCATGAAAACACTGAAGAGGATAAATTATAAGAGCATTTCATTGTCAATGGGAGGATTTTTCATATCTTTTCAAACAAAGTGCTCCTTAATGATGAAATAATTTAAAATTTTTAAAAATAACTCTTCTGTTGCTATCATCTAAGTATTTTACTTTTTCTTCTATATAGATATTAATAGAAAAGAAATTAGCTTTCAAATTTCTTCGTCTATTGGCGTAGTCTCTCTCTTAACAAAACAATAAAAACAAGTGTACATCAATCAAATTAATTTATATCTAATATAAATATAAGAAAATTGCTAATCTGAAGGATTGTTCATTTCCACTCTGACCTTATGGGGACTAATTGACTCTGTTGTGAATTATTCCTATCAGAATATCATTTGGATAGCGACTCTGTTGTGAATTATTCCTGTCAGAATATCATTCAGGTAGTGACTGTGTTGTGAATTATTCCTGTCAGAGTATCATTCGAATAGGCCAAGGCAAGCTGTAGAGAGACTTCTTGAAAAGTTAAGTCTTCCTGTGCACCTTAGGAACACTCATAGATTTACCACCTGCTTCCTAATATCAGTATTTATAAACTCATTGGTAAAGATTACAATCACAATGGTCCACTGTATAATAAAAGGTAAGTCTTTCCATGCTGATTATCACGTTTCTGTTTTCCTAGTTACATTTGTCAGTAAACATTTTTTTCTAGAAACCCAGTACACTTCACAATATAGTATAGTTATCTGTAAGGCTGCCATCACAACCTTTTTCTCTTGACTTCCAATTCATGTGACAAATAAATTTGGGTATAAGATAAGAATAAAATTTTGGTTCTGATTGTGTATCTGGAATAGAAGCATAACTTAGACCTGAGGTTGAAATCAGGCTTTCAACAATTTCTCTCATGTTTACATTTTAAAGTCCATTCTGCAAGGAGAATTGTTGCCCAAATATAAGAGATATTCCTTTATTCTTATCTCTTAAAAATCATAGTTATGTATTCAACAAACAAAAAGAGAAGCAAGAAAGTCAGAACTCTGCATATCTGTGTTTTAATCTCCAAGAGTAAATATAGTACATTGATTCTATTGCTGATGTTGGGCATAATAAGGCAACAGTAAAATGCAAGTGGACAATCTCATCCCAAGATGGTTGAAAGTACTTAATTATTTGTTTTATAAGTAAGCTAGAAATACTGATCTAGAGAGCAATGGAAAATTTATAATGGACTCTGGATATTGTAAAAGAATAAAGGATTCCAAAAGCAATAGAATGAATACACACCAATACTGGGGGAAATAATTCTGAAATAAAAATAATAAGTAAAATTGATAGTTGAGAAACTATTTTATTTCAGGAAATAGTAAGTAATGATCTATATTAGAATGCTTTTGAAGTTTTTGAAAAACAAACTTAAAGATGGAACTTGAGTATTTTATTGATGATTTAATTATGTATTTGTAAACAAAAGAGAAGCAAATGTAAAATATATGAACCTATTTTTATAAAAAAGTCATTCTTGCAAACTAAACACAAAAATTATTAACATCCCTACATATAACTTAATAGTAACAGCATAGATATCCTGTTTTCAATAGCAACAAAATAATCCAACTATCAAGAGATATATTTAATAAGTGATTTGTAGAAAAAATGTTGAAAATAAGCAAACTAATAAATAGTAAATATATTCATCTTAAAATCGATGAGAAATATGGAAAGGAACATTTGGAAATGGAAAGTCATACCATGTCCTTGGATAAGATGATTCCATGTTATTTATTCCTCAATCGTACCTTAGCTTAAATATGATCGCAATCAAAATAATAATTTAGAGAATGAATGATGCTGACTGTTAGGTTACACTGTAAATTACAGGTTTCCTGGAAATGTAGGGAAGTAAAGGAAACTAAAAACATTTAAGAAAAGAATAAAAATAACAGAACTGGCTATTTGATGAAAGCATTCAATGATTTCTTTAAATTTAAGTCATTTAAAGGAGCATCATTTAAGAATCCCAGTGGCTAGTTATATCTCCCTAGCTCTACTGAAAAAGGTGTCAGAGCTACAACAAAAACAGTGCCTTATACTAATTCACAGGCATAATATCAGTTTTTTGTATTATTTAATTATACTTGAATGCTAAAGAAATCAAGGTTAAGAATTGTAACTCAATGTTTCTAGAATTAGGGGAAATATTATTCAGAAAAATTCATGGCTTCTGAATTATTTTGAGTTACTTAAAAACTAGAAGTTGCATGTATCTAACTCTGTCAGCTGAGCCAGGATTTTTCTAAGGATTCTCTTAATCTTCATGTGGGCACTATGTCAGCAGTATTGCCAGGCGGAAAATAGCCCAATCGTTTAATGCTAATTTGGCATCAAAGCAAATGTACTTCTTCAGTTAAACAATGAGGTGACCCTGTGAAGCAGTTATAGTGTCCAATTTTCCAGACAAAGCAAAGAAGAACATATTGGATTTAAAAGCACATTGTGTTAGCTTGAGTTGAAATTCAACAATTTGGAGACCCAGAGAGGATTTGTACAGTATTGAAGAGTGATGGATTGTTAGTCACATAAGGAATTGGTTTTAAAGGGAACTTGGAGGTGGTTTACAAAAGTGCCCTGGCACCTACATAACTTTTGTATTCTTGTTATATAAGTAGTGTTTGTGTAAATAACCTGATTGAACTAAAATAAGAATTCCCTTCCTCTAGGGAAGGAATGTTGTGAAGAACACATAACTCTATGCTCGGATGTATATATATACTTATGTCCTAAAGGGAAAGAACTAGAGAAACAGGTCCTGCTAATTTTTGTCAGAATGAAGTGACTATTTAAATCAAAGATTTAAACTCTTAAACAATTTTCTGTTTATTTTCCTGTCACTGACTTTTTTTTTAAAAGTCAGACTTTATTCTCAAGTATATGAAGAAAGACAGAAAACTCACTCTCCTATGTAAACCTCAGTATGATTCTTAGCAACAGGGGCCAACTAGATAAGAAGAGTGAAAGAAAATGTGACTTTATTAGCAACAAAAAATTCCATTATTTACTTATTTCTAAATATGCGTGCACTATAAGCTCAAAGTTGTGTTTTAATACTGCATGCTCATGCATGAATAACAACTTGACTACTGTGTTTAATGTATATCATTTGTATGTTTTACCTTTATGCCTCGCTCAACAGCAAAGACCAAGATGAAAATTTCAATTTGCCCCAAGGAATCTCAGAAAAAATTCAGCAGGCATTGAATGAACAAAAATGGCATGACAGAACAGAAATAATTCTTTGACTGTCAGCAGATATTTAAATAACATGAATGCCATCTGGTTATAATGGATTCCTTTAGAATTGATGTTACTTAGAGAACAAAGGGAATCAGCCCAGAGTCACTTACTGCAAAGCACTGCAGAGGATAATAGTTGACATGAAAATGACTCTTTAAGACTTTCAGCATAATAAATCTCTGGGTGAAAACTCTCAGAGTGACTCCCAGAAATACATAACCATCCGCTTTTCCATAAAATGACTACATTTATGATCACCTGGAGAGACTAAAGTACCAAATATAAAATTCTTGCTGTGACTTTCCTTAATATGAACAGCCAGGGAAACAGATAAAAAAGGCCGAAGAGTAAAGGTCATATTTAAATGCTTGCTATATATGTATTTCTCAAAAATAAACTTTGCAATCTTTTTTCTTAGTTATTCAATGATTTAATCATCTCTATTTACTTAATAAAAAATGAATATGTATTGAGCACATTTTTTTGCTGCTAGCCTCTCTGCAAGTCATAGTTACAAAGGATAAATATGATATTCTTTCTTCTTCCAGGAGTCTTTAGTCAATGGGAGACATGACTATTTAAGTCAAAATATAAGTTTGATATAATGACAGATATAAAAGGCAAGTGATCCATGAAATCACAGAGGAAACAATGCAGCTTGGCTAGACTGACTAGGTAAAGCATCAGAGAGAAGGGAGCACTTAATCTGGGCCTTCAGTAAAAGAATAATAGAAATTTCTCTATATAATAATAATAATGTAATCCATCTCAGAAAAAGAAATTGACATATAGTTTCAGCACACCTGGCTAAGTTTCATAAGTGGGAATTAGAAAATATCTTAAACCTAAATAGGAGCCTAGAATACTTTGCAATATGTCAGAAAGAATTCCTAATATCAATGTATAAAATTATCAGTACTATAACAATGTCTTATTCAATGATAAAATTCAGATATTTGTTGTGTTGAACTAAATACAGCTGAGGAATCGAACTATTTACTTGAATCCTCCAGACCTTGTTTTTTCAGCAAAATTGAGTAGAAAGTAGATTTCCTATGCTGCCTGCCTGCCCCCACTTACAGAGGGCCTCTCCCATGATCAGTACCTCCACCAGAATGCTACATTTGTTACAATTAATGAACCTGCACGGACACATCATAATCGATGGAAACACAGTTTACCTTAGAGTTCATTCTTGGTATTTATTATATATTCTATGGGTTTGGGAAAACTCATAGTAGCATGTGTCTACCATAACAATATACAGAATAGTTTCACTGCCCTAAAGATCTTTTCTTTTCTAACTGCTATTTCCCCTAACCCCTTGAAAACCACTGACCTTTATACAGTCTCCATAATTTAATGTTTTTCTAGAATGTTATATAATCAGAATCATACAGCTTTCTTAGATTTACTTCTTTCATAGAGCAATACGCATTTAACGTCACCCCATGTCTTCTTCATGGCTTGACAACTCATTTCTTTTAGTGCTGAATAATATTTAGTTGTATGAATCTATAATAGTTTATCTATTCACTGAATGAAGGTCATGTTGGTTGTTCCCAAGTATTGACGATTATGGATAAAGCTGCTTTATAAGTGCATGTGAATGTTTTTGTGTGTGTATACATTTTCAATTCATTTGGTAAAAACCAAGATTGAGATAGTTAAGAGTGTGTTAGAATGAAAATGTCAACTGTCTTCCAAGTGGCTGTGCCATTTTGCATTTCTACAAGCAATAAGTGAGAGTTTCTGTTGCTTGACATCCTTGTCAGCATTTGGTATTGTCAGTCTTACAGATTTAGGCCATTCTAACAGATGTGCAGTGGTATTTTGTTGTCTTAATTTGTGTTTTCCTGATAAGATGTGCTATGCTTCTTTGCCTTCATTTATCTACTTTGGCAAGGTGTCTATCAAAGTTTTTGGTCCATTTTTAATGGGGTAGGTTGCTTTTTGTTGTTAACTTTGTATTTCTTTGCATATCTTGGATAACAGTCTTTTTCAGGGAGGCATTTTGCTAATATTTTCTCCCAGTCTGAGGCTTGTGTTTTCATTCTCTTGACAGTGTCTTTAACAGAGCAGAATTTTTTCATTTTATTGAAATCTAGTCTATGAAGTTTTTTTTTCCTTGAATATTATCTGCGCCATTGTGTTTTAATTGTACTTTAGCTTCATTTGAAGAGAAACAATTTGGATTTTCTATTGCTAATATTGCTTTAGGAGACATATGTGAGAAGAATAATGATTCATGCCTAAGTTGTCCGGTGAAAGTTAAGGTCACAGAAAGACAATGATGAATTAATACGATAAATGGTGGATGATTAAAAGAAATTCTTGGCAGACAGCAGCATTTCCCTTCTGCAGTAGCATTGCAGCCATATTTCCAAGAATTAGATAGAAAAGAGCATTAAGTGAGTCAATTTTATTGTGCTAAGTAAATAAATACATGCTTAATGATATAGGGAAATATAATGTCTTTCAATATGCTGAATTTCATGTCCTTTAGCAATTGATTGTTTTCTCTGAAGTCGTCATCATTTTGCAAAATTAGTAAATACCTCTCCACTTCATGGACTTTGAAGTGTTATGTAACATGCCAGAGCAAATACAAAGTGAACAAATATAATCTGAGTCATTCTTTTTCAGAAACTTCACATGTAATCATGTAGTTTGTATCTTCCCATTCTCACTGCAAAATTTTGCCACCTGCCAGGAAATGATTATTCCCCAAGTAGTAATGCTACTTCATTCAGCGACCAAAAATTTCAAGAAAAGTGTTGTCTAGTTGCTCCATTATAAAGCTCATTTAACCCAATCTAGCACAGCGAAGACAAAGGCAAACTTTAACCTTCATGTAATGTGATAATGAATTAAATGTCTGTTCTGGTTAGCTACTGAGATTTGACAGTTTTGTAAGCCATAACACCAGATTTGTATGTGTATTAACTACCTTAGTTGTATTCTGAATCTCAAACCAATATCAGAAGTCAATTCTTTTCCCAACCCCTGTGATATTTTCCTTATCAATATCCATTAGAGCAAAGACAGCATACCACAGAGTTACTCAACTTAAAAATCTGGATGGTCCTAAATTCCCCTTCCAGTCTCATAAACTTTACTAAATCCACACAAACGATGACAAAATGGCATTGAATCTCATTACTTAAAATAACTTTCATCAGTTACAATTATAACTTAAAGGCAATTTAATCTTTTTATAACAATAACGTAGATTGTCATTATATATGTTGCTACATTTTGACTCACTTCGTGCTTTCCTTCTATCCCTCTAGATTTTTTATTTACTTTATTTTGTTGTGTTTTGAATTTTTTTCTGGTTTATAAAGATTGTATTCTTTTACACTTTCTGCTAGACTTCTGTTGCCCTTAGAACACTCCTTAATTTATATATTCTCAACAAGACATGCAACTCTTCTAAACTACACATTCTATTTGATGTGACAACCTGTTTCTCATCATTTAGACACCCGTGAATTTCACAACAGAATCTTCTATTCCCAACCTGAAGTAGTCACCCAGTCAAGCTCTCTCATCAGATTCTATTTTCTTTTCCTCCATAGTTTTCTTATACAATCCCTCTTTGTTTATATATTATTAATATACGCCACCTATATTATCTCAAAGAAATAATACATAGAAATTGTTCAAATGTGAATATATAGCACTGAAGATAAGTATCGTATATATTATACATATATATAGACATATGTGGTAAACACTTATAAACATCACAATCATATTCAATGAAATTAAACAAAAGTACTCTTAGGAAGGTAGTGACATAAATTGATGAATTTTCTTTCAGAATCTGTAGAGAGAAGGTTAAAAATTATTTTGTATTATACTCACAGGTGCAGTTAGTATGAAGAAGTTATCTTGGAGATAATTATTGCTTTATATACACACTTTTTGTACTGTGATCATGCTCATTGCTAATAATTTTAACTTAATTATTCTAAAATATTTTAAATTGCTTAGAATTTTAAATATTCTTAAAATAATCTGAATTCTTATTGTGAATAATAAATAATCTCTTGACAAAGACTTTCCATGAGATATTGCTGGTGTTCAATTTTTTTATCAAAAATATAAAACCCATATTATGTAGCTCATGACTTCATTTTTTAATTTCTAAGCAATATATATAATAGTAAATTCAAGAGAATTCATTTTAGCTAATGTGTACATTTGATAATGAAAGTGTAAGCATATATAGAGATTAGACTTGGAAAAATTTATTCCTTGCCTGCGGGTTCTATGTAAGTTATATTTAATGACATATCATAATTATTTTTTTCTCAAGAACTTATCAAATTGAACCGATTTAAGACAAAACAAATCACTACAATTTAACTCAACTTCAAATTTCTACTAAAGATTGGCATCAGAATAGGTTGTTGGGAGAATTTTCCTGTCTATGAAACACAAGGTAATGGGTACAGAGCAAGAAATATAGTTGCTCTGAAGTTTAGCTATATTTAAACAAATAACTTTGGCAATACAAGAGAAGTTTGTACTTTATATTTTTGTTTATATTTTGTGTTTTCTTAGAAATAATTTATTTGATCTTTTAAAGTTTAAACTTTATCTTTGCAAGAAGCTTTCAGATGCTTACCAATAAAGTAGAATTAGTCTTTTCCATATATATTTTTAAATTTTCATTTTAATTCATCAACTAACTAGTTGATTTATGTTACAGCCATTAGTTAATTTTAGCTTTTTGACTGCAACATTATTTTATGTATTTTATTACATAATAGTAAAACACACAATTCAAAACTACAAATTGTATTCACTGTGTCCACTAAAACATCTTCAGTCAGTAAAAATGTTGATCATTTTATGAATTTAAGCTGTGAATATCATTCTAAATATTCAAAATATCAAATATATGTATGTATATTTGCTTCATTCATTGATATGGCTACTTATCTATACATAGTAATATAAAATAAGAACATAATGATTTTTGTTTCCTTAACATTGTTTCCAGTTTGTTTTCATAGAGATAGGCTCTTATTAAGATAAATGAAAAATTGTCCAACCATCTCTCCAGTTAATTAATATTACTGTACACTTAACTAGACTCTGGCTAAAGGTCACACCTCCAATTAAAAATGGTCATTTCAATAAATTAAAGCTATTTATGATACCAGTAGATATTCAGGATGATTCTCTTTTCTGCTTTTCTGACATAATAAAACTTTTAAAAAGAATTTCATCATGACAAGGACTTAAAAATTTGAAACAGGGAAGTTATGGTAAGTCGCACTACATAATCCCTACTTACTTAAGGACAGCTGGGCAATCGCTGAGATTGATCAACTGCTCAAATTTTTAATTTCTTTGACTCCAAGAAAATATTTCTCATTTAACTCTAAAAAATATTTTCTAATTAGCAATGACACATCATGTAGGTTTAGAATTTTATAACTTAAACATCTTTAAGATGATGTTTAAGATAATGTTATCTAAATGAGTTTCTACCTATCTTACTGAATTTTCTGAAATATGATGATAACTTCTGTGGACATTATACTGCTGTCATTGAATTTGTGAAATATATAAAAGTCATTTACTTTTAACTAATGTACCTACTAAATTTCATTATCCAAAATTGTCAGGATTTTAATCAGCAGTTACACATGTATAATACAGAGAAAAGTATTAGATCATCAGCTTAACACCAAAGAGCTATTTTAATGGTACTCTCTAAATTAATATCAATCATCATTGAGCATATGGTAGACTGATACATGGCTCCCACATATATCCCTACCCTGCTCAGTTGAACTTGTGAATATGTTATCTTATATGGCAAATGATACACTGCAGTTATTATTAATTTAGTATTTTTGGAGTAAGGGGACTATCCTGTATATTTTGGTGCTAGACAAAAGAAATCATTAGAATCCTTACAAAAACCAAGCATCAGGGTCAGAGTGAAAGAACTAAGAACTTAACTCACAATGAGATAATGAAGGTAACATACAAACAGAAGCAGAAGTCAGAGTAAAATGGGGTCAATGTCAAAGAGTGTGGACAGTTTTAGAAGTCAAAAAAGTCAAAGAAACAAAACAGAGTTTTCAGAAGGAACACTTACCTATGAACATATTCATTGTAGCCCAATGAAACCTATTTGAACTACTGACCTCTATAGCTCTAATATAACAAATATGCAAAATTTGTAAGTGACCAAAATGCGTGGGAATTTTTCTTGCAGAAGTAGCACATTTTAATTAAACACTATTTAGAATATAAAACTTGGACTTTGAAATTTCTCCTTGACTGAGGAATTGTAAGGTCACCAGAGGACGTTTCAAAACTTATGCTTAGTAGAGCACAGGGTCCTGTCTGGGAAATTCCAGGCCAGGCCTTAGAGAACAGTGGGGAGTCCCATATCGCATTCACCTGTCTTTAAAGGAGCACACAGAGGTCAAAAGAGAATCTTGTTCCCTTGACTGAGGAACCTGAAGGAACAAGAAGAGTGTCTATCACCCGAAGGAGCTACAGAAACTGCATGAGAGTGCTAGACAACCACCTACTTGTGAGCTCCCCACTCTCAGCACTTGAAAGCTGTTTTTTATCAGTGGGGCACAAGAGAAGAACTGTTCATCATCCTCATAGAAGCCAGTGGGAACTACTGAAAGTACTTGCGGCTCAACGAACCTGAGTATTGTAGAGAATGGAAAAGACCCTATCTTGAAAGGAAGCCAAGTGGATGGTACTGGCTATACCAGGATCCCAAATCACCACTCAGAAAGAAATATGACATAAAAATTAAGAATTCAGTGTTACATCTAAGACAGAGAAGACAGCCAAGAAAAAGAAAAGTCATCCAAGTGTGTGAATGATCCAGAGAGGAAGATGCCAGGAACTCTCAAGAGGAACTCTATTGACTTTGAATGGACAACCAAACAGAGTGAGTTCTAATATACAGTTATAAAAAAAGTTTAATGAGATTCAGGAGGTACAAACAAGAAAGGAGTGACATACCAGAGGGTACATATCATCAAGGAGATTAGAGGCTATGAAGAAAATCCCAGCAGAAATACTAGAGTTAAAAAACACAGTCAAGAAATTGAAGTCAAGAAATTGGAAAGCTCCATACATAGGCTCAATAATGCAAAAAGAATGAATCACAGAAAATGAAGATAAGATCGTAGAGGTGATATCCAGGAAGAAGAAAGAGAAACAAGACTAAGGAAAAAAAAGTAGGCATCCTACAAGAAATATTAGACACCATGAGAACAGAAAATATAAGCATCATAGGTATCCCAGAAGGAGAGGAGAAGGAAAATGGCATAGAAAACCTACTCAAAGCAGCAATAGCAAAGAACTTTGCACATCTGTTACAACAAAGCAATCATGGAGGTTTAAAGTACAGAAAGAACACCAAAACTTCTAAATATAAAATGACCTACTACTAGACACATAATAATAAAACTAGCAAAAGTTATTGAAAACAAAAACTACTCAGGGCTGCTAGAGAAAAGAAACATAACCTACAAAAGTATATCCATAAGTCTCGCAGCAGAGTTCTCAGCAGGAAGACCAAGAACCAGGAGAGAATGGAGTAGCATTCAAATATTAAAAGACAAAATCTACCATCCAAGAATACTTTACCCGGCAAAACTATCATTCAAATATTATGGACACTTATCACCCTAAAGGTGAATGGACTGAATGCATCAATGAAAAGACACAGAATTGCTGAATGAATCAAAACACAAGATCCATCAATATTATATCACAAGAAACACATATCAGATCCAAAAACAAACATAAGTTGATGCACCCCTAGCTAGACTTGCTAAGAAAAGTCGAAAAAAATACTAATAACAAAAATCAGAAATGAAAGAACATTTTTGCAAATGACAACAGAGAAATGCAAAGGATCATGAGAAATTATTATGAGCAATTATATATCAACAAATTCATCAATCAAAAAAAATGAATAGTATCCTTGAAGCTATAACATCCTAAATCTGAACCAGGAAGACACAGATATCTTGACAAAACTAATCACAAGCACATAAATTGAAGCAGCAATCAAAAATCTCCCCCAAAATAAGAACCCAGGTCCTGTTGGCTTCACCAGTGAATTCTACCAAACATTCAAAGAAGAGCTAATTCTCATCCTCCTTAAACTCTTCCAAAATATCAGAGAGGAGGGAAAGCTCTCTGATATATTCAATGAGTTCAGTGTTACCCTGATCCCCAAACCAGGTAAAGATAGTACAAAACAAGAAAACTCTAGACCAATAGCGTTGATTAATACCAATGCAAATATCCTCAACAAAACCCTGGAAAATCAAATTAAAAACATTGAAAAAAATAATATACCATTATCAAGTGGGATTTATTCCAGGTGTGCAAGGTTGATTCTGCATAAGCAAATCAATCAGTGTAATATATGACTTCAACAAAGAGCAAATCAAAAATCCTCTGGTCACATCAATATATGCAGAAAAGGCATTTGACAAGATTCAGCAGTCATTTATGATAACAAGCCTTGCCAAAATTGGAACAGAAGGAACACACCTCAACATAATGAAAGCACTATAAAAAAATCCCATAACCAAAATGGTAGTCAGTAGTGAAAAACTGAAAGACTCTCTCTAAGATCTGGAGCAAGACAAACTTGTCTCTTTTGCCACTACTATTCAAAATAGTCCTGGAACTACTGATCAGAGCAATAAGGCAAGAAAAACATAAGGGAATTCAAATTGAAAGAGAAGAAATAAAGCTCTAATTATTTGCAGATGACCTGAAAAATCCTAAAGACTACCAAAAAATCTTGAACAAAATAAATGAATATAGCAAAATGGCAGTATATAAATTCAACACTCAAAAATCAGTAGCATGAAATATAAAATGAAGTAGAAGAAAAGGAAATTAAGAAATAAATTCCATTATCAATAACACAAATTAAGCTCAAATACCTTAGAATAAGCCTAACAAAGGCAGTAAAAGACCTCTACAATGAAAACGATATGGTTTTAACAAAATAAATAGAAGACACTCAATGGAATTCTAAGCAGCTACTAAAAAACTTGAAATTGTTCAACAATCTGAATGGAACTGGAAGGGATCATGTTAAGTGAAATAAACCAGAAATAAAAAGAGAAATACAGGATGGTTTCACTCAGATGTGGAATGTAGAGAAATAAAACAAATAAACAATTAAACCCCTGGAAAACCCCACAGGACACAAGATCGTGACTACCAGGAGGATGGGTGTGGGGAGGAGAGTAGAGAGGGAGCAAGGTGGTGGTAAAGACACTAGAATTCTGGAGGTGGGTTTAGAGTTTCATATGTAGACTGAGAAGCAAGTTCAATATCTTAAAATGAGTATAAGTTTATAAACACAAGAAATAGAAGTAAAATTATTATATTATGAAAATTTAAATTAAGGAATATTTAGTATATATCATAAGATTATTTTCTTTGTTAAAAAGATATTTATGATCTAATTCCAATTATAAATTATACAGTATTTTTGTAATTGTTATTGTAAAGTAAATAACTGAATCCTCTAATAAATTTTGCAAAAAAACCCAATACCTCTATTCTAGAAATGTAACTATTTCAGCTTTCAGTAAACATTCCATATTAATTGCTAATACATTCTTACTTTTGTTAAAGAAAATGTGCAGTCAGGAATGTGGGCCGGTGGGTAGATAGGCAAGAAAAAAGAGCAGAAGAAGCATTTTTATTGATTTTAGATAATTGTCTATCTTGGTTGTGTACCTGCTCAATGTGCATGGAATGCACCAGGCAGAGTTGGCGGACTTATCTGCTAGTCCACCAGGACACGTGCACTTTTTTGAGAATAATTTTGAAGGGCACACTTATAGGAATCTTAACAGTGATTTAAGAATAGAGAATATGAACAATGATCTATCCTGAGTTATATCTACCTAACTGTAGGTATTAAAATAATTTTGTTCCTTTTTATTTTAGAAGTTGAATTCATTTGGATTCACCATAAAATATATATAAAATCTCAAAATCAATGACACTTGCCAGGTTTCATACAGAAACCAACACTTTACATGTTTCCCATAATATGAGAATACAGAATGTAGAATAGTTCTAAAGATATCATTTTTTTTACCTTGTAGGTATCACTGAATAATAATTCTTAAGTATACTTCAGCAAATATTTTAAGTATCTGTTAATAAAATGCATAGTACCTGGATGAGAATATTATTTTTTCTACTAAAGTACTTTGATTACATAATTGTACAAAATAATACCTATGTTTTCCTGATAACTAACTTCAAAATTACTGTGTTGCATAAGTGAGGCTGTATACGAAATAACAAAGTATTACATCTAACAATATTATTCTCGAGTATGAATTATTATATTCGTTATTCACAACCTCTGAAAGTTAGCATAATTTATTTTTTATAACTTCAATGGGAAAATAATATCGTTATGCTCATCTGCATTCATTAAATAATTATATGTGATATTTTGAAATACTTTTTGTCTATCTATAAGTCCTTTCTAATTCATTAAATAAATTCCCATGATTTCTTCACTTCTGTATACTTCATTTTTTAATTAAAACAATTAGTCTGTTCATATTTGGGTAGATGTTCAAATTATTTTGACAAGAAATGTTAAGCACTTTTTTCCAGTAAGCCACTGAAACTCATTTGGATAGCAGCTTTTCTTATATCTCTCGTAGAAATTCTCTGGTGACTTTAATTAGTCACATAGATCACAATTGCACCTCCACTCCATTCTGTGAGTATGTTGGAATTTTAAGGTTGTTTCTTGAGCAAAGGTGAATCATCACTAGTATTTAACTAAGAACACAGAATTTTAAATTATGGTCAGTTATCACTGTTTAGCTTAGAGAAAAAAAATACTATTTTGCATTTCCTTACATCCAAGATGCTACCCATTTTAAGACACAGGTTACATACTGTATGTATTAATCTCATTTTTCTATTCCACATGCCTGTGTAATTTGTAAATATTTACATCAACAGTTTTATTGATTTCATACCTGCATAATTGTAACTCAGAACATTTCAAAGGTATTTTGAATGTTTGTAATACTTCATCAGTGAAAAAAAAAACTGCAATGGGTTTTTATTTTTTTGATTATGGCACCATTTTTCTAAGGTACAAAGCTCGGGCAAGTTGCACAATTCCTTTTTTACTAGATGTCGAAAAATTCTAACACAAATTGCTTTTCTCATTTACTTTCTCACAAGTATTGCATATGAGCTGCCATTGTTCCAATGTCATGCAAGGTTGGTCTCATATGCAGTAGGACTTGGGATGAATTTATCAATGTCATATCTAGGTGGATTTATTTTGAAAGAAAAATTATAAAAAGCCATGGCTAGCAAGAGAATAGGAGGATTACTCTTTCATCCAATTCTCACACAGAAGCATCCAGGTTAAGGCTAGCACAGTTTGTGGAACACAGGAGGTGACTTTATGTGTAAGTGCAAACACTCTGTGGATTTATTCATTTCATTTAATAGACTGAATTGAATGTATGAATGTCTAAGCAATATATGTCAAAATGATTATGAGGATGTCAGAAGGTGTACATTAAGTAAATGTTCTCTTGAAATAATAATAATAATTTCCAGTCACCTAAGGATCTTGTGATGGGTAGACTATGAATAAAAAAAAGATGTTATGCAGAAAAGGAGACAGTGATTTCAGCAAAAAGATTACCGTAATGAAGAAAAAGATGATGAAAACTTTTTTATAATTTTTGTTGTTTTCAATTTATAGCATAATGTATGCTTCTGTATTGAAAATTGTGTTTTTAGACACTGGTTGAAAAGCTTTTTCAAAAAAGTTTGTATAAGTTTGTGATAAAAGAGCTTTCGTACCAATTTTAACTTATATGATAGGCTAACTGAATATATTCACCAAACTAGTTTAATATTTACCGTGCTTTATCAAAATACTAACTTTATCATGTAAATGTATTTTACAGATCCCTGGTGAAACTTAAAATCTGGTAAAAAAAAAAAGTGTGTGTAGTTGTGTATAGGTATTTGTGTGTCAAGAGAGAAAGTGACAAAGAAATACTGCTTATGGGATAGGAGACAAGGATGTGAAGACAAAACCAAAAATCATTCTGTGAGTTTGAATGAGGTAGATTGCAACTGGAAAGAATTTTTGTGATTTTTTTAGGGTCTTTTGGATTGAAACAACATTGCATCATAACATTATATAGACACATATTTATATATATATGTATACACATATGTGTTTCTTGTAGAATTGGAGAGCAACATCTCTTTCTATGACATTATGTTCACCAGTAGCAGCTCAATTCTGACCTTACCTAATGATTTATAAGGTAGAGAACTGGATCAGACTATGAAATTATTATAGGGCATATTAAGACTTTGGTGTTTAATTTTAAATTCAATGGGGAGCCATTCATTAGAAATTTTTTTTTTCAATCTTTGAAAAGAAATAAGCTAATATTTTGAGAAATAATTATGTTCACTATATCAAGAAATTATTGGTGGAAAATAAGATAGATCTTTTTTCATTTAATTAACTATTTTTATTGTATACCTACCATGTGCATTATAATTAACTAATTATTTGGAAATTATCAGTGAAACAAATAAAGAAAATTCATTGACCTTAATCAGTGTGGGAAATAAAAATAAACATACTAGTGAAATTAATTATTCAATATATTAAATACATGTATATAGATGAAAATAAAAGCAAAATAAAGGGGGATCCAGGACTGTTAGAGAGGATAGGATGAATAATCTAGCCATTGTTGAATTCATGATGACAGAAAAGACTTCAGGCATGTGAGCTAGATCCATGCACAGCTAATCACCTGGCAAAGATCCATTGTAGTAGAACATGAAGCTAATAAATCTTCAGAAATCCACATTTATATACACGAACTTTCCAAATTTCTTTGCTGCTCTTGTATTTAAAACTGTGTATGTTTTTCTTAAAATAGTAACCTGTAACATATGAACTTCAAATCTCACCTTTGAATTAACTCATGGAGTTAAGATTGAGTTCTTCCTCTGTCCATAAAACAATAATGACGTTAATGTGACTGGCTAAGTCCACAGAAGGGCACTGATGCATAAAGATGTCCTACCTATGAGGAAAAATAGAGGGGTGAAAATACAAGTTATAGAATAACAGTGTAAATGCTTAAGAATTTTAATAATGTATTTTTCAATAATTTGATGGTGAAATTATTTGATAAGCTAAAACTGTAATTTCTGATAATACAAAATTTACTATCTTTACTAAAAGTGATATTTTAATCATATGATAACAATGCTCATTTAAGTTATATCATAAAAATATTAGAGGGATTCTTGCATAATATATGGATCATTTTCATAAGACACAGACATGTAAATTAACTCACAGATACCTATTTCTGTAAAGACCAATGAAATGATGACACATTTTATCTTAAAAACACTATTCTGTTTCTAACATTAGACCAATTAGGACAAAATGCTTTTTTTTTCCAAAATGAAATTATTCAGATTGTATTACTATGTACAGTAGAATAATTCATCAATTTGCTTCATCACTTATTTGTTACAGGAATGAATTTGGTATATCCAAAATACTTACTACGAATCAATATAAGTAGTAGTTTTTATTTCAAATTTAAATACAATGAAAACTAAAGAATAGCAGAAAAGTTTCAGCCACTATGCTAAGTAGTTTACCTTTCAATTTGAAGATCTTAGTAGTATAGCTAAATCATAATGAATTTTATTTTATTTTATTTTAAAAATTTTATTGAAGTAATACTGCAGCATAATACTATATGAATATATATAATTAATTTTATTAAAGGAACATTGCATCACAACATTATACAGGTTTAAGATGTATATTATTCCGAATCAACATTTGTGTATACTATATGTTTATCACTATCAGTCTTATAAACACATGACATGCATATGTACCAGTTTAGCACTATGTTTTATATACGTCTTATTTCTCTATAGTCATTTAGTTTTCCAAAATTTCTAGTCAACTTCTTTGAACTAGTTAATTTTTTATTTCAAAGTGAATTGAATCTGATAATAACATAAATACGCATGCCAGAGTGAAAACAAAAAGAAAATCAGAGATTTTTACACTAAATCTTTAATAGATAACAAATCAGAACTTATTAAATATCAAACAAGTATTTTCGTTGAGGTCTATGACCATTAATCAATTAATAAACAATCAACATGGATACCTGGAAAGTCAGTTCAAGGAATGAGGAGCACAGAGCAGCTGTCTTAGTCATTTTAATTGGGACAGCATCAAGGAATGTGGTAATTCTTAATTTCATTGGAGAGCAGCGACTCACATTTCTCCCTCCTCAGTTCTTCCTCAGAGCTCCTGTACTCAAGCATTTTCAATAAAACCTTTGGCAAATTACATAAAAGAACATTTTACCCTTGCATCACTGCCCAAGTGATTTTTTTTCTCTAATAGAAATGCTGAATTTCACTCTATCCACCATTAACCCTTTTACAAGGGAGAACATTAGCTAATCTGGAATCTTATGCTGCCTTTGATAATTAATTTCTGTGGGCTAGGCTGTGCCTGCCTCACTGTACTAATAGCATGAGTTCCAGGATGAATCTAATTAATTATGCATGTTAATAGTTTTAAAATACTATGAACATTGAAGTCCATTGCTTTATTCCCTGTGCATGGACAAAGCCTGTCTATATTAAAGGTATGATAATAAGATTGAGGCAGTCAGCACATGTTTAAAAAAAGAGGACAGTATAATAGATCTTATGACAGTAAGACTGAATTTATTTTTCCTTCTAAATTTCTGTTCTTCAAAAACAGTAGATTTTGTATAACCATATTTCTAAATCTTGGGTTTTCTGTCATATTATAAATCATAAGTTATGTTATTTCACAGTAGATAATAAAATATTTACTATGTTTGGAATGGTTGAAGACAGCATTTTCTCTGGAATCATCTACTTTATTGTGAAGCATATCTACTAATCATTTAATGATACTATTATTTAATTTTAACAAGGAAGAATAGTAGTTAAACTTGAAACCCAAAGGTAGAAATAAACATCATTATTTCTATGTCAATAATTATTTAAATATAAAGAAATAAATATAATTAAACAAAAAATGGCAGTAAGTGCTTAGATAAAATACCCTTCATATACACTTGAATTAGACATTAAGTAGAAAAAAACTTTTTAAATTAAAAAAAAAAAATGTTAACACCAAAACATAAAATTACCAACCTAAACTATGCTGTATTCGCCATTAATGCTCTTAGTAGGGGAATATTTGTTACTCTTGTATATTGAAATCTTAACACATTTTTAATGCCAATGCATAACTTTGGATTGTAGATAAATTAATTCATGTATTCAGCATTGTAAAAATTGGATATTTGATTTCATATTTCATAATTAAATATCCATGTCTATTGTCAAGTGTTAAATAATTGTGCTTAAATTTATTTATATTTTTATTGTTTTGGGAAAGGTATTTTCCAATAAAATATTCCATACAGAAATTCACACAATTTTATGTAAAAGATTTATTTTCTTTGTTCACAGTCAACAACATAATGTTGTTTTTTTAGAAAATGCAATGACAAAAAAATTAAAGCAAAAATTGTTTTCCAGCTAAGAAATAGCTAGAAGAAATGGAGAGTCAAAAGAAAGTCTGAAAATTATTTTTCTGGAATATTGCATGTACATTATACTCACTGATGATTAGTTTAAATATATCCTTAACAGAAGTTATTTTTCATACACTTAAGTTGTAGTCTTCAGCTGGATTTTATAGAAGGTTTTACCACCTGTGTTACTGAGTCCGACACATAGTCTTTATGTCAAATGATGAAATTCTCTATGATTCTGAAACACAGTAAATGAAAAGATGCATTACAATCAATGTCCCTCAATAATACATATTAAAATATATGAGTTGTACATGAGATGCTATACAATATCATGTAAGTAACATGTTTTCTATTTTTCCTATATATGGTCTCTGTTTACTAACACAAGGAAAAAAATTAACCCAGAATTATTTTATTGTTCCCTCTATCTTCCTGTGGTTAAATAAGATAAGCACGTTAACTTTTTAAAAAAAATATATGTGATTTCTCTCGTATGTTGCATATAGAAAATTAATGAATGAGTCAAGTCAAATAAAAATAGACTTTCAGTCTATAAAACAAAATAAGTGGTTGCTTCAAGGAGGGGAGAGTGGTAGACAGGGTAGAAAGAGTTCTAAGGTCAAAGATTGAATTGAACTATTGGTGGTAAACTTAATAGGCTATATAGACATGGTGCTTTGTAAAGATGCCACACCTTAAATCTATATATTATCATTATGCAATGCTACTTCAATAAAGTTAAAAATACATAATGTGATTATTACTATATATTTTTGATGCATATACTATAGTTATCAATTCATCTAACTTTTAGGGGACAACTTAATAGATTGTGAACCAATTTACGTTTTTATCAGTGGATGTTGTGAATTACTATGGCTCCACCTTCATCATGTGCTAGGGATCACCATTCTTCATTTTAGTCAATCTACTGAACATCCAATAAAATTCATTCTGGACTCAACTTTGAATCACCGATTATTAATTAGTAAAGCTGTGTACACATGATGTTTTAACATTTCTGATACTGTATTTTGTTTGACTAGCTCTTTGTCAATTATTGCAAAAATCTCCTATTTTTGTGTTCTGTGACCTCACTCTTTTAATGGTATCTTTTAAAATTAATTTTACCAAAAGAATATTTGCAAGTAACACTATAGATTTAAGGTGTGCTCCACATCTGTATACAACACATCTTCATGATGTCTTGTAAGCTTCCCGTGAAGGTTAAATTTAGAAATGTTTCCTTTACTTAAAGCTATATGACTGCTATTTGAGATTGTCTACATAGATGTCATGAAAATATGCATTTAAACAGCAAATTCTAAAATATGTCATTAATTTGTCTAGTCTAGTCAGAGAAATGGGGGAACTTTTGCCTTCAGCCTACAATTCAAAACTCTTTGTAGCAGTGGTCATTGGGTGCAGGTCAGTCATGAAACAATGCAACACCACAGAACAATGAAATCCGCCAAACCAACAGAAAATTTATGTTAGAAACTCTAGAATCAATCAGACATTGAAGAAGTTCCTTACTTTACTGGCATAAAATGATTTTAAAATTATATCACTCCGCACCTGTGTCCAGCTCTATATATCCTGACAACATTGGCTATTTATTTATACCACCTAAAAGCTCATGTGGTTATTGCTTTGCTGGAATTGGATTCAAGTAGAATCACTCCTACTTGAGCTAAACTGAAACAAAAGTCCATATCTGCCAATATCCATGCTTCAGATTTGTGGGCATCAAAAAGCTGTTAAGGAGGGGGGTGTCCAGAATTTATTCTCTTTAACCAGTGATGTGGGTGATCATAGCAGAGATATGCACTAATTAGATTACTAATTCAGAGATCCCCACACTAAACAATATCATTGTCCTCAGTGTTCTGAGTGTAGCATGAATTCCTAACATGTTACCTCAATTCTGCAGGAAGTCATTCTTAGAAGTGGCCCATGAACTTGTCCTTCCAGTCTTTTCAATAAGTTTTTAGAATTAAGCTCTTTTTATAAAGTCTCTGTCAAATTCAAATAGAAACTGTTATTCTAAGAGTAAAACTAGGGTCAGCAATCCTCAGCAATGCTCCCTGGGTAGTTTATTTTAAATGTGCGTCATATATTTGTTGGGAAACATAGAATGCAAATAAGATTTAAAGCTTTAAGAAATCCATAATTTTAAGAACATAACTCTTGGCTAACTCTGAATTGTATTATGTTATGTTCTATTAACATTCTTTAAAACTAGTGTTTCAGAAACACACCATGAGAAAAGAAACAATAGGCAGTTTATTTTATGAAAAAAGCACTTAAGGGATTCATGAACATTCAGCATAATAAATCATGTATTCCCTTCATTAAAACTTTTGAAATTGAATTTTATTGTCACATTGATGAAAGTTATTAGAATATTAAAACACCACCACCTGATTTAAATGCATACTTTCCCTTAGGCTCCTCCTATTAAATCTTTATTGTTTCCTAACCATCAAGAAATTAGGATAGAGTTAATATCTGACCTGAGGAAAAAATATGTTCTCATAAAATGAAATAAAATATTAATAAATTGAAATTAAAAACAACATAAAATAAATTAAAATTAAAAACAACATAAAATTTAGTTCTTAGAGCAATATCTCCACAACAAATTAAGTCATTATAAAAAATCAAACTTGACTCTTTATGTAATAATATATAAAAATATTTTTTTCATACTCAGTAGGAATCTTCTACAATGTCCAACAAAGTATTCATCTTCTAAATACTGCTCTGGGAAGCTAGAAAATAGGAAAGCTGGATAACATGAATGTTTTATCAAGTATTTAGCATATCAACCACTTAGAGCATATGTCATAAATGCATATGTTTTTATGTACACAATCTCATTTCATTAAAAAAATACCGTTTTATGATTTTACTTATACAAAATTTAATATTTCCAGGGAAAAGTGCAATATAAGTGAAGGAAAAGCTGTTTCAAACCTGAAGTTTTATTACCTTTGAAATACTTCATATCATTATATCCTGTGGTACAATAAGGAAGAAGCATCGATTAGCTGACATTGCTCCTATTGAGATGTGAATGAGAATTTATGACCTTGTACCTTGAAATCTAGGTGAATGTCGTAACCACTTGGAACATTAGCAAAAGTGATGTTTTTCTTCTAAGAACTGGCAGTTTCCATTTCCTCTGTTTTGTACAGAGTTGCCTTGTTGTAAGAATATTCAAGAACTATGCAAAATCTCCCCAGGCCCCCTCCCCCAGGGAGAAGAGCAGAAGTACAAAGAGACATGAGGGAGTCCTGCTTATGAGTGGATATGTCAAGTCAGTCAACTGAGTGCACCAACTTGGAAGTGGATCCAACTGGAGCTGCTCTAGTTAACATCATGTTAACTTGAGATTTTTCCGCCAAGTCATTCCTAAACTGAAGACTTGAAGTCACTTAAAAATAATTGTTGTTATAAGCCATAATATGGGGATTGTATGATACCCAGAATTTCACTTAATACTTGGAGGTAGGATATTGCTGTAACAAAACAAAACAAAATGCTATAGGATTTGGCTACAGAGGTGAAACTTGAAGTATTTTTGAATGACTATTAAAAAGAATCTCATGGACAATCTCGGTGAATGTTTGAAAGACACGGAGTAAATACATGAGAGACTGGATAAAATTCATGCTTTGCAGTAATGGAAATTTAGCATACTTGGTTGCTATAATGTAGAAACTAAAAATGTAGGAGCTAGAGATTTATAATAAGACAATCAAAAGTGTCATTTGTTTTTTTTAATTGTATATCATAAAAGAAGAGAAAGATAAAGATGGGATGATGTTTTTTTCTGTACTATATTCATTAAATACAAATGGTCTATAATATGCCAGTTTTTTAACTGAAATTACATTCATCCCTGTCTCTCCAATAATTAAAGACATAACTTCAAGGTAGAGACCCTATACAGTGCCCAACAATAAAAAACAAGAATTCAGGATATCATAAGTGGACTTTCAACTGCATAAATTGTTCAGAAAGATTTATAGATATATTCAATAAGATTCCTATAACACCTCAGTTTTAAGATAGGGCATTAAAAAAATTCTAAAGTGAATTCAAGCATGGAAGACTCACAGAGAGAAAAGTAGAGAAAGGACTTTTAGGGAAGCTATCTTATGGAAAAATATAGTGCTAACTCAAAGAGAAACCATGAGCCCAAAGGATGTAGCAAAGATCTAAGGACTGCAGTTTATAATCAGGAGAAATTAGACTTAAAAATAAAATTACAATACCAAGATGAAAGAGAATTGGTAATTTGCGCCCAGCAGGATTTCAGAAATGCTGTGTACCAGTATTTTTATTTTCTAGATAACTTCTGTTTTCCCCTATTTGAACAGAACTTTCTGTTTTTAGGATACGTATTGATGATCTATTTCAGATAAGCTGAGGTTCAGAGTAAATAGCCTTTGTCCTTAATTCGGAGTTTATGCATCTGAGAGGAACTATAGTAGAGTAATCCTGTAGAATCTGGTTTTAATTATGTAATCATTCCTGGACATTGAACCTAGCCATTAATGGAACAGAACATCTCTGAACCTTGAGAGGATGTGAGTGTGCTTTTTATACAGTAGGAATGCAAACAGAGGCCAGAGGATAGGTTTTGGTCGATAGCCATAAATTCATTGACACTGCTGACATCAAGAGACTACATAAGCCCAGATTTTCATGGGCCCTGTAACAATTTTGAGCCAATAAAACATATTGGGAATAATATATCAATTTACCAACTCAGAGCTTAAAACAGGAGATTTCTCCTTCTTATTTCTTTGAACATATTTTCTGTGAAGAAACCCAAGAACACTGTGGTAAAGATAATGTGGAGAAAAACTGAGATCACCAGTTGGCAGCCTAGATTAGATTTCACCAACTAACTATCCAAAGTTTTGGTCACATGAGTAATCTGTATTGTGCATATCTTTCAAGCTGATAACAAAATGAAAGACAACATGCAGAATGGGAAAAATATTTGAAAATCATCTATCTTGTAAGAGGTTTATATCAAAAATAGATAAAGAACTCATGCAACTCAAAGGAGAAAATTCACTTTAAAATGGACAGAAGATTTTGAACAGACATTTTTCTAAAAAAATAGAAATGAGGCCAACTGGTACATGAAAACATGCTCAACACTAATCACTAGGAAAACTATGAGATATCAAAAATTATGAGATATCACTCCACTCTTGTTAGAATAGGTGTCCTCAAAAATACAAGAGAACAATTGCTGACATAGATATAGAAAAACAGAACACTTACACACTGTTGGTGAGAATGCAATGTGTTCAACCACTGTGGAAAATGTATTATAAGTTACTCAAAAAATTAAACATAGAAGCAATCCAACATCTGAGTGTGTATTTGAAGGAAATGAAATCCGAATCTCAAAGAGATACCTGCATTTCTGTTTCTTGTGGCACTGTTCACAATAGCCAAGATACGCAAGCAACCTAAGTGCTTGATAAATGGATAAACCACATCTTCATGTTACACACACACACACACACACACACATACTGGAATATTGTTCATCAGGGAGAAAGAAGGAAATCACTCTGTGGCAAAATGTAGGAGTATCAAGAGCAGTATGCTAAGTGAAATTAGACACACAAAGAAGCCCTATTACTGCATGTTATCACATATACATGGAAATGACAAAAACTGAACTCAGAAACCACAGAAATGTGTTTACCAGGAATTTTGGGGTGGCAGAAATGGAATATGTTATTCAAAAGAAACAAACTTCTAAGATGAAAGTTTCTGGGGATCTCAAGTACACCAAGGTGATTATGGTTAATAATAAATACTATATTGTTGCAAGTTGCTAAGAGAGTAGATCTTAAATATTCTCACTACAAACAAAAATGGTAATGGTGTTAGGTAATAGACATGTTAACTAATGTTATGGGATTATCATTTTGTAGTATGTATTCGTATCAAATCACCATATTCCACACCTTAAACATAAATGATATTGATATCTCAATAAAGCTGAAAAATAGGTAATAAAGATTTCAGAGACAGCTTTCAGAAACAAATCTGAGATCAATAATCAGATACAGAAATCAATCCAAATATTATTATTGGATGATTCAGATTTGTAGCAAAAAAATATAAAGGATGCATAGCATGTAAAAATTACTATTGAAGTGAATGTATTAGAAAGAGGTTAAAAAGCAAGCTCATTTGAGTGGCAGAGTCTGAAGATATTCTGAATATAAGCATTTAGTTATGTTCATGTTTAATGGGGCATTATCTGGTAGGCCTACCTTAGCTTCATTAACATTAATATGTTCTTGACACCAGGAATAGACTTTAATAACAACAGTGGCTATCAGAGATGAGCTGAGTTTTGTTGATTTTGAAATTAACTTTTCCTTGAGAATCATTCGTTAACAAGAAAATTATAATTTTTAATGCAAAATGAGATATAACCCCTCAGGTCTGCTTGTGGCAGTGAATCATTTCTGCAAAGACATTTTATCACTTATCGTATCAAAGAGAACGAGTTGGGACAGCCTGACCAGTTATCTGATTTAAGAGAGGCAATGTAAAATTATTTCTTCGCTAGTGAATATTAGTTTTATTTCTTTTCTCTAGTGTGTCCTAAACTTTGTATATATTCAAAGTGACTGACATTGTATGGTTGATGTATTTTGAGCTTTTACAATACTTTAAATTATAAGACAGGGCCTGTCAATTTCTGCAAGAGTTTAAGAGAGCAGAACTTATTCCCCTCAAATTGATAGCACTGTCTGTGCAATAAGAGAAATTGGCTATTCTGCGTGCTAAAAGCAACAAATGAAATCTTTTATGTTCATATTTTGAGATTCTATCAAATGAGCCTACGAAAGATAAAATGAAGGAAAAAGAGATAGTTTTCCACTGTGGAGACAATGCAATAATTGTCATTCCATTAAAGTCATGTATTTCGTATTAAACAAAGAACTGTGAATTTAAGTATTGAAAAGCATTCATCATGGATATCACTAAACAAAACATATTTATGTTGCTGAGAACCTATGTATATTGAATGCCATATAGATGAAATTCCTGCTATTGATTAGTTTGGATTGGTCAACTTTCATGAAAAATGCAACTGACTTCAGTATCTTTGCATAGTAAAAATCTGCCTGTTGTCTATCTATCTACCTACCCATCATCTACCTACTTATTTATCTATCATCTATCTATCATCTAACTATCATAGAGCTTAATTAAATTACTTTCTAGTGCACGTTTAGTTGAGTGTTGGAAGTAGGACTTCTGTTTCCTTCTGTCTTGAAGTCTTCCCTTCCATCTTAGGAATTATATTTAGTCAATCAATAGTAAGAGAGCAAGAATTATGTGTAGGAGTTGTTATCATGATAGATATGAAAATTATATGCATCAATTTCAGCTATATTTCACAGATCAACAATAAATCAATAGCAAAATCTTAGGTAAAATATGACTAAAAATATGAACATCTTCCACATTTATGAAGCATAAGACATTTATTGAAAACATTATCAATCTTGGCCACAAATTCAGATAATTTATCATATATCTATGCTTGTCAAAGTTCATGAGCAATTGATGATTCAGATATATAAAATGGTTTTAAAGGAGTTGAACATATTTTAAAATAAGCATAATATATATTTATGGAAACAGAAATCAGGATTGATTCTTAATCAGTATTTTTATGGTACATCAAGACATTTTTGACAGTAAAAACTCTGTTTCAGTAAATGAAGTCCATATTTACAGCTTTGAAAAAGAGTCAATGTAATTTTCAAACACACAGATACAAATGTATATATATAATGCATGTATGTGTGTATATATATGTACACATATAAGTAAATTCTCAGAAATGTTAGAATTCCTGTTTACCCACTACATTGACTGATTGCTATGAAATTTGCAATTACTTTAAGAACAACCATTGATCTTTATATTTTGAAATGAATATAAATTTTAAGCTGTATCTTTTATGTTATTATGTACTATTTATTAAAATATATATAGTTTGTAATTCTGGTCTACAATTTTTGTGAGCTTTTCATTCTTATAAAAGCAAATTATAATATGCATACTGCATGTATGATTCTTCAGATATATATCATTAAAAACTCCTTAGCATGCTGTAGTGGAGTGGCAGAACAATCGCCTCTAAAGGAGCACAGGCCACATACACCTGGCTTTAAGTCATCAGTCCAGAGGTAAATAACCAATGTGAATAACTAAATAAAGATAACAATAAAGTGTGTCTTCTTCTCTCTTCTTGTATGCCTACCTATTCACCTTTATTCTTGCCTCCACCTTTCCTTAAAAAAAGAAAAAAAAAAACTTTCCCAAATCAAGTCCTTCCCTGTTAATAGTGTTCAATTATTTTCTGCTATCTATGATACACCAGCTCCTTTTAATTGAAAATTTTATCTCAGCACAACACTCAATATGAAAATATATTTCTATGAAATAAAGTAAAATATATGTTTGATATATTTAATGTGTATTTCAAGGGAGGAAAAGTGAGGATTCTAAGAGTATAAGATTTCCATAATTCATTAATGTCCTGTTGCATATGTAATCACATATTAATATTTTATATAAAATTTTACTTTATAGGATTTATAAGGTTTATAAGTAATGGCATGCCTAAATAATTAAAGGCATAGGTCAATAATAACTACTATTCTTGGGTTCTTAACAAATTCTTTTGTTGGATTTTGATGAGTCATGATATTTTTAACAATACCTTTTGTTATGAGTTGGGAATAAGAAACAGAGAAGTTGGCAAATGTAAAAATGAATCAACTTGTTATAATACTAAATACACATGTTTAAAAGATAACGAATTAGAATAAGTATAGCATACTCTGACCTATTATACAACAAATTGGCAACTCATCCTTACTTTTTAATCTGCTCTAATATTGTACTTCATACATGGAAAGCGGATACTGGATTTATTACCTCTGTACAATTCCCAACCTTGAGCCTGCTATCAGTACCTAAGTCCTACTAAACAAAAAATTTTTCACTGTTGTCTCCTCTTAAAGTTCCTCCACTTAAAATTTTAATCATTTTCAGGATTTATGACTTTTTCTTTCTTTCTTTTTTTTTTAACCAAACACTTCCTCAATATTAACAATCATCCTAGGTTTACTTTGTCATATTCTTACTACTATATTCTCCAGTAATTGATATGTACTTGCGTGCTTTGTCCAATTCACAAATTATACAAAAAACAAATTCTGGTACATAACTACACGTTTTCAGCTCATGATATCATGTTCTAAACATTGAATGGTATTCAGGAGTGAACAAAACAAAATATTAGGTACTTCATTTTTTTTCAAAAATAAAAATATCATGGGAAACCGCATGCAAATATGTACATTACATTCAAAACATAAGAAAAAATATTATGGGTTTTATAATGAGATGTACTTCTAAAATGAATTTTTTTCTTGAAGCAATATTGCTGATGAGATTTTCATAATGCTTTTGTTAATTAAGCACATTAAAAACCATTATATAAACAGATTCTGTTCAAAATGTCTTCTTATATAAAATGGTACTTTTTTTTTCAATCTAGTGTTGCTGTTAGTTTTTATCCAAAAACAGTGCCTTCCTTTAGTGATAATTAATTTGATCTGGATTATCCAGATTACTTTCAATCCTTTCCTCTAAAATAACATATACAAAGAATTTCTCTGAAAATAGTTTCTTGTTAATTAAATATATTACCTTATTTTCATTAATAAGGTGGCTGTCCTATTCTGAATGTATTTTACTATAATATTACCTGATTACAAAAATTATTTTTCTTTAACCATATACCAAAACATTACTTGTGCTAAGAAAACAAAATGAATTCTATGTTCTTAAGAATATTTAAATATAAAATGCAATATTGCTAACTACAGACAATATGTCCTGCTGTAAATCTTGAATTTATTCATCTTAATAACTGAAACTTAAAATTTACTACTGATTTTACCTATACCAGTATGATATCTGGGTCTTCTTAGCAGAAACTCAAGCTTCCTTATAAATTAATCCTTGATGGACAGTAAAACTCAACTTCCTAAAAGGGGGTCCAAGATGCTCTCCATCAATTAGGGTAATATTTACACATTTATTTTAAATAAAAATTAAGCAAATCTTTCATATTGCAAATGACAAGATCTGAGATTTTATGGTACAAGCTAGCCAGTCAGTTTCATGAATGAATACAGAAGACACAAACTCCTGTTTCAGAAATAAACAACTTTATTTATCATGTAATAAACAGCATGTGCTTCATGATTGTACTGGTTCCCCTACATCTCTAATCCCTGAGGCAGAGGAGTCAAGGAAGACAAAGTCAAAGCTGTACATGCAGTTGGCTTGCATCACAGTTGAGAATCTCACATTGAGATTCCAAATATTTTATGTTAGTCTGAAAATAAACCTCTCTGACATTTGTACCAGAAAAAAACATTCTCTTCACTATACTGGAGAATGAATAATTCTTTCCTTTGCTCTGTTGGAAACACTATATATTTCATGAGAATTCTCTGTACACACATTCTTGAAAATATAGAAAGATAGTCTGGAACAAAAGGATGGTTAGTGTTTTGCTTGTGTGACATGAAGAAACAAAGAAAACTGTCTTCTGACAGTATTCCTATTTTCCATGCTTCTGTCATAGCATATAGATTTATACTGTAGATGAGTGTTTGTCTGTCTTCTTAACACTAAGGGTTCTCTGCTCCTTTATTGATTTTGAATCCTGAACATCTAGAACAGAATATTTTTAAGGAAGTGTTCATAATACCAAATGAATAAATGTAATTGTATCTAGTAAAATTAAAATGAGGACTAGACTGCAGTAATTTCAGAATCCTAGTGATAGACTAACCTGGATAGTCTATCTAAAGCCAATTCTGTTCTCACAGAATTATAAAAAAAATTAGCTTTTTACACTCAAAGTTGTGAATATGAACAAAGTTGGATTTAGAAACAGCGAAAGGTCAGGTAGTTCTGAGATGTAAGAGTTGTACAGCCTGTGACTTTTAATTCTGAAAAAGTGGTTCCTTGCGAAAGGAATTAGTAGCTGGTTGAGTGCTCTGCGCTCTAATGATGAGGAGATATCAATTCATTTCCTGAGTTTCAGGAAAGAGGAGCTTACAAGTACTACAAGCATCCAAACTGTACCCTCTCAGCTCCAGGAGCAGTCTGACCTTAACTCATAGGTTTGTCTGCCACTACTCTCCTCCATCCAGTGACCAGACCGGACTACATTCATTACAGATACAATAACCTGCTTCCTTGGTCTGACTCAGAATTCTCTCTTCACTCACCAACTAGCCCTCCTTATCGTCAACAGACGTACTGCTCCTAAAACATTAGTCAGAGGCAATTTTTTTTAATTCTCTAGAACTGATATATGAGCCCCTCTTATGGAGTACATTATTCCTATTTTGAATTACTAATATATATAGTATATCAATTCCTTGTAGTAGGTTTTAGGTTACACATAATAGTAATTCAAAAAAAATGTGTAATGCAGGTGAAAGAATTAAACTGTTAGTGGTGAACTTAACATAATATATGTAGATATTGAATTACAGTGGTACACATCTTAAAATTCACAGTGTTCTACTGTAATGTTACTTTAATAAAATTTTAAATAAATCTTACAGTGAAAATTTAAAGTAAAGTTTCATCCCATTTCAATGCGTATCCTTACTTCAACTTAAAATAACACTATAAGTGTTCTATTTCCAATTTTATGTGAAGAACCTTCAATTCCCATGAATCTTATGTTTAAAGCAAATATGATTGTGCAAAACACACTAGATTTGTGAAAAGTTAAAATCATAAAAATGATTAATATAAACAGTTAATTAAACACTGTTAATTTAGCTAATTATTCTATATCCTTTCTGTGAAACCATTTAAAAGTGTGTTTTTTCCCTTAGCATTGTATCTAGAAAAACATATTCAATGATTTTTATAAAAATCTAGCAGTATTCCCAAAAATAAATGACAGATTAAGAAATCAAGACACTAAGAGATTTAATAACTTGCTCAGGAACTGAGCTATATAGTGAAACTGGTAAGAAACTCATATGGTCTGATACTTGAATTTCTGTTCCACATTATTATATTTTACTATCCTGTATGGTGCACAAAAAGCAAGGTAGCAATATTTGTCAATTAGAAAAGTTCATTAATTATTCATATCTATAAATATACATACATATGTTATACGTGTTGATGTCTGTCAAAAATAGAATGTGCTATTTTAAGACTGAGTAATATTTCTTTGTATTTATGCCATATTTTTCTTATCTAAAATAATTTGACTCATAGAAATGAAGTACAGAATGGTGGTTGGCAGGGACAAGAGGAGAGGGAAATTAAGAGGTGTTGTCCAAGGTACAAAGTTTCTCTTATACAACATAAGTCCTAGAGATCTAGTGTAAAGCATGAGCTTATGATGAGTAATCCTGTACTGTACACTTTAAAGTGTGGTAAATGGTAAATCTTATGTTAAGTATTCCTATCAGTCATAATATCACCAACGACAAATATAGAGGGCAGGAAGAAACTTTAGGTGGATGATACATATGATGATTTTCCAAATGTATCATTAATAATGCATTGCACTGTTGTTAGCAAACTTAATGTATTAGATAAAGATGTTGATTTTTAATAGTACGCACACACCTTAAACTTCATTATATTATGATGCAACAGTCCTCTAGTAAAATTATGTGTGTGTGTGTTGCTACACTGTTTTATTCTTTATTCACTACAGAAGAGACTACCTCTTCTATATATATTCCTTGCCTTGGCATGCTGGGGATAACACCAAGATATATTGTTGCGTGTTAATAAACATAGGAGCTCTTCGAGCTTTCAGTGGTATTGATTTCATGTTCACTAATCCATATAAATACCTAATTTCTAATGCTCACAGGATGAATGCTTTAGTTCTGCCTGGCACTGGTCAGAAACTCCTGTCTCTGACCTCTCAGTGAGTTAAGAAGATGTACAAAATTTATATGACCATAGCTAGAGTCCAGGAGACATTAATTACATTATGGCTTAGAATGTTAAAACATGAGTAAAGGAATTGTTAAACTATTTCTGTTTTCCTATAAATCAGAGACCTAAAACTCAAATGCAAGTTAGAAAATAAGGCAGACAACATGGATTAAGTAAGTTATTCTTCATCTAAAGGAAGCTAATACTATCCAGTTCCAGTCAGTTGCAGCTGAAAAATATACAGGTTCAAAGTTGCATTATTTCTGTTTTTTGGTTGGTTGCTTTATTTTGTTTTTGTTTTTATTTGGCTTTTGTTCTTTTTGGAGACAGGTGTTTTGCTCTGTTGTCTGTTTTTTGTTGTTGTTAGGCTTGCTCTGGGTTTTTTTGAGAGACTTGAAGAGTCTAGCCAATTATAAAATGTTATAAACAATATTCACTTTTTTATATACTAGTAGAATGTCTGTAAAACTTCTGTGTACACATAACTACACTTTATGTTGTTAAATGCAAATTAATTTAGTAAATCTGGGTGGTAATTAAGAGTATACACTTTTAACAGATTCCAACATGATACCAGTGTTGTTGGTCTATGAATTACACTTTGAGTAGAGACATGCTAGTTCACTTATAATTGATAAAACTGCATATTAATCTTCCAATTTTAAATGTAAGCTTTTTAATATCTGAAAAAAATGAATAAAAACTATTCCCCATAATTTGGCCATGTATATTGCAATCATATTGAATATCTATTTATAGTATATATTATACTATAATATAATATACTAATACACTTTTTTCTGAGGTCATTAGTTTTTTATCAAATTCAACTTTTAGGTTTAGGTGTATTTTTTGTTTTTTTTTTAAGGAAATATGCAAGCAGGAATGAAGGAAAAGCAAGGAGGAAAAAACGTTTATTTTATTCAGTTACTCATCCTGGTTTCTCCCCCTGACCCTAGGTTGTGAACCTGGGTCCTTGGGATGTATCTAGACTGAGCTGGCCAGAGAGAGGTCATAGACTTAACACTAAGCCACCAGGGTAGCCTAGGTATATGAATTTTTGTGACACAAAACTATTTTTTCTTTACATATGCCAAAATAATAAACATAATATTTTAGAGGGCAAATAGCGAGCTTGAATAGGACATGAGTAAAACACCTTGAGTAATGTATTAAACTAGAGTCTATTTCAGAATCACTAATCACACAAGCAATTGTCACTGAGCAAATAGATATTGTCTCCAGTGCTCAAATATATTATTTCCCAAGAGAGTTATTTGTAGGATAGTTGAGCATCAAAGGCAGCAATGAGAATAGGGTCATTAAAATGCCTTGTTACAAATAAAAATGACTTGTGAGCACAGCACATTCTTTTTATATTTAACTTGCATTCATGCTCCATAGGTCCTGTGACAATGTAATTTGGGAGTCTCAGCTGTCCCATTTAGGATGTCCACTGTTCAATTTTATAAATCAATGAGTTTCCATAAATGGTGTTGGCAATACTCTAGATTAACATGACTGCGAAATGATCATTTCTACATTTTATCATTTTTTAAGTAAAAGACACCACTGGTTTCTCTTTTTATAATTCTTAAATTCCCTTTATTGATAATATGATTGCCCATAAGGTTAGGCAAAGTTATAAAAGAAATTATCTTTACCTGTGTGACTACTATTTAATTACACTTTAGTGGCAGACTCCTTTGTTAGGAATCATATTCATTGTTGAATTCTCTGTCTTATTTTTAGCTCTTAAGAAATTAACACTCAAATATAAGGAGATAATAATTATAACGAATCTTAAGAGTACTTACTGGGAAACAGATTCTTTGAAGACTGGAAAGCTTTCAAGACCCACAGGATTTTATCTTAATGTCTTTCATCATTTTAGGTGCAATACTTAATATGGGGATACCAAGAAAAGGAACTCATGAAAATGGGTTACAAACCCTAAGATTAGAAAGCATTTGCCTTGAGAAAAATGACTCAATTCTCCATAGATAGATGGGTAATTGTGTCAGCCCATTCCATGTGTGCATTATTACATGAAGCAAGAGTTTTAAATGAATAGTTAAAATACTGATAATACGTTTATATTTATCATGTAAAATTGATAAAAGTGCCTCCTAAAAGTAATGACTCTAGTTTAGTATGGTAAAAGTCTTTGGAGTTATTTTAGAAAAAATAAACATTAAACTATAAAACATGAAATTTTAAAAATATTTATTTTATAATTAGCAGGACTTGTATTGCTTAAATATATCCTTAGGCAATTCACACAGTATAGCTTTCTTGGTTTTTTAATCTACAAATGATGGTCATAGGAGGCATCATTCCTTTGGATAGTTTTGCATATTGAATAGAACTTGGCATTAGAAGTCATATATTCCCATTGCTACTGTGTAGCATGTCTCAAGGTAAATTCTTTCTTTACTTTATGTGAGGTTGTATTTAAATCACAGGGCTTGCCCTGGTGGAGTAGGGGTTTGGTGCAGTCTACATACATCCCAAGATCTTGGGATCACTTCTTAGAGCCAGGGTGAACAACCAAGGTGAACAACTAAATAAACAAAATTTTTCTTACTCCTTTCTCTTCCAGACTGCCTCTCCTTTCCTTTAAAAAAAAAGAATGAATGTATCTCTATCTCTATCTATCTCTCTATCTATCTATCTATATCTATCTTTGAGTTGATCCAGGCACAGAACTAATAAGCACAGAATTATTATCATTATTACATCATTATCAGTGGCTATAGCTACTTTAAATGTATCACATGTTAATTTAATCATAATTCAGCAACTCTTCAGTGTTTATTACTCAAAACATATCAGTAAACTGAGCTCTCATGTTTATATACTAGTAATGGAGCACAAATGCTTAATAGTCAACTTAATATGTTGATTTGCAAGGTGGTGATGAGACTTTTTCTGAACGGTATTTCATATCTACTCTCCATGCTTCCCTACTCTTCTGTTTGCACCAGGTGGAAGATTCTGTGGACTAATTCCACTGCTCCCTTTAAACCTCTGACTTCTGATCAGATTTACTTAATAGGGAATTTTGAGAACAACATAAGGATGTTTATTCTTCCAGAATCTCTCTCTGGGTTTAGTTCTTTAGCTGAAATTGACTGTGTTCCTTGACCAGTAGTCAGTACTTGGATCAACACAGCCTATTCTGCACGCCTCTTCATTTTCTTTAACTGTCTTCTTGTCTTTTTTTTTAGATCTCTCGTCATAACAATGTAGATCTACAACTTTTATAGTCCCACTCATGTCTACTACCTTTATAAATAGTGCATTGGTACATGCATGAAACCCCTCTCAAATAATATAACTCAAGGGTATGATATGATTTTCATGCTGTGTTCCTGATTACCACTAAAAGAAATAGGAGTTGATAGTGCTGAGATGGGAGTTGGGGGGGGCTATTGAAAGGTAGAGAAACCTAAGTCCATTCAGAGTGCTGAGACCAGATTCTGATGAAATAGTGTTCAAGAAGAAATAGATATGGGAATGTATCTGAGATATTATAAAAATAACACAACTTCTATTTTAATGCCTATTGACATTTTAAAGTTGATATTCCTTACTATATTAGTGATGATATTTTATTATATATTATATATTGATTAACAATGATACACACCTCAAATCGCATAGAATGTTATGATGAATGTCCTTCAATAAAATTAATTCTGGAAAGCTGATGCTCCTATGCATTTTATATTTAGGAAAATATCACATAGAGTAAAAGATTTTAAAGGTATGTAGTTAGAGGCAGCCTGAGGTGTGAAAAAACAATTAAAGATATGATACTCTGTTATTCCATATATTCTACACATGCTAGATGTTCCTTGAAAAGTTTTTACATAACAAGAAAATTTGGAAATGTATTTCTCTATTGCTAAATAACAACTGAAATCATTATTTTGATCTTAGTAAACTAGTAAGGAAACATTAGCATTGTATTGATAATATGTAATATGTGACTACTTATTTTATGTAAACAGCAACCCTATCATTTTCAAACCTGGATTTCTCATGGATTTGCATAATAATTAGCTCAAATATGTCCTTGAAACTAAATAAAAATGAATTAACTTATGAAATATTGAATTCCTACTCATAAATTCTAACAAACATTGGACATGACCATTGTTAGGATAGTGACGGACAAAGAAAAGACAAGAGAAGAGACGACTCAACAGCAGAGACTGATTTATTGACAATAAACCTGGGAAAGCCTACTGACCAGGGTCAGAAGCCCCTTCCCTTACAGCCTGAAGACTTCTAAGATCCTGGGAGAAGGAACTAGCCAGTGATTGGGTGGGGTCGGAACTGTTGTGTGGCCTACGTCAGTTGTGCAGTCAATTTTTAGCAAGTATGATCTGATGGGAAATGCCTTAGTGGGTTGGGTTATTTGGGGAAACTGAAACATTTAAGGAATATGAAACACTGGGTTTCTTAAAGTTTGTTAGGTAAAGAGACAGCATGACTAGGATGAGGCTCTTAAGATTTTACAGAATCTTAGATAGGCGAGTAATGTAGCTTTACGGCATGAACTAAGGCATTGGAGAAGTCAAGACCTTCATCTAGATTTCTCCTTTACTATATTTGGAAATTTACTTCATTTTCTTCATTGCTACATTGAGTACACCTTAATTATTGTTGTTTAGAGGATGAAATTTACTACTAAGTAAACATGATTTTGTAGTGTTTTTGAGAAAGAGCCAAAATCATGTATTTGCAGTATTGTAGTTATAATTATTTTTCTTATTTGTATAGATGTTGACAATCTTGGACGTTTGCTCATAGAAAACATGAAGAAAGCTGCTGTAAAGACTGGACATTGTTAGGTATATATTTTAAATACTAAGCATGCTCTATTGGAAAAGAAGCAGGAAAAAGGAGGGTACTTTTAGAGGCTACGTCAGGAGTCCACATTAAAGTTAAAAATACTTTCCAAAACCAGGTAATTTGTTTTAAAGCAAATGCATATTCTTGAATTTAAGATTTTAAAAACTGATATTTAAGAAAATCATTGCTTATATTTCCAATAAGAAGCTACAAGCTGCATGGAATAGCTGCATGTTTTATTTGCCACATATCTAAAGCATAGTCATATTAAGTCCCTGAGACTTATTTTTTAAAGTCAAACAACGAAATTATTTTATTTTGTTGATTGTCAACACCACATTTCACTTTTAATCATATTTACCATTTAGTCATGGTTTTTATCAGAGCCCCAAAATTCTTTGTTTTAAAACATCATTTTGGTGTTGCCTTCAGATCCTCTCTAGACAAACATAATAGGACATTTAAAATGTGGCTTAATTAGACTCCAAAAGCTGACCTGAGTAATCAAACTACCACCTCCAGAAGTCTGGCTTGGGAAGACTTTGTGGAAGATATAATATGGACAGACAGATAATATAGATACACATGTAAATGGAAAGATATATAGATCTGTACATAGAAATAATATATTCAAAAAAGACAAAGGTATACTATGTTGTTTTACATGGCATATGTGTGGATATGTTTCTCTTTTTTATAAATCATCTGTTGCATTTTGTAGGCTAGGTAGATATCTGATGTAACAGTGGATTAATGAATGGCTGGAAGAATGAAAAATAGATGTTTGTGTTTTCTCCAAGACTGCGCATGGCAAATATCCCAAGAAATCAGAATCCATGGGAGAATGCTTCACCATGCAATAATATTTAAGCTTCTGACAAAATGTTAGTATTTATCAGTTAGGACACAGTTTCAATTATATTTCAACTTACAAAAGTAGAGGTGATACTGTAAATACTTACTGAATTTATTTGGGTATTTTCCAAATTTATTTTTCTCTTTTAAAATTTACAAGTTCAATGAGCATAATAAATCAAATATTTTGATTATCTAATGTCAGGTAGTTTTATATTTATGTGTATATGCTTTATACCAAAACTTTTATAAATATTTTTAGCATGAGTATTTATTATTGACATTTTATAATTATCAGGTTATTTTTGTATTCAGATATCTCATCACATGAATATCTAAGATATTACATAGTAGCAAATAAGTATCTATTATTCTCTTTGATCTCTATGAATATACACTCAATTTGTGAAAGGATCTATAATATTTCATAACGTTTATCATTGCAAATTAAGCATATATTTATATTTAGTGCTTACTGTATGTTATACCTTCACTTACTGCATTCATGAATAAAACACAATATAAAATAAGGAACATACAGGAAGGGTGAAACAGCAGACATACACATAAACAGTGCAAAAAGATGAATGAACGTGTGTATTGCTATATAATCCAGTGAAGTAAGTCAAAATCTCTTATCGCTTTTGCCCATATATTAAATTCATTTCAGTATGTTTTTTCTGCACTGGGTAAAAATACGTTCTTATTCATATATTGAAAAATTTTAATACATGTCAATTATTGAGCCTTGTATATTCTATTAATTCTGTATAAAACTAATGAATTCATTAAATGTGAGTTTCTGCTGCTAACTACTTCTAAATTACATCTCATATTCCAGTTTATTTATATAGCTACAAATATTAAAATAGTTTTAATTTAGCAACAATATAAAAAGTAATTGCACATTCAACAGCTACAGGCTCAATATGTAAAGTCAACCATTTGTGATAACCTAAAATGTATTTTATAACAATAAAGTCACCTTTTAAATTGCATTCATGTATTATTTAATCAATATCTTTCTCTGGATGTCTCTTTTAATAACTAATATTGAAGAAACAAATTATATTTCAAAATAATGTCATATAGGGTAATCAGTTATATTTTTACAGGTTTTCATCTCAGTGTGAAACAAATTACTCTAGTGTAGGCAAGAACATATACTATTCTGGCTATCCTACAAAGAACATTACAAATTTGTGCTTGTTTCCTAACATCAAATAAGAAATACAAGAAGAGTAACAAGGAAAAAAATGAGCAAGATGGTTATATACAAGTCATGGCTGTCAGAAATTCCAATTTTACTTCCTAATCAACTCAATGTTGTGTGAAAAGAGCTAATGTTCAGTCCTAATCATAATAGTGACAGCTATCCAGACTTCAAAGTTCTGTGTATATAAAAGATAAAGAGTAAATCAGTCTTCATACAATTTCAATTCTAGGATATTTTGGGGTGAGACAACAAATCATGCTCTTATTTGTCTTCAATTTGGTTTTCATTTTACTTTCCTTCTGAAGATTTGATCAGTCTGTAATTATCAAATACAGTGGAATTTTATTAACATGAATAAAATATTATTTTATATTAAACTACTCATAAGCTTCCATTCACTCAGTTATGAAATTTAATAGCTCATGTACTTATTTGGCATTCTGGCTCGTATTTGAGATTTAATTTACAATGTTTATTGCATTGTAAACCATAATAGTTGCCTTTGTTATTAAATGTATTTCCAGGTATTGTTTAGAAGTAATTGCTCCTTAAATGTCGTTCACTTTTTACTTATATGCTGTCCATTATATGTGAAATTATCCTTAAAATTAATTGAGACACATAAGGTTTTCTATAATAGCACTGTTCTTAAAGAGTTAGGATTATGCTTGAAATAATAATAAACCTGATGAATAAAAAAACAACAAAAATGAAATGGGAAGATGTCTAAAAAATTAATGTACAGAGAAATTTATTGTCTCCTTAACAAATATTCCAAAATCACTGAGCAATAAATAGCATTATAAGTAAGACAATACAGAACATTTATTTCCTCTTATCAGAGTAATGAAAATAATGCCCAAAGTCAGGAAAGATATGGAAAACTAAGCACTCATAGACTATTTAAAGAAAATGTATAGATTGATACAAATAGTTTATTTGCAATATGAATGATATAAGAAAAAAGTACTTACAATTGAAGGCTAATTCTAAGTTTAATATAAATACTTTTTCTAAATATATGGAAAGATAAATGTACAAATTACTATAGCATTTTTTCACAGGAAGCAATATCTTGAAAGTATTCATTGAAAACAAACATCAGATTTATTAAACCCTAATTTGATCATATTTTGTATGGACAATACAATAAAAGTACATAAAATAGTTTTTGTGCTTATGGAACATTCTTTGAGAGATAGATACATCTCAAAAATCAAGTTTAATGACTAGTATTAAAAAAAATCAAACGCATATGGCAATCTAGAGGTTATGATTCAAGTAATCTAAGTTGAAAGGCCTTCTTAAAAAAAGTGATGGCTGATCTGAGGTCTGATAAATGAAAGAGTATATCAGATAAAATGATCTGTAACAGATGAACCTTAGGATAGACTGAGTACTTAAAAATATTTTATACAAAATATACTAAATGTTTTAGACTAAGCTGAAGCAAAGGTTTCCAGGGATGTTATAAGTGTACGGATTTAAAATAAATTACCTGCAGAATATGTTGTTTGAATTCAGGGCAGTAAATTGTTTATTTTAGACTTCTAACTTTAAGTTTACAGGCAATGCTATTTACAATATAGGAATTAATAGAAGAGAGAGGTTGGGGGATAAAATGAAGATGCACTCTGAACTCAGTGATGTAGATTTGATGTGCTAAGAAATAGAAAAGTGAAAGTGTCTTGCAGACCTGCTTTCTGAAACTTAGGAGAAGTTATCATGAATATAACATATACCTAAGAATTATCAACATACTTTAAAGTACTAAAATGGAGGGAATCAACTAGGGAATGTGAAGAGTGCTTGAGATGCAACCCTGTAATTCCTTCATCTAGGAATTGGTAGAAAAGGAGGACATTGAATGGTGAGTGAGGCAAATAGAGAGTAAACATGAAAACAATCCAAGAGATTGTTGGTGTTTCAAGAGATCATTCAAGGAGGACATGTCTTCCTAGCAGTGTCAAATATTTCCACCCTTCAAAATAATCAGGATTAGAAAATGAAACCTAGAATTGTGTATTATGCAAGACATTAGTAAAGGAAATGGAGGTCATTTTAATATGTAATGTGCTCAGAAATCATAAATGAATTCAGTGAAATTTGAGTAATAGATATAGAAATGGAGAGAGCAAGATAAACAGAATTTTTTAGATATTGTGAAAGGAAAGAAGAAAAAGAACAAAAGGAATGTATAAAAGTTTTGAAAGACTAAGTTAGCAGTTGAAAGGGGATTTTGTTTGCACATCTATTACTGAAACAAACTGGATGGGAATGAGCAAGTAGAACAAATGGTTGACAATACAGAAAAAAAGAGAAAAAAATACAACATAAGATTGTGAGTGAATGAGATAAGAATACATAGATAATGGAATATCTCTCCAACATAGAAGACATGAAAAAGGACAGGACGGAAGTGGGTGCCAGGCATTTGGCAGGAAAAACAAGACATGTCAATCCAATGTTTTTTATTTGTGCAATGGGAAGCATTTTCTTCTGTGGAGAATGTGGAAAAAATTGGGTTGCCAACTTTCGCAGAAATGGAATTGATTTAAGAACTACTATAAAAAAGTGAATAGCTTAGAGAAGTGTTACGGTGATCCAATTATTGTTCCTTGATCACTAAGAGTGTCTCTAAATTTATTGGTGGAGCCAATTTTTATGAACAGTGCTCAAAATTCTGCATGGCTAGCAAAGGCAGATAGTTTTAGAAAGATTTCTAGCTTACATAGATAGATGTTTTAAATAGAGAAGAACACTGCAAGTTTTAGGATGTTGTGATAAGTGATAAAAGCACAAACGCTTGGAATAAGATGAAATAGAAGAAAACCCAAGAAAGAGACAGAGAAAGCACTTGAGGAATGACAGTTTTCTCTATTTTGTGTAAAATGGCTGAGCAAAGCAAAACACTCTTCTTAGTGTCAAAGACGCTCTCAGAAAAAGGGATTTTTCTCTTAATAGTGGTGTGAGTGCGTGTGTGTGCATGAATTCTAGATATCTCTTGATAGATGCTGAATACATTGATTTCAAATAATTCTGTAGTGACTTACAAGCTAAGGATTATGAAAATTGGCCTAAGGAATTTTCTCTTTATATTTATATATGGATCTATTCATTATTTATCATCAACTATTATTATCAACCACAGATACCGGGAATTTTTATGGTGATTACCAAAGGGTAGAAATTCTATTGTGCTTAAGATGTCTTATTTAAACCATCATCACTCACCATCCATAGCAGTTACTATTTTAAGAAATTCCTTATTCCTTACTCCTCATTCTTACTCCTATCTAAGTTGTTTAACCCTTCTGATACATTATTAGATCAAGACTTATATACTTAAGTTTTTTTAACCTAAATGAAACTGCATAATTTCCAGTTGAGGAGATTTTTTTTTATTTTTGTGTTGGTGTATTAAATCACTGGTAATAAAAATAAAACATTTTAATTATTTAATCATCTTTGACAAATTTTTGAGATGTGTCAGAAACATGCTGGCAGGTGAACAGACTAGCATAAAATATAAATGAATGACTAGCAATACATGGGCATAGATTCCAGCAGGGAAACAGAATGTTATTTTTTAATTTTAATTAAGTATTTTAAGTGTATAGCATGAAAGTAGTTATTTATTGACCTTTTAATGGCATCTGTGTTTTTTAATTATTTTATATAGAGTAGTCATATATAGTAAATAAACTTTATAAATTTATTTCAGCCTTAGGGATAATGACAACTCATTATTTCCAGAAAGTTATTGGTTATTTGAAGGGGAATTTGTTTAAAACTAACGTGTGTTTGTGTAATATGTATGTATTATATATATATATACAAATAAATTTATATATATATTTATAAACATTTTTCTATCATATAAATGAAGACAAAATTCAGCTTCTATGAAATCCAGTGATGACATATCCATGTGAAAAATGTTGAGAGAAACTCTTAGGCTATTCCTGGTACATCCGTTATTATGACAAGGAATGAGAAAGTCTTCATATTAGTTAACTATATAAAACATGTGAAATAAGACCCCCCCCACCATGGCTCAGGCTTTTGCTAAAGTACAATAAAATAAAATAAAATCTGTGGGCCCAGGTTCACGACCCAGGACCTCGGGTGGCAAAAATATCACAAAAATTTTGGGTACACACCTGTGGCTCAGATGACTAAGACGGTTAAGGTGCAAGATATGTAAAACCTGTAGACACAGGTTCGAGACCCAGGACTGAGGGTAAAAAAGAAATGTTAAATAGTATTTACTTGAATTTTTTATTGACACTCCCTAGTAGAGTAGCCATTAGGTGCCATCCATATATATCCCACAGTTCCAGATTCCCATCCTGGGGTCAGTAGAACAATCAAGATGAACAGTTAAATGAAATCAATAAAATGGCTCTCTTCCTCATTCTTTCTGCCTGCCTGCATCTGTTTATCTTCATTCCTGCCTGGTTTTCCTTTAAAAATATATAAATAAATGCATACATACATACATAAATACATATTTTATTGACCACTGATAGTTGTTGAGGTTGCTGAATTTTTTAGATGTTTGAACATAGCTAAGACTCTCCAAATTCCTCATGAAAGGATGAACTTTTGGACAGTAGCCATAATTTGTTAAAATATGAATGAGGTGAGTAGATTTCAAAGTATTGAATTATTTATAGTAAAATCCCCAGGATATTCTACATGGCATATTGTTTGGTCAATTTACTCACCAAAATATCACATTTCCATCGAGTTCCTTAGGAATGGCCTCTGGGCTCCTGAAGTGGCCATGCTTCAAAGCTTCTAGAAGTGTTTTCAGACTTTATGCATCATCTTTCTGCTACTGGTGGTGGTTGTAGTGCTTTAATGACATAACCACTGAAAAATATCCATCTTTTTAATTGTTAGTTGCGATATTTGAAACACTGAACTTTAGCTGAAAGTACTTTTTAAATTTAATATACTTGTTTCTATAATTTGCATTATGTTTATGTAAGAGATTAGCATTAAGAAATGCTGGCAAAGTTCTCTGAACTCTGCAAAACTTTTGAAGCTTTTCCATAAGCTCAGTTATTCAAATATAGTCTTACATCTTCATTTTGGTGACTATCAAAGAAAAGTTTAACAATATTACCAAAAGCAAAATTTTAAAATTCGAAACCAATGATAATCACTTTCTGAATAGTAGTAAGAAATTTTGATTATCACACTCTATTAAAAACAAAAAGTTAGCAAAAATCAAGTTTTTTCAGAACTGATAATTAAGAAAAGACTTGCAAACACATGAAGTTTATTATTCAAGAAAATGGCTGATTCTCAGAGAGAACAATGAAGTTTGCCCCCCTTTTAGTTTCACAATATCCTTGAAAAACAGCAGTATTATAACTGCTGTGTCATGAAAACTAGAAGCTAGCAGCACTAGGCAGTGATAGGTGTTTGAAAGTCCCCAAAATCTCTATTTCTGTAGAATTATCCTATTTAATCTACTATTGGGAAATTTTGATTCACAAGTTTATATGTATTTGAAACTGAGAGTTCACTAAGGATCTGTTTCCCTGCACCATTTATTTAAATGTATTAGCAGAATTTAATTAAGATTAACCTGTCTGAGGAAAGCAAAACAACTGGAGAAAATAAGAGACTGACAAGACACTTAAAAAGGAATTAATGGAAAGCAATGTCCATAGGGCTCATTGAAAAGCTCCAACATAATTCTGCAACTTCAGAAAGCAATGAACACATGCAAGAATCTGTACATGTCTCAGGAAATATTTGAGAAATCCCTAATCTTTCATTTTCATCTGATCATGAAGCTCTTCAGAAATAGAAAGTGACAGCAAAGGCAGAGTTGTAAATTATCAATTTGTTTAAAACAGCCCCCAAATTTACATAGGTCTAGATTTCTTTGGACAAGACTGGTAGAATTTTTGGGTCAAGGAGTTAATGAGATCTTTATCTGATCTCCAGATGACAGTTAAGTTAATGAAGCAGAGACTTTATTGGCTACATAGTACAAATGATACAAATTTTAGTGAATTAACTGAATACAGAAGAGTCAACAGAGAGTAAAGAATATCAGGAGCTATAAGAAATAGCAATGAGGGTAGACTTGTCATATAACATATGTTAGATTTACTAGACAAACACTTTATTGTTTTGATAAAAAATAATGTTCAAGGACTTAAAGAAGCCATGTCTAAAGAACTAAAAGAAAGTATAAGATTTCATCAAAGAGATATTATCAGTTAAGAGACTTAAAAAAAAACAATTGCAATTCTGGGGTTGAAAATACCTGAACCGAAAATTTCACTATATTCGCCTGAGGCACTTAGCAACAAATCTGTGTTAGAAGAAAAACTATTTAGCAAACTTAAAGATAATACAATTGAAATTGTTCAGTCTGATGATGAAAAGGGAAAAAATAAAGAGAAATGTACAGAGTCTTAGAGATCTGTGGAATAGTATCTGTTATACTCAAAAAGATAATAGTATATCACCAGAAAATGAAAAGAGAGGAAAGAGGGCAGGAAGAATATTTGAGCAAAATACTTTACAACTCTTCAAATTTGTAAGAGCATTAATTTAAATATCCAAGGAACTCAACAAACCAAGTATGATGCATGTAAAGAGATACATCCAAATCATTCATAATCAACCTCTTAAAAATTAAAGTCTCAAAAGAAACAACAGAGAAGTTACTCATGAAGTACAAGCAGTCATAGTAAGATTGTTGACTGATTTGTTTTTGTTAAGATATCAGGGAATACATAATATAGTATAATGTCATATTCAAATGCTGAAAAAAAAAAAAACGAAGAAAACTATCATTCACATCCAGTCTTTACAAGTAATAAAACTGATAAGATGTCCTCACATAGAAGAATGCATTTGGACCCAACCTCGCATAATATAAAAAATAATTAAAATAGGATCATATGGCTAAATGTAGGAAATGAAACAAAAACTTTTAGAAGAAAACAAAGAAATAAATTTTTGCAATCTTCAACTAGGACAACTGATTCTTAGATATAATAACAAAAGCACAAGCAGTCAAAGAAAATGAATTTGGTATGATCAAAATTAACAATATTTCTGCCTCAACAATCACTTAAGAAAATAGAGATAATTCATATATTGGGGTATCTGCTATTTATCAGAGATATAATATCAGATAATGCTTATATTCTCAGATATGGTATTCTATATAAAATCATTGTATCTGCAAAATAATGTATCTACATATATGATATGAGATATATCTATCAGGTATATATAGCACTTCTAATAAAGCACTAGTCTCTAGTATATATCCAGAGTCTCACAACTCAAAATCAGAAAAACAATTTTTTAAAGTGATAAAGGATTGGAATAGACATTTTTCCAAAATAATGCTCAAGTGACAAAGATGCACTAGAAAAAAAAAAAAGAATACTTCACATGATCACCTAATGGAAAAATAATATAAAATATCATTCTCACAAGAATAACTAATTTTTTAGAAGTATATACAATAACAAATTTTGTCAAGGATGTGTGAATAAATCGGAAACTTCAGATAATTGATAGTGCAGTTGCTAAATAATGCAGCCACTTTCGAAAACAGCTGAGTTTCTTACAATTTTGAACATAAACTTACAACATAACCTAGCATTTCATTTCCAGGTGCAAATGAAAAGAATTAAAAAATGTATATGCAAACAAAAACATGCACAAAGACATACATAGCATTATTCATAATAGCCAAAGCACAGAAATGTTCCAGATATTATCAACAAATGGGTGGACAAATAAATTGTGAATATTAATAAATGATATATTATTCAGCAATGGAAAAAAGACTGAGGAACTGAAAATGCTATGATATGGACAAATTTTGAAAGCTTTCAAAGGAAAAATCAATCACAATAGCCACATTCCAAATGAAATGCCAATGAAATTTAGTGAAATTTGTAGAAAAAGATAAAAGGCAAAATTTTGATAACAGAGAGTGGATTAGAGGTTGCCAAGGACTAGAAGCAGAGGGACCAGTGTGTGACTACTGAAAGTCAAGTTTCTGTTTGGGTTATACCAGTTGCCTGAAATTAATGTGATGATGGCTATACAATAATATCAATACATTGAAGACTACTGAACTGTATATTTTATGATACATCTCAATACACCTGCTATTCAATTTTTAAAACTTTATCAATATTACATTATCATAACCAGAAATACATCAAAACATTCTTTATTAAAAAATAACAACTAAGTTAACTTTAAACCTCTTTCTAGGCACACCCCAGTGACTCAAGTGCTAAATCAGAGCTGGTGCACAGACACAGCAAAGCCCAGGGACCAGCATCCTGGAGTTTGGAGGATGTGCAGAAATGAACAAATAATTTTTTTTTTTTCTCCAAATCCCTTTGTGCCTACTTGCCTGCTTTCTTGCCTGATTGCCCACCTTCCTTCCTGCCTGTCTGGCTTCTTATTTGGGGAATAAAAAGAAACACAAAACTCTTACCAGTGTTTAAATTTGTACTTGTTCTGATTTTCACTTGCATATATATTTATATTCTGAAAAATTGTATTCAATGAATAAACTTAATTTTATTTTGTATGTATACTGAAGGGAAGTTTTGTTTCCTCTCAGAAATTGCTACCTATTGCAAAATTATATCAATATATACATATATACATGTTTATATACATAGATATATATAAATGACTAGTACAAAAAGTGTGTTCCTACATCTTTAAAATTCCTGCTGCATGACTTATCACGTTATCCACTTAAAGGAAGTGCAATAATGTTGAATTAAAATGAAGCCAAGTGTTGAGAGCTTTGGAAAATGTCAAGTTGTTTTGAAATAATATATCTCACTAATGTTGTCCTAAGTAATATGTCTCACTAATGTTCTAGTCTCTATACTGCTGTGAAGTTTAGTAAAGTCATGATATTTTGCAAGGTAAACTAAATAAAATAAATAAAAGTGATTCAATCTCTTAGTTACATAATTTAAAATAACTGTCTTTATACGTCTATGTCAATGGATCCACACACATTTCCATATAAATTTGTTGATCCTATTTATTTACAAAGACTTGCATTTTATTAGTTCTATAAACTGTAGAAGGAGACAGGATAATACAGATGAGAATGGTTAATATTCATGAAAAGTTCAAATGCTTGTCAAAGAAAATAGATCTAACTCAGCTAAGCAGAGAATCCTCAGAATTGCATTAGAAAAAGTAGTCAAACTTGTGCCTATGAGCACCTTTAAATCAATCAGGCAAAGACTTTCTTTAATAGGGAGGGGAAAGCAGGAGCAGCAGAAACATTGTGATAAAGGGAAAGCACGTGATTGAGCAGGTAGAAAAACCTGAACTATTACACAGGAAATCTCTGCTTGTGGTCAGCTGATTCACAGAAGGAGCTCTTAATGTAGGCTGTTGCTTAAAACTAGGGCAATCCAAAATTTAGGGATCTGTGAATGGAAGTGACTTAATCTCAAGGAGTCAAATTGGTGGTAAATAGTGGATGACTGTGGTCATTTGATCACTCTGAAATGTGTTGGAGAGTTAATTATGAAAGACAGACATAGAAAAATAACAATGGATATCACCTATTCCTGTCAGGCAGTCTCTATTAGGAATTACATAGAGAATCATCCACATCTCACTATAAATTCACAAACAATGTATGAGATTTGACTATAGAAAATATACCTACATATAACCTTCAAATAATCTCTCATCATTGAGGTATACCATTTATTTAATAAAAACTATTATTATACTTCCTACGAGTCTGTAGTTGAGACAATGTGGTATACCACATTTTTTTATTAACAGGTTTCAATGATCTATTAAACCACATATTTTGTTATATTTCTTTTGCAAATGTCTGCCACTTCTATTGAAGTTCTAATACTGTCCTGAATTAATTGAAATGTCAAGTGAAAATTGTTTTGCCATTTACACATCTCAAGTATATTTTCCAGCCTATTTTTTTTCTTTATTTGGTAATTGTCCTTGGAAGCCAAAGGTAGTAAAGACTATAAATAATTTAAAATTTGATTAAATATCAAATGAATATCATTGCAATCAACACTATATTCTCAATGTTGTAATTTTGCATTGATTCGGCATGTGAAATTCACTTAGTTATGTTAAAACTATGAATAAAGTAAAATCCTGATTATTTAACACCTAAAGAGTGAATAGGGGTTTTGATTTCAGTAATATTACACAAATAGATGAGAATTCTGAGAGCTTTAGAAAATGTCGAGTTGTTATGCACTGATTAAAAAGTATTGATGTAATTCTTAACAAAACAGGTACAGTAGCACTTGTTGAAAATAAAGATGTGTAATAAGACTAGGTAATGATTATATGTAATATGCAATTTGATTTCAATATTATCAAGAACATCGTAAACATAATACTTAACATTTCTGAATGTCAAATAGTACATATTTTCTAATTAATCATCATAATGATCCCTGCATCTCTTGTCCCAGACCTCACCTAACTTTCCATTTAACAGCAAATGCTCCTGCTATTCAGAAAAGAACTCTTATTTTACTAGCAAGGTCCCTTCCTAAAAGAATGTGTGTGTGTGTGTGTGTGTGTGTGTGTGCATGCGTGCATGCGTGCATTGCCCTAGCACTCAAAAAACATTTGCCATAAGTGCTGCTATGTCTCAAGCATTTCATCTGAGTTTAGATATCATTATTTTTAATTCATTAAATCGCTATCTCCTACATTAAGATGGTCATGATGCACACATGCCTTAAAATGGAATATCAAAATAACCAAAAACAAAACGATCACTTATCCACTTATCCATAGCTTCCACAAAACCACTCTTTTAATGTTCAAATACAAGTATCCTATTTTCCTTTTTCTTTCAGGATTATGGATTCTGCTTTGCCTTTGTTCATCTAGGTCATATGCTAAGCTACATACCTCATCAGCCCATGTTTCAGTCTGTCCATAATGTACAAATATTATATTTATTAGAGTATGCCAATTTAATCATCAACATCCTCATGGGTTTAACAAACTTGTCCAAAGTTCCAAGTTTTATTATAATATTATAACTCAATTTTGTTTCCTCTTTGACTATTATAACCCTATCATTCATTCCTTCAACTCTCCAAACGACTGTAACAGTACTCTAAGAATATGCTGTTTTGCAATACAGTTTTTAAAAATACTTATATACTACAAAAAATAAGAACTCAATGAGAAAATAGAGTAGAAATTGGAGTCAAGTGTCAGAATCAATATTATCAAACAAATGAACAAAATCCCTCTTTAAAACAACTTGTACCATTTTCAGAAACGGGGCATACACATAGCTACACTGCTTGTGGTCCAAGAGTATATTGGTCCAAGACTACTATGGTCCAAAAGTACTATTGTATATTGCTATTTCCAGATTTGTGTGCCTACCTAGTATCTATAAATAAACTAATATTTTAAAATATTTGACTTATGACACATACTTAAAATTGTCACTGTATGCATTACGTTTTAGAAAAAATAAACAAACATTAGCAAATTGAGAAAATAATTCTGTCATAATTGTCACACTAGGAATTTCATTGCTTCCAGATTTCAATATAGAATTTAAGATAGTCACTAGTAAAGGGAAAATATTAACACAGGAATACAAATATTGGAAGGATTTAAAACACTTGAAAAAAAAAATGAACCTTTCTAAACTTCTCTGATCTGCATACCACTGTGCTTTCCATTCTTGAGATTTCTGAGGATCTTTGAAGGGGACCAGCTGTAAAAGGTTCATCTTTCTCCAACAACGCTTTGTCTTAATAATTATTTATTTAACAAATATGTTCAGGGAATAAAATAATGAAGAGAAGAAACTCATTAAGTAATATTTTGGAGAAATCTGTAGCTGTGACTTTAGGGGGATTTTCAAACTAGAAGAATAGAGCAATGTGAAACCATACTCAGAATCCATTCACTGTACACCCACTGCAGCTAACTATGCTTCTAATTGTTTAATGATGTGACTAATAAAACCATGTGGCTCCTTATATGAAAAAGAAATAAAATAGAAAATAGGAACGTATTTATTAAAAGTAGAAAAATTAATTCAAAGACCTCTGGATATTGTAATGCTAATTACCTTTCCCTAACAGGGAATAAATTGATGGGACTGGTAAAATAATCTTGAAAAAAATATTTTTTCAATTGTTTTAGTACTCAGGGAATTAAGACTCAAAAGGACTAACACTAAAATCAGATCCATAATCTCAGTGGGGTAGGAAGAGGTCAAATTTAGCTAGCCATTAGTGATAGTGGTTATGGCAAGAAATTATAGCATACAGTCATGAACATAGACAGAAATGGTGGCTCAGTAATTGGATTTTAGGGAGTAGTCTGAAGCACAGATAATTATTGAAGTATTTCCAAGAAAGCATATTTATAGACAGCTTCTCAATATCTTACTTGAATTGTAGAAATAAAACAAAACAAAACCATCATAGAGTTACATATTTTAATATTATCTGGGGGTGCCTTGGTGGCTCTTATAAGCATAGTAATAGTCTTCACATTTTATTTTATTTAGTTCATATATTAAGGCTTTAAGAAAAATGTTAAAAATGTATTTTAATGTAATTTAATTTTATATAAATAAAGCAACTTATACTACATGAAGTCCACACTGTAATTTTCAAACATTTTCATTAGATATTTATGCTGAATAAAGTGATCATTAAAATTATAGTACTTGAAGTTATATATACAGAGGACTACTTGGTATAGAGATAATGGAAATCTAGAAACTTCATGGACTATTAGAGAGTGCAGTCAAGCTAATGATTTCTGAACATTTCAAACATAAAACAATTTTTTATTCCCAATTAGAGAAGACACGAATTATCTACAGGTCCACATGAGAACATGAATTCTGATTAAATTTTCCTTTAGTTTATATTATATATATACCTGAGATGATGCAACTTTATTTCTCAAAAAATTTGATTTAATATTTAATTTACACATGTTTAACAATAGATCTAATTCTCACATTGGCTGGAATCTTCAACAACAATACTGAATCTCTTGAAAATTCTCATTATACAGGACCACTGTTAAAAAAAAAAAGAAGTGAGATTTGTGTGGGTTGTTTCTACTTCATCTCCTTTCAATTACCAATTTGGCATGTGTGAAAAACTGATGAGTTTTAGAGAATGACTTAAGATGACAGTAACTTAATCAAGTGAAGACTCCAATGTTCACTGCTCTTTTAGAAGTTATTTCTCTTTTAGAGTAAAGAAATAACATTTCAAGAACTTCATATAGTTACAAAATGGTCCCACAAAAATTTTCCATTTTATTCTCAATTATAAGAATTTTTGCAGAATACTTATTTTATTTATCTATGCTCACTTTGATATTGCCAGAAGAGGCAACAAACTATCAATTACCTTATTTAAAATAAGATAACCATTCACTGCTTTTTTTTGCAATATGAAATCAATTTTTTAAAATTTAGTTTACATTAATACGTATTAGTATAGCATGATGTATAAATATGAGTATCCACATTTTATTTACATATGTACTGATATTCTGGATAAATTACTCTCTTATTAAATTATATTATTCATTTATGTATTTATTCAAAATTAATTTGTTGATTATCTACTATGCTACTTTTTATTGTTAGGCTTACCATGGACCTGATTTAAGGGGTTTATATTCTTGTGCTAACAGAATAAAATAAGAAATAAATATAATAAATACAATACCATTTGATCGTCAGTGCTGTGAATGAAAGTGAATAAAAATATAAAATGAAGGATATTTGGAGATCAAATGTTTCTGACATAAACCACTAACATCACCTCTGATTATTTCATCTGTGAGCATCTATAGGAAAAACTTTCCATGCTAAAAAGTAACAAGTTTGAAAGTAATCTTGGTATTTATAAAGAAAAATTAGAAGCAGTGTAGATGCAGTTAAATTCATGTAGGAGAGACTCTTATGAAGTGGTAGATGAAGAAGGTCCTAGAACTACGGTGTCTTTTTAAATAAAAGTTTATGGGGGAGGGATTGCAAGATGTTCATTGAAATTGGTATGAAGTCATTGAAGGATATTGATCAAAAAAAATCATAGGGACTATATAACAAAACATCACACAAGTTGTTTTAGAAAACAGACATAGGGTAATTAAAGTGGCAACAGAAGAATGAATGAATGAAGGAAACTGAAATAAAAGGCTAACAGGCTTACCCAAATCAGGAATGTTGATACCTTGTGGTGGGGTTTGGTATTAGAGGTGGTGATAAGTTGTAAATTGGGTAAATGATTTTAATAGAATTGCAGAAGTAGCTGATGATATGTGAGTTGTGCATCATGGTAGGAAAATCTTTGTCCTGTTTAAGTTTAACATGCAGGTTTTGGTCTGTATTAATTGATTTTAGCATAAATGAAGTTTCACTTTCTAATTCCTTGCTTTTCTGTTCTGCATTATTCTTTTGATGTTACCGAGATTCTTACCAAATCTAGTGATACCATCGGTATGACCCGGAAGTGCTTTCCTGAACTATCTAATATTACTTGATCCCCTTCTGCAAACAGTGCATGTGTGCTGGAGGATGGGGACAGAAACTGCAGAGCCTGAATCTATTAATGTTGCTGTGGGGATGAGGAAGCATTGGAGCGTTGCTGCTGCTCTTGCCTCAGGAAGATAGGGGGCCCTCCAGTGCTGAACGGAACTAAGGGTTCTTATAGATCTTTGAATTTCCTGTTTCTAGTCCTTTTTACAGCTTGAACAGGGTTGTTTTTTGTTATTTTTTAAAATTTTTTGATTCTGCTTTTTGATTCACATCTGACTGCTAGTGATTAAGGGTTGAGCTTTTTCCAGCACAATTTGAGGTAAGAAAACCAAAGGAACTGAACAGGTAGTTATTCAAGTCTTGCTCCCCACGCAGTCTGCCTTGCTCCCCTACCAGTCTACAGCTTTCACTGTTCTTTAATTATTATATATTGAACAATCTCTAAGATACGGAGTTGTGTTTAGAGAGGAGACTGGGAAAACGAATCTATGCCATCTTATTCCAGATCTTGTTTTGAAAAAAGAACTAGACATCTCTATTATTATCCTACTATTATAATTTGCCCTCAACTCCATGCGACTGATATATCTAATAGAGTAGATCTGCTGGGTCATGTCATCCAAATTGTAGGTATACTTTTAACACAATTTATTCCTGTTGGAGAGAACTTTCCTCCTCTGGGAGCCACTCAATGTCAACAGTATTCCCTTTACATGACTTGGTAAATTTAAAAGAATACTATTCTCAGGTGCTGATCATGATGGTTCCAATATTTAAAGAGGTCTACAAAAATATACTTTCTCCTTATTAGGGAAAAGTTCAAATTAAAATAATTTGTCCAATAATTTTAAGGAGATATGTTAGCAATGCCCAAATCATTATCCCCCTAAAAGTTTCATGACTGTTATAATGGTTATTGAAACTTCATAGGGATATTGCCCTATACTCTGGTGCCTTATTATATATCCTTCCATCATACTTAACACTTCTTTCTTATCCAGCAAAAATAATATTATATTATCAATTTAAAGGACTACTGTGGTGACCTGGAGGATGTACAGAAAATATCACTTTGAACGATACTTATTTAGAAAACAGAAGATTCATCATTTCCTCAGAGTAGAAGTGTAAATCTATATTCTCTTCTATCCCAAATAAATCCAAACTGTTTCTGATAATCCCTCCTGATAGTAATGGGGAATATAGCACATTGCCCTGATCAACAACCCATCATGTTTCTAATACCATGTTAATCTAGTATAGACACAAGTGAGTTATTGGAGGTCCATCTTTTTGTAGGGATATTGTGAATTAAATAAGGATATAATGGGGAACACAACTCTCATTGGGTTGTATTAGTATTTTGAATTTCACACTTGCCTGATCAGGGGGTAATTTTATTCTTCCACTCAGCTTTTATCATTACAGTAACTGTTAACCCACAGATCAGGAATCAATGTGATGATTCTTAAAACATCAGATACACTTATTTCAATATATAGCTTTTCCACTTTTCTGAATAACGTGGCTTTTTCTCCTACCATTTGCTTCTATGACAATACTGGTATTTCTACTTACGTTGATATTAGTTTACCTGTTTTAGGTGCTCTTTTAACTATGATTTAGTTGTATCTCCTGAGATTGTTGCCATATGTGTTAATAAATATTTCATGAAGAATTCATTGGCTTTATAACTTTATAACTTTTAATGTTATAACTGTAAGTTATACCCCAACTCACCTTGAATACAGGATCAAGTTCTACACATAATCTTCCAGATTTAAGTACGATAAGTATGGTAGCTAAATTTCATCACAATGAAATTTCCTCTTTTACTAGGTCCAACCGTTCTGCAATCTGGCAATAGTGTGACTGCAGTTATTTTCAGGGAGAAAGGTGAAAATAGATCTAGCGAGAGTAGGCATTGTTTTCCAAGCCACAGACATTTGTAGGAAAATGGTAAAAGCCTTTAACAGGTAAAAATGAGTCACACATCTGTGAATAGGCACTTTAGAAATAACTTGTTTAAGTTTTTTAAGTATTACTTTACATTTCTAAATTCCAAGTCTCCAACATCCACTTCTTCCCAACTAGAGGCAAGACCAACTAAGGCAGGCCCTTGATAAAACTGTCTATAAATAGCTGAGAATTTATCCTTCTCCAGAGTTATACTACTCCTATTAATAATCTTATACCTGATATACTGATATTTCTGTGCTCCAACAAGAGATAATTGTCTTGGCATGGCCTGGTGAAACAGTGGTCAGGTCAATCTCCTATGGAGGAACAAGTCACATACACCTGGGTTCAAGTCCTGGAACTGGATAGAAGCAACCAATGTGAGCAACTAAATAAAAATAAAATAAGGATGCTTCTTCCTCCTCTCTCTGTCTCCTTGCCTGCATTCTGCTTACACCTTTCAAAAAAAAAAAGAGAAAATTGTCTTCTAAGATACCAGAGTAGATTTCTGACTTTCATATCTACTCTTAAATCTGTCAGCACTCTTTATCAATTTTTCGTTGCATTGTTCCAGTGCAATAATGGCACTGAATAGTAGCTTTCTAACTCATTTGTTCTCATAGTGTACCATCATAAAGAATTTTCTCCTATCTTCTTTAGTATCTCATACCATTTTACCATTTGTGAATTTTTTAGCATTCATATTGCTATTCTTTGTTAGAGTTTTTATTGATTTACCTACTGCATTTAATGGGATCTAATTTGCCAGAATGATGTAGTGATCCAGGTCTAAATTTTTACCTGAAAGTTACTTCTAGAAATAATTATGATAAGTAAGCTTCCTAGAAAACTGATGCTTGTATAAAGATTATTAAGCATGAAATTTATTAGAGTTCTCGGTATCCACAGGTGGTATGGAAGTGATAAAAACAGATTATGACAAAATGAACCATTGAACTATAATGCAGTTGCAACAAAAGTTTTAACAAATTCCATGGGCAGCTCTAGAGCTGGGACAATGCTTCTCAATTGTCCTTTTTAATTCAAGGAGAACAGCATTTATATACATATGAATGTCAGTTATTGTTTAGACTTGTCCCTAGTCAGAACATTGTGAATGAAGTAGCTTTGTAGGCTAAAGGCAATTTCCAGAAAGGACTTACCTGAAAGTCCTCAACTTGCAAAACTTTTTCAGAAAAGAAATGTGCTTGAAGGGTATATGATTCAGAGGAACCATTGCAATCACATTCCTTATTAATTTTTAGATCTTTTATCCCTATTCATTAAAGGTTTACCATCTTTCTCTCCACTGTAAGTATAAGCATATTTCTTAGTTATTTTAGCATCTGCGTTAAACATCTACCTGTCAGACAGGAATATTTAAGCTATAACAGCAATATGCTCAGCTCTCACTGGTTTAAATAATTAGGTACATTTCTTATTAACTATGAGTGTCCTGTATTAGTTGTTAGCTTTTCTCAGCTTAATGATTCAAGGGCCAAAAGTAAGGAGACTATGCTTATTAGCAGGTTCTTTCAGTAGGAAAAGATAGAGGATGATGATTCTTAAAAATTCTGCTTTGAAATTATCTGATATTTTTGGTCGTTCTTTATTGAACAAAGCAGCTAATGGCTTCTCAAATCTTCACAGGGGACAAAAATGAAATCCTGCTATGTAGTCAGAGTTTATAATCACTAGTTGATCTATGAATAATCTGAATATCTAAAAATCTGTTCATCTGTGAGCTTAGGGTCTAATCTCTTAGTTTCTCCGCCTTATATAATTTCTAATAATTGTTCTGTCTTAAATTAGTCACTCTCTACTATGGTAAATTTTTAAGAACTTTATTATCACTAACAATTTTAATTCTATAAATTCAATTAATTGTTTTATAAATTAGTTGACAAATTAATTCTAATTACATAAATTTCAAAATCTTGATTTAAATCTTTCTCATATCCCAGCATCTTGTCTTCACAGTTAATATTTTCTAGCACATATTTCAGCATTTATTTCAGGATGTCCAAAATCATTCCTATGAACCTCTTACTCAAATTGTATTCCATGAAGCAAACCGAAATTGTTCTTTGACATACATAATCATTTTGTTACTCAATCATTTCACTGAAATCTTTCAAGAAAACCTCATCTGTAGTAGTTTTGCAAGCAAGATGTTAAAGGTATTGTGGAAAAAAACAGCAAATAAATTTGGGCTTTTCAGATTTTTACACGTGACCACAAATTTAGAAGGCTTATGAATAAATAAAACTATAAAACAGATGCTTTTTTAAGCATTTTTAAATATATAAACAGATTTAATCATTGCAAAACAATTCTGATGTAGTTGCTAATAATACTATAAATTTAGAGAGAGAGACATGAGGTATGAAATATTAAATAACTTGTTTCACTTACTAGAAATAAAAAAGCCAACTTAAAAAAAACAACAACAAAGAAAAAAACATAAGCAATTTCCCTGTAATGTGGGTTCTTTACTCTCTAATTCTCTGTTAATAATATATTTCCTTAGTAAATTCTCTCACTTATTCAAACTCTGCCTTTTTATTCTATATCTGTTGGCTTTTTCCATTACAACCTATTTCTTGCTACTTCTTACACCAAGAAAATAGATGTAATAATGTAAAAACAAGCTCATATTAACAAATCTTTATAATGTAGGAAATCTATTTACTTCTGAACCTATGATGTGTCTCCTATATTGTTAAATATTTGGAAATTTTTTACCCATTTATATCCAATCTTTTCATCAGTGATTTCCCACTCTCAAAACACAACTCAGGGAGTTGGTTGCTATATTTTCCATTCTGTTCTTTATCATGAAATCGTTTTTCCCCCTACTGGATTATTCCTTTTTCTTTTTGTTAGATCATTCTCTTCAAGCTTAAAAATACAGCCTAATATATCACATTAAAAGAAAAAGACACAAACATTTATCTTGATGATGTATTCTTATATAGCTACTACATTGTTTCTCTGCTCCAATTTTTAGCAAAAATATATAAACAGTTCTCCAACAAACTGCTTCACTGTCTCAATATCCCAGTAAAGAAGCAAAAGCTGAATTGATTTCTCCTTGTATTATGATGAAAGAAAAAAGTTTTTTTCAGAACTAATAAAAATTAATATAATGTACAGTATAAGCATATTTCTATGATCAGCAAATGCATTTAATAACTTTATTAAGGATATCATTCATGATATTTAGACAGCATAAATTTTAAAAATCAGTGTTTTCTGTACTCAGTGATTTTTAGACCCTTCCCTTGGGAGAGAGATGGATATTATAGCTGTACTATGATATGGTGATATGGTAAAAAAATCAGTGCTATGAAATTGTTAAATTAGTATTTGGTATGTGAACACAGATTCCTTGATGGTGAACCAAGGTTCAACAGAAGACCACAAAAATGTTGAAACAGATGTTTGCTATTCACAGGTCAGTGAGGAGGTACGCAGCATACCTTTCAGGGTTACACAGGGAGATCAAGACAGGGTGAAGTAGGAGAGAGTAAGGAGAGGATCTCGGTCACATGTTTTTATTAGGGTAATTGGGTGGATTGCTTGGGGTTCTTAGGCGAAGGTCTAAAATCAACTTGTCAATTCAAACAAAAAGCAGAAGGATTTTAGTAAGTTTCTTAAGACTATGGTACATAAGAGGAAGGCCTGAGAGCTGTGGGATACTGTTAATCAATGGGGTTATTGGGGACCTTTTATCAGAAACTTCTGTTTGTGACTCTTGTATGTTTCTTTCTAGGGCTTGGGCTTGTATGAGGCAAAAAGTCAATTTACGGCCTCTGCAGGCTGTTTAACCAAAGTGGAATCCAAGGCAGCAATGTGGTTTAGCTAAAATTTCAATCATTAGACAGACAAGCATGCCCTGATAAAGTTTTGGTTAGGTCCACCACTTCTGGCCAAGCTCAGCCCATGTACATCTCAAGGAACTTGTATTCCTGTGATCCAGCTCCTGTGGAACAATCAAATATTTCTTCCTTCTCTCCTTCTGTCTGCCTAGCTTTCATTCCTGGATTCATCTTTCCTTTAAAAAATAAAAGAAAGGTAAAGCTAATGTTTTATTAAGAACATTAATTGTGGAAGAGAGAACACACACAGTGAACTCACATTTTCAAAAGGGAATGAAATATTTTCCAGATTAAATCATAAAGCAAGCAATCAGCAGTCACCAAGCTCATTGGAATGGGAGAGCTTGATTAAAATCAACCAAAGCTGTTCATCAATAAGAATTCAGACTTTGAATATATACAAACTCTTAAGTTAGTAAGGTCATCAATCATAGAAATAACATTATCAGCACCTTAGAATTATTGATATTACTAGTATTCAATTTAAGGGAAAGAAGAATCTAAAGAGGTAATGAGGAAAAACTTTGTTTTATACAAACAATATTCAAGTCATTTGTGGCCATATTTTCTAAGTTATTTTGTTAGCAACTTTTAAAAACTTGATGTATAGCTATTTTTTCCAAATGCATAGAAACATTAACCCAGAAATATTTATATTTCTAAATATGGTGGACATGATAACTCACAATTAAAGAATATATATGTATTCAAATACACATACATATACATATATATAACTGAATTAGAGCAGCCGTATTTTTTAAATTTCAGTCCAGATTATGATCATCAGGATAAGCACACCAGTCCCTTTTGTAGGCTACAATGTTAAAGAAGCAGATCTCTCTTTGTTACAAACAATAGAATTTAAAATCAGACACAACCTGGTATTTAAAATAAACATTTTTAAAATCTCAAATATTGAACTAATAATACAAGGTGCAGTGTTTTTAGCCATTTGAATCCGTCCCACATTAAGATAAAGGAGCATTGAAAATAGAGCAGTGCTATGATAAACTGTGAAACTGAAGCACATCAGTCTTTTTATAAAAAACGGCTTATTTTTGTCTCTCTAGTGAATCACTAAGTTTCTAATGGATTTGGTATGTGACTATTATTAGAAGACTACTAAAACTTCTGGTTTATAACATTTAAATTATTTTCAGATTTGATCTATAAATGTTTTGCCACCATTCTAGCTACTAAACTCTATTCTATGCTGTTTATGGGACATTTTATCTACAATGCATGGAATTGTGTCACAGTGATGATACTTATCTTTCCAACTAAATCTAGATTTTTTTTTGAGAATGAAAATCTGATCGTCCTTTGATTGTAAGCTTAAAGCAAATAAATGTTTATTATGCTTCTGTTCCAAGCTCAGCTCTGAATTAGTTGCTAAAGATACAGACCTAAACAGATATAAAATCTCTCTTTCTGGAGATAACAGGAGGATACAGACACATAAATAAACAGTTAAATACAACACAGCAAGTGTTATTCCAGAGCTGTGTTGGTATAGACAGTGGATATGACACCCTTGAGGGATTCCTAAAGATACTTTGTGATGTATCAGTTAGACAATAGAAGTCAAACTTCTTATTATCCTTTATCATGCTCAGCATAGAATTATTCATTAGTTCTCACAAAACAAAATATATTTGTTATAAAGTTGGCACATCCTGATGGAGTAGTGATTGAGTCAATCCTCTGCAAAGGAACACATGCCTCATAACCCTGTGTTTAAATTCCAGACCCAGAAGGAGACATCCAATGTGAGCAACTGAGTAAAAAAATTATGAAAGTTTGTCTCCCCTTTCCCTCCCTGCCTGTCTACTTGTTCCTACCTAATCCTGTCCTTAAAAAAAAAAAAAAAAAAAGGTTGATACAGGAAGAACTTAGAAATTATAACAATTCATCAATTCATGCCTATTACCAACTATGTTATGACATTACAAAATTATAAATCATTGATATGCATGTACAAATAAGAGTCACTTTTATAATTCCCTAAATATATATTATCTATCAGTTATGTGTCCATTAGACAGCAATAGTGTTTGGTTAAAATATAAAATGCAAGCAAGTGGTAATTTTATAAGCTGCTCTAAAAAGTTTTGAAAAATTTGTTTTTTTAAATGAGAGCTCATTGTTGGCTAAATGCTCACAAATTTTATAAAATTTATGTTAGGAAAAGATGAAAAAGTTAACTTATTTTCTTCAAAAAAATGCAATTCCTCATACATTTGTCGACTGCATTAGTTTTTCTATTTATAAAAACAAAACAACAATTGAGCAAACAATGCCTACACAGCAAGTTAAAAATATAAGGTTTAGAAATAGCTTTCAAGTATTTTTCATCTGTAATTATTCAACTTTTCAAATGCTGACCTGTTCTTATTTTACTGTGCTTTAATTTAAGACATACAATAAAAATTTTATCTCTGAATGATCATACGTAAGTAATTACATCTTTATTGTTACTGAAAAAGTTTGAATGCTATTCATGATAATGGTTTTTTCAGTCTCTAATAAATATGAATCAGCTTAATGGCATAGCTGAAAATCTGATGCAATTATATATGGAGTTTGAAATCCAAGTTCTAAGATTTTGTATTAAAAAACAGCAGTTTGAAACATTCAAACTCTCACTATACCCCAAAAGAATCTCAAAAAATTAAAAAGTAAAAATAGCTGAGATGCTTAAATGACCCAAATTCAAAGATTTCACTTTAGTTGGGGTAGCGTATTATAATGGTAGGTACATTTTTATAAATCCATCAAGTGATTTTCTTGCATAAATATCTATGCAAGAAAATCACTTGGATCGAAGCATAGGAAGAGGAAAATTCAAGTTCTGTGAATGGATATTGAGTTTCACAGCTCATGCTTTTTTGAAAGACCCATCCCTATATGAAGTAAGAGTATGTTGTATGAAACACTATGTTTAATTTGATATCAAAACTTCTCAATGATATCAATGTCTCTCAAGCTTGAATATATACATGTATTAAAGAAACATGTTTGAATTTTTGCCAAGTAATCAGTGGCCAGATTTATTCTTGTTTATGAAACAAGCAAAGACTAAATTTCTCTCTGTATTTATCTCATCTATAGCATCTACCTGTATCTCTATCCTTCTCTGCCTAAATCATCTTTATGAATATAGGCAATGATTTCAAGGCAACAGAAGATAGGATTTTTTCTGATAGACAGAAAACAAACAAGATATTTTCCTCTCTACCTTGAGAGAGTTCCTATGCTGGATCTAAAGTTTTTTGAACTGCAGGGAAGCAGTGAACTTTTTAGATGACCCTGATAATTGGCTTGTATAGTGATTTATTCAGTGGATGTACATGCTGTGAAATCCTTATTTCTTGGAGTAACAGCAGGGAAACCAGAGACTCCAGGTACCTTGTATATCAAGAAGATTAAATATTTGTGAAGCTCAAAAGAAGCTACAGGGATTTTGAGAAGTTGTTTACATGCACACGTGTGCGTGTGTGTGTGTTTATTTTACTAAAAATCTTCAAATTAACTCACAAGCTGTTAAACAAGTCTCATAGACTTAAAATTGATTTTTTAAAATCAATGTTATTTCTTAGATTTCCTATATATCATATTCATGACTAACTTGTGTCTGCTGAGATTACAGTTTTCACTAACAAGACCAATAAGTTTTTCCCAATTGCAATATAATCTGATCTCATTTGGACTGACTACTAATCTATTTAACTCAGTGTGCTGACTTTGTAAAAAGATCGTTATTTCATATTGCCAATTAATTCTAAAATTTACTAAGAGGATATCTCTTGAGGAATGCTCGTTTTGTAAATAATATGTGGTATTGACTTACAGAATACCTAAGGATCCAAATATCTTTAGAGTCAAATCACATTTTACGTAAAATGTTGTATAGTACTCTTAAGTAGCAATTCAAATATGTTGTTTTTAGCATACCCAACAATCAACAAACTCAACTCATTGAGGAGTTTTGCTGAAGGACTTTTATAGCACATTTATCTAAATTGTCACATATATGTAATATATATAGTTTATGGAATAGACTATATATATAAATGTTTTACTTTCATAGTCAATGATTTGCCATTTGTGTTCCTTGAATTAGGAAAACAGTAAACTGTCTATAAGTCACAGAACATCTATACAATATATTGTTAGGATGTGATCTTGGAACTGAGAGAATATTGTCGTCTTCCTATTAATTAGGCATGAGATTCTGGGGGTGTGTCTCTCAATACTTAGGCAATGCTCTCCAAATCCAGACTCACTCTTATAAAAAATGACCAGTATGTATTTCTCTATTGATCACAAGACAGTTTACATCTCATGAAGATCACATATGTTTTGTTAAGTGATGTGTCAAAAGTCTAGAAATAGCAAAATTAAAACCATCAAATCAATAAATTATTTAGTAATAGTTTAGTTGTATATATAAGAAAAATATATGAATTAGAAAGTTTCATACTTAAAACTGATTATGAAGCTCAGGGACATGAAGTTTCAGAATGTCTTATAAAGTGAAAAGAAGAGTTTTTTGACCTTTACAAAAATTGGTTATTTCAGTAGGGCTTTCCAGAAAAAAAAGCATTGTTTAAAAGTGATTTTCTTCTACCATTTTTTAAAGTTATGTTAAGAATTTTTTTGTGAATATGTGAAGCATTTACCAGAAATAAATTTTTTCACCTATGTTCATGAAATGAGCTGCATTTACTTTTGAATACATTGATTTTGACTTAAGATTTTATCTGTATATGGATCTATATAGGCAATATTTGAATCCTGCTACCAGTTTTTCTTAATTTTAGCATGTAAGATTTTGTCATTTTTATTTGCTTCCTCTATTAAAAACACTGGGTTTGCTAGAGTATTGTAAGAAAAAGAAATGCATACTTAAATCCATATGATTCTCTGGATGGATGGATAGATAGATAGATGAAGATAGATCTGAATAATAAAATATCACAATTTCAAAATAGAATATTCTCAAGAATTTCCTTGGACAGATAATAAAAGGGTCATACCAAGATAAATTATGCTGCTACTCTTATTGCAGTCAACTATTCTTTCTTGTCTTGCATGTTCTGCTGAGAGGATAATTAACTTGGAGGAAACGGAGAAGCGTTTTGTTGTCATATTGCTTTTAAACCTATTTGTTATTCAATATTGTTCCCTTAGACTTGAACTACCATCATTTTCTTCTATAATTTATTCTATGTGCCAATAAAATCTAAAATGTGGCAGGTTAAATACTATTATTAATCTTTATTATTCAAGATGTTTATAGCAAGTTTATTCATAGTTGCACTACTTATATGGAATAATGGTAATCTTTAGTAAGTAAGTGGATAAATAAACTGGGACATCCAAACAAAGGAAAATTTTCCATGACTACAAATAAATGTCATCTACATATGAAAAGACATGAGGGAATCTTAAATGCACATTCTAAGTAAAGGAAATGCCATTTTAAAATGTTGCATTCTATATGATTCCAGCTATGAAACATTCTGAAAAGGGTAAAATGATTAAAACTATAAAAAATTCAGTTAGCTGTTGCCAGAGGTAAGGGAGAAGGGGGAATTAATAAGTGAAACACAGAGGATTTTTAGTTCATTAAAAATATTCTGCAAGCTTCCATAATGATGAAAACATGCCAATATACATTTGTTTAAACCCATAGACTACAGAACAGCAAGAATAGATCACATTGTAAACTATGGACTTTGGGTGATATTGATGTCAATATGGGTTAATTGGTTGTAACAAACATCACTTGGGGGATATGAAAATGAGGGAGAACTATGAATGTGTTACAGCGTTAGGAGATATAGGCAAAATCCCTGTACTATCCCCTTAATTTTGCTGTGAATCTAAAACTTCTCTAATAACATTAAAATATTATTTTTAAAAGTACGCTTATTTTTAAAAAATTTTCATTACTCAACTCTGAAATATCTTTGTCAAATATTCAGTCATTTTTGTACTTCTATAATTATGATGGGGTCTTCAGGGCAAAACACAGTTTAAATTGCTTTCAATTTATTAAGGCTATTAATGAACATAGAAGGAAAGCAATTAATTATAATTAGGCTATTAGCAATTGTGACAAATAGTACAATTTGCCTCAAATTATCAAATGAAGGAGCAAATGGGAGAAAGGGATAAATAAATAATCTAAGACAAATTAATGATGATCTGGATGACTTCTTCAGTTAGTATAGTGTTGTATCAATCAGGGCATAATTTCAGTATATAACAGAGAACAAAATTTGACAATAGCTTAAAGAGACCTGAAATTTATTTCTCTAATATAGTGTCCTGGATTTAACCTGGTCTTTTTAGGGTTTGTAAAAGATCTCTGTACCAAAGGTAATCAAGTACCCCGTCTTCTTCTGCCATGCTGATGTTTTGTTTCACTGTGCTAGACACATCTGTATTTTACAAAATGGAACTATGTCAATCATATTCCAGGAATCTGGATTTTTTAAAAAAGAGAGAGAAGGTATTCTATTTTCTTGAAGAAAACTACATGGAAATTGTATTTCTCCCCACACTTGGGGCTCCAAGATTTAAAAATATAAAAAATTCAGAATACTCGGCAACATTTCAATTATAAACAACAAACATTTTATCATAAATATATCTCTTGCATTGCTAGATCATATTTATATTAAAATAGAGGGACATATAACATTTGTTGCTTATCTTAAATTCTTTTGATTTGACTGTTCTTTATCATTAATCAGAAATAAGCTCATAAGTTCCTCGTGTTAAGGAAAACAAAGAAATAGAAGATTACTCCACTGTCTTTCAACCAGCTGAATATCAAGGGTTCTATGATTTACAAATATTGGAAACAGAAATATAGTGTCTATCAGTAGTATCTTCCAGGATTTTTATGGCCACTAAAATATCAGTCTTTCTATATCAAATGTGGAGGATCTAGTGATAAATGAAAAAAACACCTAAAAAATATATTCATGCTTATTATGATTTACTATTTCTAAATCCTGCTTGCTTCAAAATGTATAGATTTTTATGCCCTTACTTTCTGTGTAACCTAGATATTTATGTCATGATAGCTTCAAGGCTAACAACTTAACTTATTGAAGTCATTGAAGACTTTAAGACATTTGCAAGTTTATTTCTTCTGTTGATGATGGCATTCCAGCAAGTTTGCAAAGTAGATATAAGTTAGATATTTTTTTAGTTTTTCATCATATGAAATTACTCAACTTTGATATTATAGGGAGAAACACAAAGAAACCTCTGAAATAGGAATCATAATGACAGTTTTAACCATGCTTTTTAGAGGCTTAGTAATAGAGATTCTAATTCAAGTTCTTATTCCCAAAGTCCATTATTCTTCTTACAAGTCAAAATTTTAGTTTTCCAAATTTCTTTTCCTCCTCTCCCACTTCTTGCTTCTCTCCCTTCTATATTGCAGCTATTACTATTATTTTATTATATCTATAGAAGAGTGACTACTGATATATAGTCAATGCTAGTATTATTAAATGTGTATTAATATTTGTCTCTAGTAAAAATTATTTTTATTCTAGTTCTGTCATTAAACATATTTTTCAATTTTCATGGCTGCTTGTATAATACACATTTCTTTTCTATTTTTAAGGGATGAATTTATTAAACTGTACTTAGTTAAGGAAAAAAGTCCTGGATAATTCCACGATGCATTCTCCTTTCTATTAAGATTAGTCTATCATCACTCTAGCTATAGCCATTGAATCACTGATAGCCACCACTTATTTCCACCTCTCAAATGTCTTGAAATATGTAATATGCATATTTATTGTTACATTTGATAAGTAATATTTATCTGAAATGACAGAAATGACAAATCCATGTTTTGTCCTTTTTATAAAAACAAGGAAACCATTCTATCCACAAAAATGTTTTTGCTTTCTCTTGAACAACTGGGGAGTTAAAAGAAGTGTGATTTCTGTGTTCACCTTATCTGCAAAAACTATGTCAAGAATTGAATTCTACATTAAACCTCAAAATTTATCCCAAGATTTTTATTGCTCAAAGCACCAGATTGTCATATAAATACATATTAACCAACATAACACTAGGAAGGAAATTGAAAACATCATTTTGAGAGAAATAAGAATTATTACTTCTGTTTTCAGTCATCAAGTATATTTTAAATGTTTGGTTAATTTTGTTAAGTTTTTCCGTTTTCATTAAAACATATGGAAGATTGATACAGAAAGACTTACATTAAAAATCTACAGACCTACATAAAAAGTGAAGCATGTAACCTTAATATTGTTACTACTGATGAAATCATTTTGTCAACATTAATGTGTTTCCTCAAATAAAGTTCTCTCTGCCTTTAATAGAATCAGGAAGTTATTAAAAACACTGAGGAAATTTAATTTAAACCAGTCACTTACATTCACATTGTTTTTTTATTCTATCAGCTAATCTATTAAAATACTATTTAATTTATAAAGAACTTTATAACAAATTAATTTTTTTCTCTTCTTTATTTAAAATTACTTCAACGAATTTAACTTAACTATGCCAATACTGAAATTTAGGCTGATATCATATTTTTATCTCAAGTTTATCTAAAGAAATTCCTCATTCTCTGTATCTACTTAATATTTTATATAGAATTATCTGTTGCATATATATGAGCTTAAGTATAGGCCTAAATATCTTTGCAAATTTATAGTATCTAAATCATATATACTAAGAAGAGCTTACATACATTTTGTATTTCTAAGACATGTCATTTTTAACCTCAGCTAACATATAACCAAAGAGATTTCAATAAATGGGAGACAAAATGAGAAATCATAGAATTTTAGTACTGCCATGTTTTGTTTAAAGACAGGAATACATTTTGAAGAATGAATCAACAGATGGTTTCATTGTTGGGTGAAGGTCACAGAGTGTAACTACACAAACCTAGGGAATACAGCCTACTACACACCTAAGCTGTATGGCACCCTTTTGGCACTTCAGTCATATACACATTCTGTTGTTGAAGGAAATGCTGTTAGGCGACACTTGACTATAGCAAATATCAAATATTTTAAATAGGTAAATATTTCTAATATATTTGGACAATGTAACTAACGAAGGTAAATGTTTAGGTTATATGCTCCTCAAGTTTACTGTACTCTATATTGTTAGAAACAAATCATTATACTTGGATCACAGAGAAGAAAGGGAAGGAGACATTAAAAAGTGATAATAAACTTCTCAGAGTGAAGAACAGTTTTTTTATCTGGATTGTATTGTATTGTGTTGTGTTTTTTTATCTGGATTGTGTTGATCATGTCAAGACCAAAACTTAACTAATTTTACACTGTTAGTATGTAGCAATTACCACTTAATACATCTAGGTAACAAGAGACAGGACAAGGGTAGATAGAGACTGAAGAGTAAAGAGAAAAAAATGACTTTTCATTACTTCATCTCCTTCAGTAATCATATCCCCTGTGATATTTGATGTTGTCCTTCTGTGGTTCTTTCCCTTTGCCCTTTTAAACATTTATTTTCTTTAATAACCTGTTACATGACACATTTATAACAGCTGGTTATAAGTTATAACTGCTGGTATTTAAAGTTATATATCCTTGATATGCATATTAATATGCACAAGTCTCATGATAGAGAACAGAAAATTTGGTTTCTTTCAAATGCATTAAAAATAGCAAATAGACTATTAATGAGGTCATTGTGATTATAAATGTTAAAAAAAGGAACAACAGTTCTGAAATGATGACATTTATGACAAACTTAGGTTACCAAATGAAGATTAAAATATCTAACTTAATTGCCGTTTCAACCCCTCCCAGCAATATAATTATGACCAGTCCAGGTCAATAATAACAGACAACCTGCATGTTGAGATGTCTGTAACTCCCTGTAAAAGCGGGTGACCTTACCTGAAACAATTTCATCTTTTGTCAAAATGACTCCTTGTTCCTCCTTTTTCATGCCTATAAATAGCTTTTATTTTGTACAATCCCTTATAGCATCTTCTTTTCACTAGATGAGATGATACCTGATTTATAAATCATTTAATAATAAAGCCCATTATTTGATCTTTAAGTTTACTGAGTTCATTAATTTTTTAACAGAGGTAATGTTAAGTACCTAGAAGCCAGGCATTGAAAACAAAATTTACTAAGCATTTGATCTATTCAATAAAAATAGTATGTGAATAATTTTCAAAACAATTTACTCAAATGAAGACATAGTTTTTTAATGTAATTTTTCAAATGTTATAATGCTGTTCTTGCAAGTGATTTACAAATAGTTAAATGAAAAAACTTTGAAATTCACATAATTCTGATTTAATGCAATACTGAAAATTAGAGAGACTTAAAGCAAAAAATATTTTCTAAAATATATACACTATTATTGCAAGTTAAACTGATATGAGTTGCAGATGGAACCTTGCTCCAGAAGGACTGGAGACTGACAGAGGAACAGTAGGGTGCCTCGGTTTTAGTGGATCACCCAACTAGACACCAACATGTAATGTTGATATTGTTTTTCAGCATCAGCCTCCTGTTCAGTCACTTTCAGCACTAAATTATTGATAATTCAATCATTTTTAAATTTTGTTAATTATCAGTTATATACTAAAAGGCATTATAATATGATCAGTAACCAATAAAGACTATTTTCCCCTTTAAATTGAAATACAATCTTTCTCACAAAGGTCCATTCAATAAAAGAATGTTATACTTAACATGATGCATATAAAGCAGTGAGAAAATAAATCCTTTTCTTTATGTCTGTGTCTCTCTCTTTCTAGATATATATATATGCATATAAATATATAATGATTGCAATCAATATTTCATAGCTGTCAATGTTTTATATTTGCATTAATTTGATCATTAAATATTAATCTAAGTCTATTATTATTTGTATTTTGACAATGAAAGGGAAACATAAAATTAAAATTTTCCCTTAATTCTGAATCTGACTAAAGGTCAATAATGTTCAGTTTTACATAGCACTGAATAAAAGTAACAAAATCAATCTCAGGCATGATTATGAAATAAAATAAAAATGAATTAGGAGAAAAGCAGTCTATTTCAATGTAATGCATTATGAGAAAAATTAGGATAAGTATGATAATATTATTATAGACAAATAATTCTGATAACATGTTATAGAACCAGCATATTAAGAAGGCAAAGATATAGTGTGTAATGATTGTTCCGTCAAGACGGAAAAAGGAGAACTATTTAAGAAATGGAGGCAGGAATTTGGAGACCAGATGAAGAAAATTTTACTAGTGTTTAAAATAATTTTATCAGCAGTATAGGTTATCGTATTATATATTTATGTTTTTATAGCTCTTAACCTATATGTTATATAAGCTTTGTTTATATATGCATAATTAATGTTTTATATATTTTATCATATATAATATATAACCATATTTTACACGTATAAGCTTTTGCCTTCAAATACATGCTTATGGTACATATATACACACATATACATATATACACATATAGAAAGAAATCAGTTTATATCTACGTAATAATGTAGTTATATGTACTTGATATCATCAGATTTCTTACCTTTGGGTTCTTATGTCATCATGTGCCTTAGATATACTTGCCAACAGGATGCCAGGTTGTAAGATATCGAGAGTACAGTAGTATGTGTGCAATTGTACCAAGATTTTTCAACAACAAAACCCAGAGTTTGGAAAGTTGTAGAATTCAGACAAAATGACCAAGTTTCTCCAAAGATACATTTTAAAGAAATTACAAGGAGGGAAGGAAAATCTTTAGACTAAAAGAGATATAAGGCTATGTTCAATTTAAAAAAAAGGAATGAGATTAAGCGATGGTGTAAAGAGAAGGGCATATGGCAATGTTATTAAAAATGCAAGGGTATGAGGTCTCTCAAATCAAGATAATGCGCATACTTTTCTAAGATGGCTGGCATGGTTCATACGGAAGGTACCTGAAGGGTTTGCCAGTGTTCTTTTCCTTGACCTGGTGATAATTGTCATATGATAATTCTTAATTAGGTTATATATATATGATCTATGTGATTTTATTTTCCTGTGCACTATTTTACAATAAAAAATGCTTAAAATTTGTTTAAGAACTGAGTGCTAAAATCATAAACACTAAGTAGACTTCTCTGAATTTTCTTAGGACTTTATATTGCCAATAGAAAACTGGGAAAAATTAAAAATAAGTATTAAAGGTAGAGTTCTGGAGAACTGGTGAGAAATCACATCAGGGAAATAATAGCTTGGATAAAGTTTACAGAGAAAGTGATAATATATTAATTTGCACAGTTTTAAAATCCATTGTATTTTTATACATAAAGTGGGATGAACAAAAATAATGCGTCATGAATATGATGTACCTGGAATGAGATCATTTGTTTTCACTAGCAGCATCTTCAACTTGTAAAGGAAAAGCAACACTTCATACATACGATTTAAGAAAATTATTGAGTATTGACTTTTCTAAAGATATTAGAGAGGACGTGGGTGAGAAAATCTTGTTATATATTTACACATATATATGTTCTATGTATACATATATACATACATATAGATCAGAGCTGTATTCCAAATTCAAGATATGAATTACACGATTCCCACTAAAATAATCTCCCAATTTTCTTTTGTATGTCAATACTTTATGCTGAATTCTTCCTCAACCAGGGATTTATGAATTTTCAAGAAAAAATTATATTCTCAGAAATAATACCTTCTCATTAATAAGGCTTGAGTTCTCACTTATATTAGATTCTGTGGTGGGCAAAGGAAAAGTTCACTTGTTTCTCTAAGGGTCTTCACAGGGTGAGCTGAGGAACAAATTAACATTAGGCAGAATTTTTAGTAAAAGTCCAAATTTAATTACACATGCATCAAGAATTTACGTGGTGGTAAATTAAGATGTAGATGAAACAGACTCATATTTATTTCTATCATGAAATAAGGCCTGGAAAGGGGACTTGGGCTCTGAGAGGAGAGGAGGATGTCACCATATAGCAGGCAGAAAATATTCATCTTTTTTCTAAAATTGAAGGTAAATAACTCCCCTTTCAACACTCTTCTAAAGAATAGGAACAGGAAATTAGATTCGGAAAACAGTGGAGGCCCAAGGTAGGGCTGATGGCTTCTTTGATTAAAAGAAGGGCTAAAGATTTAGAATAACTGGAGCTTCTCCTTGTTGCAGGAGCTGTTCTCCATTCTCCCTGGTTCTTCACGTCTAAATGGAGCATATGCAATAAACCCATTCTGAGAGACTTGCAGTGTTCTGTTTTAGTTTCCTCAATTAATAATATGAGATCCACTTATTTTCTTTCAAGAATATTTAGTTTCTACTAGTATTTGCTATTATAGTTTTAATGATTTTCTAAGTTCAGCTGGAGGATAGTATGCCAAACAAATGTTTTTTGTTTTTTTTTTTTCAGTAAATGTCTAAAAAGGAAGATGAACATCTATGAAAGTATAAATCATCTCACGATTTCACCATATGTTAAGGGCATTAAAGTAAGAAATACATTACCGAGGGAAAATATATTTGATGATAATAAGAATGTTTAATGGAAGATAGAGGTAAATAAATGGAAAAAATGCCAGGACTTTGAGATGTTGAAGAAAAAATTAGGAAAGCTTGTTAAACTGTAAAACATTGATTCTGAGAAATGGCTGTTAGAATATAAATATTCATCAGCATTAAAATGGACAAATTCATAGAGTATTGCTATAAGGAATCCGTATTCTAAAACTAGGGGGTGTACTATGAGATCGTGATTTAGAGTAAGAAATACATATCGTTCTCTACTCTTGCTATCATCTGAATAGTGTGCCCCCCACTACCTACCACCCTACACAAGTCTAATCCTGTTGAAATCTTAATGCTCAATGGCCAGTTGTAGTGGGATTTGAGGTTCATTGGTGAAATAATTTCTAGACATTTTAAATCAGCAGAATTTTCCTAAACAAGAGCAATAAAAGGCTGTTATTATTCATTAATTGCCCCTGGAACTCACACCAGAGTTTATGTAAATGAGGTTATTTTGGGTAAAAAACCTAGATAACATAAAAATTGTAGAATATTTGTCCTCACTGTTGGTGTCCCAGGGACTCAGCAATAGAAGCTGGGATTTTTAACACCTCAATTTCTGCAGAAAAGGAGGGTCAGGAGGTTGATTTCATCACTAATAGGCATTGCCTACATGAGAAACCTCCATAAAACCCCACAAGGACAGGATTCAGACAAATTTTTTATAAACTAGCTATGATACATTGAGTCCATTCTAATAATTCAGAGTAACCCGGCCACCCCATCTCAAGATCCTAACTTATTGATACCTACAAAGTTCTATTTTTCCATGCAAACTGAAATACTGACAGATTCAAGGGATTTAGGACAAGGTCGTATTTAAAAGGCCATTATTCTGTCTGTCACGAACACTTTACTTCAATGGGTATATGTAAGTTCACTAAATACTTAAATTTCTGGTTAATAAAAATTTCATTTGATTATAATGGAAATAATTGAGGGTTTTCCATAATAAACTAGAGACGAGTCTATATTTAGAAAGAAAATAAGTGCTATCACTTTGAGTGTCCTTCAGTGAGTAACTTAGCTATAATCCGTTTATATATCTTTGAAATTATTGTAAGATATTAAGTGAAACTCATTAATTGCCAATATATGAATGAATTGTGACTTTCATGGTGATTTCTTGTGGTTAAAATGTTTTCCCACCTTGTAATAATCACATAAGAAAATAGATAATTAGTAATATATTTGAAAAAGATAACAGCAGAAAGTTGTTGTCATAATTATACATAGAACTGACATATTTGTGACATACAGGAAGACTCCTAATTCTTGAGCCACAGAAGAGATGCTGAGAGACCATAAAACAGCTATTATGAAGTGCAATCAGACGTCAATTGAATCCTGCAGGCTATAATGATATGAAAAGGATTACAAGGAGAAGGCAAATTACAGGGGCAGTGGTGGCAAACGCCGACAGATCTTTGGGATGTTTGTATCACACTATATTCTCTTGTTTTAGTTTTATGATACAATTTTCATGTAGCTAGGCAGTTGAAAAATAGTTATGAGATAATTGTGACAATATAGACTGCACTGTACACTAAAGAAACCACATAACACAGAACATGTAATCTCACAGCTTTGCATATAAACTTACCAGAGTCTTTGTAATGTGTCATAGACTGAGTTTATTATTAAAGAACATGTCCATGTTTTAAATAAATTATAAAGTAAAAGCTCATTAATACTTTTGTCCTTCCAGAAAGCTTGTTTTCAGTACACAAAAATGTGTGATTATTTCTCACTCAGCAGGGGCAATGTAATATGTTCCAGCAGTGTTCGTGTATTTTGTTTCCCCATATCTCAACTAAGAAGTTGAATTAACTTTATTAGTTCTAAAATCCTGAAAATCACTTTTAGGTGGGGATAAGTGGAAATTTGCCGTGAAGTTTGATTGCTAATTATTTTCTTGGTCTGAAATTGTTTAAATACCTGAACTTTTATTGAAACCCATTTTCATCTAAAATTTAAAATTGTGTTTACTAACATGAAATATGTGATATGTTTATTGCTTCTATTTAGCTGATTCTAACATATAGAGAAAATTCAGTCACTTTAATTGGAAGGCCAAGCTAAAGCAGGAATTTCTAATAGTAATAACTAAAATATATTGAATACTTTCCTTGTTGCATATGCCTTTCAAAGCCTATGTAATTTCTTTATCTTTTCTTCCAGGAATATTAGTTTTTTAATTTTACTACTAAAAGTTGAGGTATAGAAAAATAAATTAGCTTACCTGGTATCATACCACTTTTCTACCTTAGACCCCAGTGGAGCAGAAACATGAAACTTTGGGAAAAGCTAAGACAGAAGTTAGAACAAAGGAAAAAAAAATTATCTATGATTGCATAAAGTATATAGGTGAGTTGGATTATAAGAGAACAACTTCAGGGAAAAAAAATATCAAACTTATAGTGACTTAATGAGTTAACGATCACGTTTCATTTTGCTACAGAAAATATTTTTATAGTATGCAATTTGGGGAGTAACTAAAGGTGATAAACTGCATAATGAGAAAGGATTGCAAAAAGTAAAATAAATGAAAATCATCTAAGTAATTTAGTTAAAAAATATATTTATGTCAAAGATATGTGTTTAAACAAAAATTCTGCCAACTGGTAAATTAAAATATCAAAAGGTATATATCAAAAAAAATTTAGCTTCACATAATACAAACATCTTCATTCTTAATGAAATTTTAAAATGTTTAACATTGTGGATAAGATTTATAAAATATAACATGGAACTAGTGTTTTTAAAAAGTACTTTTATAATGTGAATTATCTAATAAGCTTAAACAAACACAAAAACCATGGTAAATTAAAGATTTGTTATTTTAATGCGTGACATATCATAAAATTAAATAAAACTTTTCAAGATGTTATTGTACCACATATTTAAAAAATATTTTTACATATGAAATAATTATAAGTATCTGATCGCCTCTCCTTAATGGGTCCAAATCTAATGTGTAGTAGTTTAAATAGGAAATAGTTGTGAATCATTAATCCAACAGCACTTTCTACAACTTAGTCTGCATGTGTGATTGAACTCAAACTTGTTTCTTCAAGACCTGTCACCTCTCCAGTTCCTCTCCTGGATAGAATCTGATATGAAGTGGAGCTTCAGATAAGTTAATAACAAGAAAAGGTACAGAAGTGGGAAGAAAGTTGGATGCCTGAATCCATATGATACTCAATCTTTCTGAACTAAAGTGTAGATTACCCATTTCACTTGCTGGTGATTGCTTTTGTGTCAATAGTTTTAACTACTTTCAGGAATTTCTTGAAAATGGTCATTTTCTGTCAGTATCAAAGCTTCTGGATGCTATTGATACTTTTCTCCCCAATTCCAATCTACTCTGGTTCATTGATGACCTAAAATTATAAAGAGATATGTAACCATAAAATAACAGCTGCAGCTTTCAGGAAATATGGTGCCATCTGATCAACATGGGCAGGTCCTGAGAAATTGGGAGCTCCTCCTCCATTCCTAACCATCTCTAGTCTCTAGATATTAGCCTAAAGTACTGTATGGTATTGAGGTGGGTATGTGCAGGGCTACTCTCAGAGACAGATCTGATAATATTAATCATTAGGGATGTCCTGTTTTATGTACTAGAAAAATATTTTATTTTAGGTAGACTTAATTTTTCTGTAATAGACATTTTGGAAATGATCTTATATTACTGATTCATTCTTGACATGATTATAAAGAAAAATAAATACATTAATTTCATTGTTGAGGTAACTTTCATTTACAAAGTAATATAACTTGTTATGTACAAAGTCACTATCAAATACACGATAACACATAAACTTATGACTAAGTTTCTAATCCACTACAGTCCTCGGGACCCCAACACTAGTTATCTCCTTCCCCCAATTCCCTTATCCTCTGATAATCTCGATTCTAATGTCAATGTACAAGGGTTAGGTTTTCATTTTTGTTTTTATTTATTTTTTGGTGGGGAAGTGAGGTAAACCCACATTTGAGTAAGATCATTCAGTACTGATTTTTCTCTTTGAACTTATTTCATTTAATATAATTTCATCTAGTTCCATTCATGTTGTTACAAAAGGAAGTATTTTATTTCTTTTAGGACTGCCTATTATTCCATTGTGTATATATCCCATCTCTTCTTTATCTACTCATCTGTCAAAGTGAGCTAAGGTTGTTTCCATTTCTTGTCTTTTGTAAATAATGTTGCAATAAGCAATGGGAGTGTATACATCTCTTCAAATTAATATTTTTGTGGGTTTGGGGTAAATATCCTGTAGCAAGATTATGTGTTGAATTTACAAATTCAATTCTCTTTTTTAAGAATTTCAATGACATTTTCCATCATGAGTGCACCAGCTTACATTCCTCCAGCAGTCTGTGCTTTGCCAATACTTGGTGCTTTGGGTCCTTGGGATAACAGCCATTCTCACAGATATGAGATATCTCATTTTTGTTTTGATTTACATTTCCCTAATAACAAGAGATGAGGATTATCTTTTCATGTGCCTGTTGACCATCTGTATGTTTACTTTTGAGAATGTCTATCCAGAGCTTCTGCCCATTTTCTTTTATTCATGTTTGTTTTGCTTTTGTTAAGTTTTATAATTTCTTCATATATTTTGAATAGTGACCCCTTGTGAAATGAATGATGTTCTAATATCTTATCCCATTTAGTCAGATGTCTTTTTGTTTGGATGATAGTTTCTTTTGTTGTGCAGAAGTTTTTTAGTTTGATATCTTCCTATTTGTTTATTTCTTTTTCCACTTGCTACTGGATTTTAGTCTCCAAAGACCTCTCTAAGGCTGAGTTAATATAGGTTATTACTTAAGGTATCTTCTATATATGTTATGGTTTCCAGTCTTATATTTATAAGTCTCTAATCCATTTTGAATTAATTTTGTGTATGGTGTTGGAGTGTAATCTAGTTTAATTCTTTTGAATGTGTCTGTCCAATTTTTCTAACACTATTTACTGAAAAGTCATTTATTTCTCCACAGTGCTTATTTCTGAATACTTAATTCTATCCCACTGATCTGTTCATCTGTTTTGAGTACAGTAGTGTACTATTTTGATTACTAATTGGTTAAAGTTTGAAAACCCAGAATGCAATACCACCACTTTTGTTCTTTTTCACGATTGCTTTAGCTGTTCAGTGTCTTTTTTAACTCCATAAAACTTTTAAATTATTTTATTCTGTTTCCTTGAAAAGTGCCAGTGGAATTTTTATGGGTATTGCATTAAATTCATATATTGTAGAGAATGCTCTGTGGTCAGGTGGCAAAGACTCATGTGGTCACACCACATACACTCCAAGGTACAGGGTTTGAAATCCAAGGCTGGGGTATAAAACCAAAATGAACAACTAAATTAAAAAACAAAACAAAACAAAAAAAACATGTAATGGCCTTGTGTTCTGGTAGCAGGATGTAGAATATAGACCTGGATTGCTGGTCTGGAATGATGGGCTTTCTCTTGTGTTATCACTGTACCAGTCGGAAGGACTGAAGTTCTAAAGCTAGTACTACATGGAGACTGAAAAGTCAAGCCTTTAGGATTGGAGTTAGGGCAGAAAATGCAGATGTTTCTGCCAGAGTTACAGGTAAGGCACAGGGTGAGAGGCTCAGGAGATGTGGGCCCAGGCCATAAGAAAGGTACAGCACCAATAGCAGTCACTGCTCCCTGAGAGAGTTGTGGCTCCCTCTGTGAAAGAAATCACTCATTAATTGTGCCAGGTTTGCAGACTGCATGAACTGTCAACACCCCAGCAGCTGATTGCTGCCCTAGCAGATTAGAGAGCAGAAGAATCCATAGAAACATAACTGTGGACACAGCTGTTCAGCACCACATGTATGCTAATGGCTGAGACGGTGAGGTGCATCAGGCTCAGGACCATACTGCAATATGGTGGCCTCAAGTGTGAAAGAGACAAAAGAGAACCTAGTAAGGATACTCACCATTGATTTTATTCACAGGAAGGCTATATGTCTTTCTCACACCCTACTCTGAAGTTTTTGGTTCAACAAATGAAAGTCTTTCTGTCAGGTTTGTTCATTCTTTCTCTATTGACATCCTGTACTCTTTGTCTTGTGCTCTTTACTCCCCTGAATCCTATCATTCTCCAAAGAAAAGTTGCCCTATGTTCCATGCCAGCTTATATAGGCTTATGAGTTAGTTCTTAGCTCTTCAGCCCTAGAGAGGGTCTCTAACATCAGTGCCTCCCTATGGACCCCAGGGTCTCAATACCAGTTGGCATTCACCTGAGACTGAGCAACTTAACCTTTTACAAAAAAGTGGTTCCTCCCTTTGTGGAGATGCTGGTCTTTGTTCTTTTTCAAAGGCCGTAGTTGTTAAATGGGTGTAGTTTGTTTTGTCTGGGGGAGAAGAGGTGCTTAAGATCTTAACTGTTCACCATTTTGGAATAATCTCCATATATTTTTATTTTTGATATTTTCGTTTAGCTTCCCCATTCAATGCCACAGTTAAAAGATTAGAAGGAAGCCATACTAACTCAAATACTAAAGTCAATGAGCTAGGTATTGCAGGCTAATAAGAACTACTGTGATAATACATGTCTCTCTGAAAGAGAAATACAAATTATGCAAATCAAGAATAATGAGACAGCAAGACTGTTGGTGCGAGAAACATTGGTATACATTAGATTCCATAAAGAGAGTGGAAGGAGTTTTGAAAGTCACTTAGGCTCATGTGGAGTCAAACTATTAATCATTTCAAATTTCAGAAAGTTATAGTTTGATTTTAGTGCAATGTAATGCTACTACTTCCTTGAGATAGAGCTTCTCTGCAGACTAGGCAGAAAGAAACAAAAGAGTGAGCAACTGAAGCCCAATTAAAAGGACTCACTATCAGAAAGCACACCAAGACTGCTTCTAACGATTATAAAAAGCTATACAAAAATGGAGGAAATAAAACAAGAATCCGAAACAGCTGTTGTCAGAAACTTGGGAGTGGTAGAAAGAGCAGCTTAGAGAGATGCAGAATGGAAAATGAATTAAAAGAGAAGTGAAAATAAATCCTACAGGTATATATGAGAACCTTGTATATAATAATAATATCTATAAATAACTGTGGGATAAAGCAAATGTATTTGTGAAGACAATAATAAAACCAAGTTAACACAAATGGTACCCAAATTTGCCAGCATATCTATTGCTTTAAATTCATGTTATGTGAAGGACTGAAATGGAAGCATGAGAAACCATATTTAGTCTTGCAATATATTTTAGTATGGGGGAAATTTCTGTTCACTTACCACATATTTCCATGTGAAGAAGTTTTATTAGAATAAGTCCCTGTCTTTTATACTCTGTCTTCAATCTTCCACACTGTGTGACTTGAGGATGCATGACAGGTCTTGTTTCACATATCTTCATTGGAAGTAATCAATTAAATAGTCACAAATATAGAGGAGATATTTTTCTGTTATTTTTCCCTATATGACTATAGGTAAAAAAATTTGCATAAATATATCCAGACTTATACTCCAGTGTTTTCCTATGGAATGCTGTTCCAAGCTTGAGAATTGAAGCAGATATTCAGATTCTCAGACCTAAATTCATTTTTCCAAATAGTCTATGAATGGTGTGGAATAAATGCACATTAAAACGTGCCACATTGGCAGAAGGATTATTTGGAGCTAGACACTTCAGGAATAGCTGATGCAAGAAGGGCATTCTCATTTTCGCTTTCCTTCCTGAAAGCAAGCACTAAGAATTACCATATGGCAGATATCCTCCCTGCTGGGTATATACAAGAAATTATAAAATTTAATAAAGAGATCATTAGTTAATCAACTTGAGGATTTCAACCTGGGAACAGGCTAACAGATTACCCTTCCCCATAGTCCTGGGTAGGCTTTTCATGATGTAGATACTTGATTGAAAGATCTGATTTGAATCTATGACTCAAAAGAAGCTGTGGTCTGGACCTGTGGCTCTGAATTGCATCTGGAAACAAAGAGCATACATAGGATGATTAAAATTTTATCTAAACCTGGAGAAATAGCATAGGAATCTTAGGGAGTACTCATCAGGGCTCCTCTCCTGTAGTTTCTATTTGGCAGATGGGGTCAGAGATCCCTGCTTTGTCACTTCAGAACATTCTCAGCAGTTTCTTCACAAAACTAGGCCGACTTTGTTCTTCCACCATGCAAGTTTCTTCTGGACCAGAGAGACGGCGTCTCAGGAATGATGAGTTTGCAGGATTTTCTTAAAATTATTTTTATTTTTCTTTAGTTTTCCCACATAGTTCTGTTACTTTTCCATAATTACCTCTCTTTGTTCAATCTACTATAAAAAAAATTAGGTTTTGTCATTTCTTTAGGTCTTCATTTCTGTGCACTCTTTGTTCCTATTAATCTGTTTGATGTCAGTTTAAATCTGAGGACTGGCAAAAAAAAAAAACAAAGAGAGTAGAGGTAAAATTTTAATTCTTTGACAGCTAGCAGTACAAATAAGACATTCGCATTTCTATTTATCTGACACACTATGTGTCTACTATCAGTGATTTAGAAGAAAGAATTGTCAGTCATTGATCTCTAGAATATAATATTTTATATGCATGCTAACATAAATTAATCTTTGGGAATCTTCCTTGTAAAAGTTTTTAATGTATGCTCTAATTCCTATCTTTTTTTCTCCCTTTAGCTATTAATCATGAAACTCTTTAGACTGAATAATTGAACATATGAACATATTTATGTATATATGTATGTATATTTATGTATAATTCAATTAATTATATCCATTTATCTCCTTGAATTGTATCCATTTATCTCCTATGTATGTATATTTATGTATAATTCAATTAATTATATCCATTTATCTCCTTGAAAGTGGTATAGATAAAATGAAACTAGGTTGCTAAAAAGTCTTGTCAAAATAAAAACATGGATTAATATTTAGGAAGTAGGTTTCTAAAATATTTTATTTTAGTGTTATTAAGAGGGAATTTCAAATATAGACAAATTTTTGGTAAATATAGAGAAAGTATGAAGATGCAACTTTAATATCAGTAAGAGTTGTGACTATGGTTATGCCAATAGAAGAGAGAGAAAGGGAGAAGGGGATGAAAGGAATAGGGGAGGGAGGGAGAAACTGCTCAATTAAATCATAAAAAATAATCAAGTTGCCATGGAATTGTATATAATATAAAATCTGATGAAATAGTATCAAACTACTTTTAGGAATAAATAGGAAATTTTAAATTCTAACATTGGAAAATAAATAATATAACCATACATAAAAATTATTAAGTTATTTTATATGAGCTTGTGTGTGAAGAGGTATAGAGATGTTTATCTCCCTTGATCAAGCACCAGATTATGACCATAATATAACTTGAACACAGGGCAATAAACAGTAATACCATAATCATGGTCCTAATTTAACTGATAACTATGAAAAATTGGGTCAACGTGTGTGTGTGTGTGTGTGTGTGTGTGTGTGTGTGTGTGTGCGTGTGTGTGTGCATGTGTGTGGAAATTAGCACTTTGGACATAGTGTAGCGCCATCCAAATTACCTAGCTCTCATCACAATAGAAATTGTCTGGCATATAATTAACCTTAGTAACCTGATCTTTTAATCTCAATTCACTCGAGCTAATTTCGATTTACTTGGAATGTTCTAATTATATTTTTATTGCTGAGTCTTTTAATCCTAGAGAGTTTTAGCATAATATGTGGAGATCAGGGTCTAAATCAAACACACATTAGTGATATTTTTTTGGTCAGGGATAATATTTGTACTGGGAATTATGATGCAAGGAATGATACAATTGGTTATATTAGAGACTAAAAATTAAGCTTGATAATTCTATTTAAAATGCACAGATTTTACATTTTTTTCAAATCAACATGTGGCATTTTTGACCCTATTAAATAACTTTACTCATACAAATGAATTGCAAAGTCTCAGTCATTCATACACGTTAAGGAGAACCATGATGTTCAAGACCCTTAAATGCAATGTTCAAACCAAGAAATATTCATGGAAAGTTGTTCACATCTAGGTCTCAGATTACCAACTTCTGAGCAAAAAGGAAAAATAAAGAAAAGTAGATTTAGAGAAGTCATTGAAATTATCTGAGTACCAATTATATCTTCAGTAAAGTGAAATTTTAAATCAGATGACTTTTAAATGCCATTGCAACAAGCATAAAAATTTTTAAATATACATGAAGACTATAATTCAGGTAAACAGATCTGTTCAAGGACAATTTAAAAAAGAAAAAGAAAAAGTTAAGATTATATTCTGGCACATGGCTGAGATGACTGGAGAGATAGATGGCTTCCTACAAAGAGATGAATCGCAAGAGCTGTGTATTTCTGGGCGCCCTTGGAGGCACCAGCCAATCAGAGAGGAGAAACCTCACACAGGATCTTAGAGATACTTCCAGAGGCCACTCTTTACCTCATCATTCTGGAGTTTGAAATAATTTCTTCCAAGTGTCTACTGAACATTTTGAAGATTATTTCAGACTACCTCTTTATCTGTTAGACTGTGACTGATTCATATTTCACTAAGATAGCTACAATGATCACTTTCCCCAACCTTCAGAACATTTAAAGGCCTGAATCTGCAGCTGAAAATTATATAATTTTACACACACAGACACACACACACAAACAAACACACACACATCTCTTTCCAAATGTGAATATTTGATTTTCAATAAGAACATTGACTGTTCTACTCCTAAAAAAAAGCATAAATTTAAATTATTGAAAAAGACGTATTCTAAACATTCATCCTAACAAAATCGTAACTTAAATTTCACAGGCTAAAATAATTTTAATAAAAAATTTGTACTGAATTTCTGTTAGAAATTGAAATGGCTTTAGTTATTTTTCTTTGAGAAGCCTAAAGAAAGATGTCTTCAAGTTAAAAAAAAAACACATGAGCACAATCATTGTCATTTATAGTTCATAGGATCATGTGACCTAGTAGAAGTTCAAATATTACAGGTTTAGAATAACCAGCCAGGTCATTCCTTGGAGAGAGTTCTCATTAATTACAATATTTTTATGAAGAATAAATTACATATTTATATAAACATTATGAATTCATAAATTATAAATATCATTCATTAAGGAGAACAGAAATAAAGGCTAGAGAGTGTTTATCTTTACCTCTTCAATTCTTTCAAACCCAAATTCGTGTTACTTTACTGTTTCTCAATTGTTTTTTTCATTACTCTGGATTATATATAATTTGCTAATTATTAATATTTGAAAAAACTCTATGATTCATATTCTTAGAAAATATTTTGATGATCTATTTTATAAGAACAATAGTTTTATATATTTACAATGTATTTCTGAAATTGTTTAGAAATTAGGTGTTTATTTACCATTTTACAAAGGCTACTAACAGCTTTCAGACCTTTCTGATTAAGAAAGTAGTTTTAAGAATGATCCTTAAAAAGTGCCCATCCCTCAATACTTCAAATCTTTTTCCATTAGCTTCCATCTGCTTGAGCTAATGGAAATTTGGATTTTCTTTTTTCATTAATTCATTTAGCTTTGCTAATTTGATTTCTAGTCTGTGTTCTTTGGCACAACATATGTGTAATCTTGTATACATCTATGTCTGACCATTATTTTTATTTCCTGAAAAAAATGCAGATAGCTGTTTTCTATTACTGCTGTAACAAATGCAGTTAAACATTTAAACTACACAAATTTACTATCTTACCCTTTTAGAAACCAGAAGTCCAAAGTTTGTTTCACTGGGTTACAATCAAGGTGTCAACTGGGGTGGTTCCCTCTGAGGACTCTGAGAAAATAACTCTTTACCTTGCCTTTTTCTGCTTCTAGTGTGGAGAGCCAATCCTTTACTAGAACCTGTGACCTCGCTTTGATCAAAACTCTTGTTTCAGATGCCATACAAAATTTTACTTAGGCTGCCTGGATCTATCACCACAGTAACATTTCCAGAAAGTTTAGGACCTAGTTGAGACTGATAATGAACAATTAAAATCATAGTTTTATTTCACTTTATATGATTTACTTTTCCTTAAAAACATTTTACTTTTTGCAGCACAAGACAGATAAGACAGATGGTTGCCTAAAAATAGAGTTGATATGAAGTTAGATGATAAAATATAATACTTTGTCAGTGAATCAAGTATATTCAGGACATATAAATAAAATGTGTTCTTAGGCAAATAACCACATAAATGAAGCTGATGATGGATACGGTGTAAGTAAAATGGAGAAACTGAAGAAGTAAAAGAACAATTGGAGAGAATGCACTTAAACATGCTGAAAATTGATAAGTTCAATTGGAAAATACCTTGTTTGAGTTTTTGATTAAAGAAATAAATCAGCTTGGATTATGAAAACTCAAGCTTGAGGTTGAATCTGAGTTGCTAAAGTTGAATGGTAAGGACTGTTATAGATGGGCCATTCACACGGATATTTAAGTCATACATGTTAATGAAGTGAGTTTTAATATAATAGAAAAATATGATCCAAGAAGTTAAGCTATTGAAGAATAAAAGAGAGCTACAGAAAGTAATTAGATAATTCTTTAATGAAAGTCATGGGAACAAAAATATAAATATAATATGGTATTCAGAAAAATCAGAATTTTCACCACCATAATTTGAAAGTGATGTTTGGTAGCAAGTATAATACCAATTCCACCTCTGTATCCCGAGTTCTGTGTATCAAGATAGAAAAAAAATAATGTCAAGTAGCAAGGAAAATAAGAACCATAGGTAGTAGTAGTATTTTAATTAAAAAATTAAAAGGGTACATCCAGAGGAACATTAGCTGACCACAAATGAAAGTTTCCAAGTAAATTCTAGAAAAGTTGGTCAGTTAGAGGAAAAGGAGCTATTAAATAAGGCTATATACACAGGTCGTGCTGCAGGCAACTCAAACTCAATACTTGGTCAGCAATGTCATACCAGCACCAAGCAGTCACAACAGATGCTTAAAGGAAATAACCTGTACAGGAGTCCTTGCTTCTAGCAGTTGAACATTAGTGTTAGAGTGGCATTCTAGAAAAGATGGAGAGAGAACACACATTTAAGCCAGTTGTCGTAAATAAAAGGGGATGTCAAACATGGATGTTGTCATGGAAAAGGAGCACAAAGTTTAGGGGAAATGACTGCAATGAGGGCATCATTTCTGTCGACAATTTGCAAACAGTAAGTTGGATGATTATTCAGTCTTGGGGAACATTCAGTGGTAATTCTTAACAAAACCACCCAGACTTCTTCTGGAAAATACATTCCTATGATCACAGGAGGGAAAATTCAAAGCCTATATTGAATGATGGGTAGGCATAGTTGTTTCCCTGATGGTAATAGGTGAGCCATTATCCCACCGAAATTTAGATGAGAGAGAGAGAGAGAGAGAGAGAGAGAGAGAGAGAGAGAGAGAGAGAGAGACAGAGAGAGAGACAGAGAGAGAGACAGAGAGAGAGACAGAGAGAGAGACACTGAGATGGCCATGAGTTGACCAGTCTTGTTGTCTTATTTTTAGCTTTGGTGTTTGTACTCCTGGAATCAGATATAGGGTCTTTTTTTGTCATTTGTACTCAGCTGCACAGAAAAGGCATTCACCTAAAGACCAAGCCCTCAGAAGCCATTAGTGTTTCTGGAAGTGATTCTGGACTCTTTGTTTCTATTCTGTTTCTGGGAGGAAAAATAACAGAAATTTTCACCCTTAGAATGATTTTTGTACCCTACAATCAGTGTTTTTAGATAGAAAATTTGAAGCAGTCTTTTTCATAGACAGCTTCCTACTGAGAGCATAGTAAATGCAATTTGACCTATTAGCTTAGATTTGCTTCTTTTTCTCTTCACTGCAGGTGAAAAGTGTCTGTGCTTGTTCTGAAAGTAAAGTGGTTCTTAGAAAAATGAAGTTAAGAATTGATTTATCATTCAGGGAACTCATCTGTATATATAACCTGTAGTGAATTCATTTATTTATAACTGGTATATGCCAAAATTAGACATATATGTTTGGTTAATAAAAAGAGGTAACATAGCAAAAAAAATTTTGAAGTCTAATCAGTTCCACAGTTTGCCTCCTTAGTTTTACATCCAATAAATAAATATTAGACTCTTATACTACTGTATGGATTTAAATAAATGAATCTTAATCTTTGTAGAGCAACTGATTTAATAATTTTGTCCCATGTGTTACTATAATGTTTGCATATTTCCATTTTTCTGCTGAAATCAGCATATCTCTGTGGAACCATCTACTTCTTTTGACAAAATTGAAGCTATTGGGTAAGAACTGCATCAGAGTCTAAATTTTCACTCTAAAAATAAATGACATACACACACACACACACACACACACACACACAAGCATCATTCTAGATGCTTCTTTCCAGTTCCTCCACTGGTTTTCCAAAGCCAATCTATGACTATAACATATAAAACCTCCTTCAATACATTGACTCTATTGCTGTTTCACTGTTTTGGACAATCGAGAAACTTACAACTTTCCCAGGAAAATCAATAAACCCTCCATATTTCTGCACCTTATTATAGCTTCCTGTGAAAGATAAGGTTCCATTTTATTATCTTCCTTAACATTATAATGTACTTCAATCTGAGGTTTTCCCTCATGTCACATAACATCTTCACAATGAACTCATTATTGATCTCATGTGTGTCATTCTTTTAAACACCTTCCCATTTTTTCTTTCAGAAAAATACAGGCTGTGTTTTATGTTGTTCATTGTAGACTCCTTACTGCACTCTTTACTCCTCTCCCTTCTTTCCAAACCTATTTTATCTGTCCTGTTTCTGCTTCCTAAACTTTTCTTCTAAACCTATTATCAAAACCTTACTTAGACCCATTCTTTATTGGTCATCCACTTCATTTTCCCCACGAAATCCAATCTTCCCTCTTTCCTATACACCTTCCCTAAGAAACTGATTTATTCTCATCGCTTCAATTACTGCTTGCATTTCAAAGGTTAACTAATCAGGAGATCCTTCTTAGATTGACATATTTTGCAGGCAAAATTTTTGGATTATCACCATTTTTATGATTATCTCCATATGGATGTTCTAGGGTGTTCGATATAAAAGCCAGAATTTCACTGTATTTCTCTCATTATTTTTACTTTGGTTTTATTATTTTTGTACAAATTTCCACTGCAGTTTACTTTTAATATCACTTTTAATACATAAGGTATTTTCTTTTCTTCACCTCATTTCTAGTAATACAGTTCAGAGAAGGACCAGCAAACATAAATCCCAGTAGTTTTCACAAATGTGCTTCAGACTTATATGCCCATTTTCCGCCATATTGCTTCATTTATATTTGTCACAGACATTTTAGATTCTACATATGCCAGTCCTAAATCTGTTCTTTCTATTTCTGTCTTCATTTTCACCCTGTCTTCTTCATCTTCTAATCTCCCCAATCAGAAATTTACTTTCCTTCCACTTTAACTTTCCCATTGGTTTTGACTTTTTTTACGTTTGATAATTAATGGGTCCTGCTTATTTTGGTCCTTTGTTACATAGTAGATTTATCTCTTTGTTTTTGCCTGCCCAGCTGTGTTGCTTAATTTTATGTCAGGGAACCCTGACTAATGCACCACCCCTTTTAAATCATGGATTTAACTTTCTAGCTAGAATATTTCCTCCAGTATTTTCCCCTTATGTCAATTTATCTTGCGACCAGCTGAGCTTTTATGCTAAACTCAATTGGACAGAATCACTTAAAATTTAAAATTTTGTAATGACTTGTTCCTTACATGATCAAATATATTATTCTTAGCAGATTAGATTTACCACTACTTGTATCTCTGCTGTACATGCATAAACATTATATAACAGCATTGAAGTAATTTGCTTTAAAAAGACATTCTACCATCAAGTTTCTGTACCTTTTCTTATTTTTCCCCTTCTATCTGGAATGAGTTTTCCTTCCTTTGCTTCAGCTTACTACCTTTATATTCTTATCAGCTATGAAGATGATCATTACATAAGAATTCTTTACTTTAGTTCCCGTTGTGTACTGAAGCAAATAACATTAAGTGACAACTTACTGAATGAGTCTATTCTAAAAAGTCTTTCAAGTCTAGTTTCTATTCCTTACCAACATCATCAATGTGTTTATGAAAAAATTTCTTGCTGATTGTGAGATTTGCGTTAAATACACAGTGTAAATAAAATGCAAAGTAAAATTGCAAGTATGCCCCAAATACAGAATTTCATCAAGTATATGAAAATGATCCTGCAAAAATGCTAAAAATCATGGTAAAAGAAGAAAAAAAAAAGTTGGAGAAAATGGCAGGCAGATGCTGAAAGGATAAAAATATAAAGATTCTTTAGACTGTTGAGACACTTCATTAATTTTGAACAAAAAGCTCCCTTCTGAGTTTTGACGAAAAAAAAAAAAAAACGACATGAAATATAAGGCTTGATTACATGATTTTATATGTATGTTAGAAAAATTCCAACAATAATCACCACTTGAATCAGACTTTGATGCAAGAATCAAAACATACATGCAACTTACATTTTGTTAAAAGCAGGATATAGTCAGGAATTTTTGCAATAATTTTATTTTTCACAATGAATGTTTATATTCATATACATATATTTAACATATGCAATGAACTTCAGTTTTTCATTCTAATTAACTAACTATATGGAGTATTTATTTTTCAAAGTATTTATGAGATGTAATATCTCACAAAGTGGGATTTGAGTTACACTCCTCATTAAATGTACTTTTAAGACAAGATAATATTTCTTTTTATATATTTGCTCTACCTCCAAATACACATCACCTACATGAAAATTTTTGAGGCTAAATTGACATGATATTTTTAATTTAACCAAAACTTACTAGAGAGATAAATAGAATTTTCTTCTATATTTCCTTTACATGTATATAATTAGAACAAAAATCTTAAATTTCATTGCAAACACTATATTCATATAATGCACAAAGAATCTATAAACAATGAAATATTTCTGTGTGAGTATATATATATTGGGTATATATCATATTTGTTACTGATATGGATTTCAAGAAAAATACTCCACATTCTGGAGGTTTTGCTTTTGATATTTATAGCTATTCATACTGAGTCTCTTATATGAAAAGAAATTCTTAAAATTATAAAGCACCAAGTTTATAAAAAATATCATTTAATAAAACTATTCTTGAGATATATATATATTAATTCAAATTATTTTGATTATAATTTATGACCTATTCAGGAAAAAAAGGAAAGAAAGAAAAAAATATGGTAGGGAGTGAGGTGGGAGACTGGGAAGGAAGTTAGAAGAAAGGCCAGAGGAGGCAGAGGAGAGACATTGTTCAAAGACACTTCTCCCTTTCCTAATGCAAGGGAAAGAGGAGAGAGGAGAGACACTGTTCAAAGAGAACAAGAGAATAAAAATCTAGGAAAGGAAAAAGAAAGGAAGAGGGAAGAAAGAGGAAAGAAGAAATCAAAACAGATCTCAAGGCAGAGCACCATGGAGCATAGAGTGGGTAAATATATTATAAGTATTGATGTGTAGATTAAGATTCCTTCTCTGGGCATGGAATTTGAGAGTTGCAATAGATATTTTAGTTATGCAGGTATGATTTCCCAAGTTAGAAACACACTCTGACCATGTGGAAATGTCAGGTGAACTCTATTTGAAATAGCTCCTTCGAAAGCTTTCACAGAAGGGGCAGAGGTGAAGAGTTTTCCTATTATCTATTTACAAGTGCAGAAAATTTGATCTATTCTGCTATCTATGGATATTTCTTCTGCCAGTATTAAGTGAGGTAAAGGCAAGTAAAACCACAACAATCAGTAGTCCCTTCTTCCTATTTTAACTAATTTCTTGCCTTGCTCTACCTCTCACCTTTCCCTTCTCTTCTTCCTGTTTCCTAACAAAAATTCTAACCTTTTGTTTTGTAATGACATTTTTGGCTGTGTGGTGAAGCATATGAATTTGTTTTCAGAATAATGTTCTCATGATTCATGCAGAAAGGAATACATGATTGTAAAGGGAATCAATTGTTTAGAGTTAGTAGAAATTTTGTAATATGGAAAATATATATGCCTTTATGTGAAAATATTTACTAAAAGGATACCGTGTCATGTTAATGAAATATCAAAATTTCAAAGTAAGGATGAGCATAAACGATATTTGGGGAAAGGTGCTACAAGTTGTAGTGTGATTTGTAAATATCTATGGCATCCATTTAACATTGGTGTCATCCTTATTATTGTGGTTTGTGACTAAGATTTATAAACGAAAGAAATATTAAATTTTAATGATGGAGCACTAAAATATAAAGCTGTCATTTTTTTCCTATCCAAATTTATGAAGTTCCTACACTCAACCCCAAAAGTCACTTAGATATGACTGGACCAAAGTCAAAGGGGCAATAAATTCTCTAAATAGAGAAGTCACAAAGCTTTGCTTCATTCTCTCTCAGGTTTGGAAACAGACTTTGAGCTAAACCCACTGGTTTTGAGTAAAGTTATGTAGCTTGGTTTAAAACTCAACTGCCATATAGATATTTACACATTATTTTGTATTTCTTATTAAATATTTGGCTTTTATAGTCCAGATCTTTTATCAGAATACAAATAACTGAAATTGTCTCACGATACTGAAACTCTTCCTCATGTTTTAATAAACACAGTCTAAATAAACATTAAATTTCGAGTCAGAAAGATATGAAATCTTAATGCCTAGTCTTCCTTAAATTTGTAGTTACTGAACAAAGAGATGCTCAATTATATAGAAAAACATTAGAAGCTAGATCTACCTTTTGAAATTGCCTTTGTCATTATACATAAATCAAAGTACAAATATAAATTTCACATATCTGGTAAACTTTCCTTAATTCAATAGGTTATTTTCTCTGCTTAAAATAGAAATAAGCAATTCATCGTCTTACTGTATAATACAGTTAACAGTTCATAGTATCTGACAACTTCAGATGAATGGGAAGGAATACAAATTTCTAGTTATATGTCACTGTCAGAATAAATAAATTTGATAAATTCAGGCATTGAACTCTTCTTGAGCAGCTGAAATCTCAAAATCTTAGAGAGATACTGCTCCTGATCATCCGAGGTCATTGTTCTGTTTAGCTTACAGAGCATGTATTGTACTAATGAACCTTGACCTAGATTTACAATTAAACTGGCTTTAAAGAGCACCTGTGTTAATGTCTGATTTACAACTTTTTGCAAATCATTTAACTTCTCTGTTCCTTATTTTAAATGCTTAATGTGAGTGGGCAAATCACATTCTTACAATAACTAATTCAGATTGATGGGGGTGCACTTAATTTTAACTACCAACTATACTTTCATCTAATTATAGGATAAAATTAAACTTAAACAATTCAAGTTAGTCATTTTATTTAAATTTTGTTGGTGGTGGTCAAACATTTGTCTGCTTTAACTTGCAAGTTACATCTAGTTGAGTGTTGCTGAAATGCTCTAGCAATGTTGAGGGGTCATCTGATCTCTTGTCCTCTGTTGTCATCCATCCCAGTATTCTCTGATTTGTCCTTCCTATCTGATCTTTCATGCTGTCATCAACTTAAATGTTTGCATTTTCACATTATTTCATGTGGAGGTCAAAAAAATACTCTCCCATTTCTTGGAGGTCTTCACAGGCTAAACAAAAGAAGAAATTAATATTAGACATAATTAGTAAGAAAAGCCAAGATTGAATAATAACATATATATGGAGAATATATAAGGTGGTAAATTCTGATGCTAATGGGACATGTACACACACACACTTTAATTTTGAACAGAGGTGTGGAGATCCCAGGGGAGAGAAGAGGGGGTCTCCAAATTGCAAGGAGAAATGATCCATCCTTACTCTTACTCTAAAAGTAAAGATAAATAATCTCCATTTCTACATTCTTCTAGAGAACAGGGACTAAAGACCATTTACTGATTAGGAGAAGGGTGGAGGCCCAGGGAGTTGTAGATGTCTTCTTTGATTAAGGGAATGGGCAAAAGTTTAGAAGAATCAGCGCTTCTCCTTTGTCTCTGGGGTTGTACCACCTCTGTCTTTTTTTGGTATGTAGGTAGTGCTCTATTTCTTGACTTGTGTGATATATACAATCATATGGTCATTTTGAGGTACTTAATCGAGCTTATTTATTTAGTGGTGTTTTTTATTTTCCTGTATGAAAGTTCCACTTCAATTTAAAAGGTTTTTAAAATGACTAGTGCTCGGGTAGTTAGCAGAGAGAATGAGAGTGTCAAACTTGATTAAGAATACACATGATTGTGTTAATTGATGCTAAAAAATCCATGTAAAGGATAATAAGAGGATATGCTTTCAGTGAGCATTGGAATGAGATTGTAAAGAAGACTGAATATTAAATAGAGATATAAATTTTAGCCTACACATAATGAAGAACTTTTTAAAATTTCATTGCATTTTGTGAGATTAAGAACATTGTCTCAAGCCTTAAATTATTCCCTTCTAAAAAAAAGATGGTTACGCAATTTAGGAATGAGATTGATAAATTAGTGATCATTTGAAAAGTTAATTATCGGGCATTGTTTCCACTGGCACAGGTTTCTCTGTTTCCTCCCTCCTCTAGAGACAGTTCATTTCTGTCCACCATGCAGGCCAAGCACAAAAGGTTTGCATCTGTTGATCTGAACTGGGGTAGGAGTGCATTCACTCAGAAATCTTGCTTTGCTTGTTAGCACTCATGGTGTGTTCCATGAACTTTCCATCTCAAGGAGTGAAGTCTTGAATATCACTCTGAGTTTTGGTATAGACTTGCATTCTCAAGACTCAACCTTTATTTAATACAGAGGATGAGTCTCCCCCTAATCTTCTCTTGGATTAAATCACCTTAGATTTAATCTAATTGGGGAGTACCACTTCATTTGCATCTGAAATTTACCCTGTATTTTACCATGAATCCCTGCAGGATTGAGTACAAAATTTTCCTTTCTAATCTCTTTAAGTTTTCTAATCATACTCCCAGTCCTCTGATTTTGCATACAAATCCTACACTGATCATCTCCCAGCTTCTGACTCTTAACATTTTTAAAATTATAATCATAAACTCTAAATATCTTTAATTTAGCCAAGATAGGATTTGATTAATACCATATGGCAATACCATTCCAATAGTAGAAAAATTGACAAGACACCACGAACGATTTTGAGAATTCAGAGCACTTAAGAATTACTGTTTGCTTGAACAGAAAATTAAGCATATTAATGAGTATTTACATACTAGTTAGCATATGATACGTCTTAAATTCATATTTTTGTCTGTCTTGACATCTAAATACCTGATATCTGAAATACCTATTTATAGTCTACTTTTAAAATAGCAAAAGATGTTGTTTGTTTGATTTGGTTTGTTTTTAACTTTCTAAGAATTATAGGTGTATAATTTTGGAGCAACAAATATTAGTAGAATATAATCAGAGTTGCATCCATTTTTCCCAAAGGTGATCCATGTTAGGCACCAAAGAATGACAAAAGTTCATTAAGCATAAACTGAGAATATGTGACTTATAAACAATAAATTGTATTGTTAATTGATATCAGTAACACAGCTAAGTACTTTCATCTTTCAAAATCCCAAGTATAATAATGTGACAACTCACTACATTTTATACAGAAATCCATAGATGTATGTGTGTTTCATGTATGTGTATACATGTGATATATATACATGTATAGAATGACTTAATATTTTCATCTAGATTTTCCCTAGATCTGTCAAAGTTAGTGTACTAAAGTGGAAATCTAAATTTTCTTCCCCAAAGAGTTACTTGGCAAATCTTTTCCAGTTTACTAAGTTGAATTGGCACTTATCCAGTTAATTAAAACAGAAAGTCACTCATAATTTTTCTGTTTTTCACTTTTCCCATCCATTCCATTAGAAATTCTTCTTTCTTTATCTCATTTAATACTCTCCATTTTCCTACAATCAAACGAATCAAAGTCACCTACTGTTCTCTATAACTGGTTTTATTCATGCACCATCCAGCATACCCCTCTGTAGAGAACCACCTTTAAAATATGTATACCTGATAATGTCACAACTTTTCTTAATCATGCTATGGCTCTTATTATACTATGTGTAAAGTCTAAATTATCTTCCATGTTCTACAAGTTCTGTATAATTTGTCTTCCACTCCTTTTCTAAAATCAACATTTGCACCCTTCCACTTGATAAGATCTTTTTTGTTAAAATGCCATAATTCTGTTCTCTGAGCATCAAGTTTCTCTACTCTTTACAATTTGGGAACTAATTAGCCTGTTTTGGAAATACTGTCCAAAATGGTTCGGAATATAGCTGTTAGGGACGGTGCTATTTTAAGAGAGATTTTAGTCCTCTGAAAATAGCGGACCTATTTGAGTATTTTCTTTCTTTCTCAACATCATTTTTTTCCCTTCATAGATATTATCGAACCAATTTTTTTCTTAATTTCCTTCAGTAATTTCAAAAATTTAGACATGCAGAAGAAGGTGATCTTTCTGTCTTTTTAAATAGCTTATTGTTAACCCCTGACAAAGATGCTAGACTGTAGTAGTGAGGAAAAATAGAAGGTGTTACTCTAGAAGATGACTCTGACATTAAACATTATTTTTAACTGAAGGAAATTAAGAAGCAGCTAATTCAGGAAACGCATTCTCTACCCTCTCTTTTTCTGCCTAAAGGTAGAGTATAAATTCATCTGCTAGAGACTACAGATGGCACCAAAATTATTCCATTTTTCCCTGTATCTTTAACAAATCATAGATTGCTACTCTTAGAAGATTAAAAGTAATTTCATTTATCCTGTCATTTCTCATTTTTTTTTTCTTTATTTTCCCCTTAGTCTATATTTTACACCACACCCTCACCAGGGTTCCAATGTCTCTTGTATTTTCCTCTCATCCTCTGCCACATAACCAATCCTGAGTCCTGTTATTTTTGCTGATTGCATGCTGATTTGTTTCATTTCATTATAGTCTACATATGAGTAAAATATCATGTATTTCTCTTTTTCTTTCTCATTTATTTCACTCGACAAGATTTCTCAACAAATTGATCATTCTTTTTGAGGGTGCCATGTAAACCAAAATTAGAAGACCCTACTTAGAGTAACTTTCAGTTTAGGTTTCTCTGACATGTGCATGCTGCATTAATAAACTCTTTTCCTTTATTAGACTGTTTCTTTGATAGGATACCAGCTGAAAGCTTAAAATGACAGATGTAAAATTTTACTTTCCCTGCAGTATGTGTAATTGTTTCCTATTTCTGCTGTTAAAAAAGAAATCTGCCATAAATTTGGTGACTTAAAAAAAAAAAATCTATTGCCTTATATAGTTCAGTAGGTCAAAAGTCAAAAATGAGTTTAAAAGGGTAAAACCAAGGAGTCAGTAACAGGGCTGTGTTTTTATGAAGACTGGAAAATCCATTTCATAAACTTTCCATCTTCAAGAGGCTGCCAATTCCTCCATCTACAAAGTCAGTAGCATTGGGTTGAGTGTTCATAATACTATCTTTCTTTCTCTTTAGTCTCCCTTCCATTTATAAGAACACTTGTGACTATAAGAACACTTGTGACTACAGATGGATAATTCAGGATAATCTCTCCACCTCAAGGGCAGCTAGTTTTCAAACCTTAATTCTCCTTTGTCTTGTAGCAACAAATTCATACACATGAATTTGTTTGGGAGTCATTATTTTGGTTACCACACTAGGTAGTCACATGTTTGTTTGTTTTCAGTGAATGAGGACATAATAAATTTTTCTTTAAGTATTAGACAGACCATATTTCCTTGAGAGAAAAACAGTACAGAGCATTTATTCCCCTCAGTAGACTGGGCCTGGAGCAAATCAACTGCACTTTTGTCTCCACATTTCAGACAGTACTGATTTATTAAAACAAAGACAAAATTCATGGAAAGGATACAGAAAACAAACAGTGCCATCCCATTTTAAATAGTATGTATGCTCAGACTATTTAAGTACCTATTAACCCTCTACTATAGGTTATTGGATGATTCAGTTACAATGTACTGTTCACAAGCATATACTGAAAATTAAAACTTGATATTTTAGCACATATTCTTTATTGACCATATTTTCCTTCCCTCTTTACTCAAAACAACAACAAGAAAATCTCCAGAATCACCCCAACAAAATAAATCATCATAGTTCCATGAGCAAGTTTGGGTCATGGGGGGAAAAGGAGGACTGAGAATTTATTTCTGTCTCCAGAAATCATTCAAGTAACTTGTAAAGCAATGGTTAACTCATATAACCTCTCTTTGCAGGATATCAACATTTTTTAAAACACTTTCATCTTGGTGTCAGTAAGTATGACTAGTAGATGCTTTTTGTTGTGATTATAATTATAGAATACCTGCCTACAGAAATATTTTCAATAAGTAGAATTACAGTAGTTAGGTTTACTAAAAGATTTCATCATAGTCAGTTTTCATCAAGTCAATTATTTGGCAAGATTTATCTGTCAAAAGTGGGCTATCAGAAAGGTCACTAAAAAGATTATTCCAGTTTTTTCCTCTTCTATGTTGGTTTTATTTCCTTAAAACATCTGCTCTAAAATAATTTGCCATTCCAGCTTTGTTTAACTTCCAGCACTAGTGACTCATTCTAGTTTTTTAATCACTTTCAAAAAAGTAGGCATTATCTCCTTCAATTGCTTGGAGGAAAGGAAGTAGAACACATTTATTCCTTTTCATCATAATTTAACCTGGATGTTATTTGGTTCTTAGTGTATCAAATCATTTTTATAAAAATATGTTTCAAAAGATGACAAATTAAAACACTTATTTTTATATATCTGATAAGAATGTGTTGTATATATAAGTTTTTATAGACCTCAGAGAAATAAATGTGATGGTTTCTATTCCCAAACACATTCTTCTTTTCCTGTGAGTTGTAAAATATCTAAAGTGCCACTAAATTTGCTTTCCTGTGTAGATGAGTGCTTTCACTACATTTTTATTATTAACCAAAATAAATAAACCTAATTAGTAATACAGGCATATTGCTTCTGAATAATATAGGTATTTTGTAGTCTACTTCCATAGGAATTATTTAATCTAGTCACATTTTAATATAATTACCTTTATTTATCTGAGTAGTTGAAGTAACATTATATTAAATGATTATATATATCTCAAGTATGCATCATTAAGAATCAACATCTTTATATACTCCATTAGGTTCATCACTAAAAGTCCAATTCTACCCTTGATCATGTAATTGATTCCATTTATCCAATTTGCCAAACACCCTTTCCCCACCCTTCTGGTGACCACTAATTTTAACTTATGACCTAAAGGTGTATTTTTTAATTTAGTTCATTTGTTTGTTTTTTCTATATATCCTATGAGTGAAATTAATTGTAATTGTTTTTCTTCATCTAAATTATTTAACCTAAATATAATAGTATAATAGACCCTAGGTCCAACCACAGTTTTGCAAATGACAGGATTTCATTATTTTTTAGCTATTGTATATTTATTTAAACTACGTATTTATCATTCATTTGTCAACAGCTCTTATTGTTGTAAATAAGTCTACAATAAATATAGGTGTGAATATATTTCTTTGTATTAGTGTTCTTGTTTTTATTTTTCAGAAGAGGGATAACTGGATGATATGGAATTTCTATTTTTAATTTGTTTAAATATCCATAATGCTTTCCATTTGGTTTTATTACTTTGTATGTGGCTATCTAGTTGTCCCAACATCATTTATTGAAGAGACTTTCTCTGCTCCAACATATGCTCTTGATTTTTTATTGTAAATTGTTTTTCCATATATAAGGATATCTTACATTCCAGATAGACCAAAATTGTCCCAATTTAGCAACATTGTCCCAGCATCCCACCTCATTTGAATTCTGCTCTGGTTTCTATTATTAAAGTTAGCAATAGTCCTGATTTGACCAGAATTATTCCAGTTTAACGATGTTTAACAACTTCCCTTGTCTCAACCCTCTGGACCATTCCCATCTCATGAGCCTGGAGACACTTGAATTGGTCCAATTTCAGCTTCAAAAATTATAGTAAAGCTATTCATATATGTGAAGGTTTACTCCACAGACATATATGTCTATTTTTATTCTAATACTAAGCTTTTTGATTACTTTTGCTTTTTAATATACTTTGAAATAAGGGAGCGTATATTCTCATTTTTGTTCCTTTTTTTACCCCCTCAGGGTTGTTTTTATTTTTTGGATTCTTTTGCAGCTCAAAATAAATTTTATGATTTTGTTTTATTTCTGTGTAGAATGCTATAGGATTTTTATAGGCATTGTATTGAATGTGTATATTGCTTTAGGTAATATAATCATTTTTATTATGTCAGTTCTTCCAATTCATGATTTCAGAATATCAATTTCTTCTAGTTTTGAGCAAACAGATCTTCACCCTTCTGGATAAATATATTCCAAGGCACTTAATTGCCTTTGATGCAAATGTAAATGGGATTATTTTACTGATTTTTCTTTTGAGTTTGTTAATTTAGATAGAAATATCAAAACTTCAATATATACTACCACTTCCATGCTAATACTAGTGACTTTGCTTTCAATTTCACTGAAATCATTGAAGTAATAGAAGAAGCATTGCAATATTTTGCTTGCCTGCATTTTAGATAAAAGCTAGAAAAGCTATGGTATCTAAATTTTTAAAACATAAATGGTAGCAAGAATGCAACTGTTTATATATTTTAAATATTGGCATAGCAATCTAATGTTAGTGGTTTATTTCTTTAGAGAAAATGCAACAGTAAGATTTGGACTGGAGTAAGATTTGGATTGGGAAAAAGTTAAATACTTTCATTATATAATAGAAGAGGATAATTGTGAAAGATAAATTGGAACAACAGATCCAAGTAATGCCTGCATCATAAACATATTTTAGTTACTTCAGTTTTAGGAAATTTATCAGGTCCTGAAAATATGTTCCCTCTTGTTATACATAAGACACCTGGTAATTTCCTTAAGTACTTCTAGGAAAATCAGTATACCAGTATGAAGAAGTTGTTTAGCTATGGAAAATTGCTAAAATTTTAAGAAGAAATAATTTTTGAACCCAAAATTATTCAAGAAGAGGCAATGCTAGCATCAGAATGTAAATAAAAGATGACTTTGGTTGCTCAACTTTTAGAAAATTTGCATGAAGTCAATAAAATATTTTAAAAAGAAATATTTGACATGAGTTGCTGACCTGTTTGTCAAAATATCCTTGATTAATGTTGATTAATTCAAAGATGTGTAGTTATAAAAATTTAAAATATACGTTATAAAATATAGTTTTTTGGCATAGGTTATAAAATATAGTGTTTTGACTTTTCCCCAATTTTAATAATGCAGGACCCAAACCGAAGCTTTTTAGACAATATCTTATAATGGCCAAGTGCTCTACTGTGGAACTCACAGAAAGAGATCGTTATGTTTTAGTTATAATGGACAGTTGTTGAAACTGTTATTCATTTCCTTCAAATGTAAAATGGTGATAATTAAATACTAAATGCCTATTAGAGTTGATGGGAGAATTAGAGGACGTACTTAATTATATTAAAATACATTAATATAAATATTTATATTCTACCTGGACTATATTAAGAGAAATATAAGTGGCAATAACAAATCTACTTCTTCTTCTTCTTATTCTTCTTCTTATTAGTATTGCTATTATTATTAATATGTGTATGCTTAGCTACAGAAATATAAAACGTGTGTTTACTATGGGTAGTTGTGGATATGCATCTATTTTCTATAGCACTGTGCATGTTAAACTTCTGCATAGCTTTGGTGGTTTGTAATATTAAATGACAACTATTCTGTTAACATAAAGTTCTGCAGGTTTCTGCAAAACTATTGGTTCAGCTTGTTGAAATAAAGATTTTCTTCATTTTTTTGCTTAAAGTCAATGAGAAGTGGAAAGAAAATAAAAGATAAACATAAAATGATACTTTCTGAGAAAAGTTGCCATTGCAAAGTACAAACAAAGTTGACATATTCTTAAGTAACACTTTTTAAGATGAACACAGAACAAGAATAGATTCTGGAACATACAGAAAACCGTAGAAAAATGTATTAGTCATGTGTATCATGGAAATAACTTGTAGTTATTGCTACCCTGTAGAATAGATGAAAGAAGAATGTGGTATAAGTTGTGTAAAAGTCTTTTAAAAGTGCCATCTAATACTATGTTCCCCGTTCCAATAGTTAATCTTCTCCTTCCAAAACCCCAAAATTTTCAGGAAGTCTACTAGCTGTGTATGTTAAACCTAAGACTATATACTTAGCAACATTATTCACAAAGAAATTGATAATGGAGACTAGTATGCTGAATGTAAAGACATCCAAGTTTCACTGACATTTCCCGATCCTTAGAAATAACAAATACGATTTCCAGGAAAGATATTGGCAGAGATTCTTCTTAAAGGATATTGAATTATATAGGAAAAGTACCTAAAGACACTGAGATTAGGCTCCTCCCCCATATCTAATGGTTCTTTCAATAAGCTCATTTTTCAAAATCATTATACATACAGCTTCCAACAAAATTGAGATTAAATTACCAAGATTTGGGGGCAATCTTCCGTCATGTAAAAACGATATCCCAAACTTCCAAACGAACAAAAACAAAAAGGAGTATATTGGATATTTGAAAGAGAAGAATCTGCAAAGACAATATATCTTTTCATTTTTAGAAAGATAATAAATTTCAGTTATGACTCAAGAATAAGAGTTTAGAAGAGAATTAGTAAGATATATAAAATATCAATCCAAGAAATGAAAATTTTTTTCCTATTTTTTTAAATAAATATTTTGATAGATACTATTTTTAAATAGCACCAAAAAGCAGAAACAAGATACAGATATGAAAAGGAAGGGAAAAATTGTGAGATTAAATAATGTATCTAGATAGTCAACATTTAATTTAATATAATTTGGGGAATTATCAATTAAGGAAAATCATGGAAGGGAAATTATCCAAGAAATAAAATACAGAGGACAATTACCAAATTACCTCTGGATGTTTAACATGTTGAATTAAAAATAAAATAACAGGGTGCACCCTGGTGGCTTAGCATTCTAGTACACCTCAGAGCAGTCCCACATACATCCCAAGGTCCAGGGTTCAAGACCCCAGGCCAGGGGGAACAACAAATGTGACCAACTAAATGAAAAAAAAAAAAAAAAAAAAAAGAAATAAAACTCTTCCTCCTCTTCTCTCTTCCGTCCTTCCTGTTTGCCTACTCATCTTCATTCCTGCTTGTGCCTTTCCTTTAAAAAAAAATGAATAAATAAAAATAAAATAAAATCATAGTCATTGCTTTGAGATTGTGGTTTCAGTTACCTCAAAAGGGAATTGCTTGATCATGTGGTGGCTCTAATTTTAATTTTTTGAGGACCATGCACATGTTTTCCATATAAAGTGTAGCATTTTGCATTCCCATAAATAGGACACAAGAATTTCCTTTCCTCACATCCGTAACACTTGTTATCTCTTGTTTTATTTTGACAATTGTCATTCTGAGTGGTGTGAAGTGAATCTCATTGAATTTTTATTTGTATTTCCTGATGAGTAGTGATTTTTTTTGGTACATTTTCTTTTTTCTGTTGGTCATTTGCATAACATCTTTGGAGAAATATCTATCAGTTCCTTTGTCCATTTTTTTAATGAAGATTTTTTTCACTATTGAGTTGTAGAATGTCCTTATATCCTGGTTATTAACAGTCACAATGAGCTATTGTCTTAAAACTTTAAAGCACCTTTCTAATGAAAAGTAACCAAGGGGATGTGCAGGTACCATAAAATAGCATTGAAATTATTTACAGCGAATGAAAGGTAGAAAACAGACGTAGAACAGTTTCGGTGATTATGTGGAGACAAAGGAACCCCTGTACATTGTTGGTGAGAATGCTGGAAAACAGTATAGAAGTTTCTCAAAAACTAAAAATAGAGCTACCATATGATCATAAATCTTATTCTGTCTATCCAAAGAATATGAAATCTTAAACTCAAAGTTCCCCTGTTTATTGCAGCACTATTTGCAATAGCTAAGGTTTGGAAATAAGTGTCTAAAGATAGATAACTGAATAATGACCTGAAACATATATGAAAAAATGATTTTTTTTTTCATTTTATGGGATTATGCTGAGCAATAATTTAGAAAGAGGACAAATATTAGGTGATTTCACCTGTATGTGAATCATGAGAAAATAAAACAATAATAAACAACAGTGCTGTTTTTACCAATTGGACATAAGGAGATTAGTGGAAGTAGGACAGATGGGGTTCAGGGACTTGTGTTGTTTCTTGTTTATTATTTATGTAATAAAAATATAAACAAATGAAATAAAAAAGTTATAATAACTGCATCCAAATTCAGACACAATTTTAAATGATGAGCTTTATTAAAAATTTATATTGCTATAATACAAAGTTTATTAGCAATTTATAAAATTAGTAAATCAATAGGAATTGGATTATATATGTGTTTGTAAGTGAATGCTGATATCCAGGAGCTTTTAGCCCCTTTATATTTCATGTTGTATCCACTGATCTATAAATCCCAGATCCCTTCCGTTTTAGTTCTAAGCTTTGTTACATACATAAATTTCTTCCTGAGATGAGGTATACCAGAATATTTGTGGGCTTTTTTTTTTGACTTTGCATATTTAAATAATGTTCCCTATGCTTATACTTTAAGAAATTATTAGATAGAAATAGAAATAGATACCTATTTTGAAAATGGTGGTGATGAGACAAGTGGCTTCTTTTATTAAGATTTTCTAGCTCTATTTGACTAATTTAACTCATTACACAATAGCTTGATACAGATGATTATTATAAATTAAAACTTAAATAAAATGGAAAATTCTTTTCACTACAAGTATAGAGACATTAAAAGAAATACTTGGCGGGTTTGACTCATAATAAGCTATGAGTTTAATGAAATTAGTTATCAAAACCTGATTTAAGTATACATTTTCCTCTTATGCTCATTCAGGGATGAACTCAGCAGTTACAAAGGTTAGCATCGGTGAACTTATTTAAGGAAGAGAACAAATAACAACTTTTAAGGAATGTTTGCATTTATTGCAGTAATATCACACATAAGATACTTGAAATCATTATTGCTGGCTTTAGTTTTATTAGTACATTTTTTGAAAATGTCACGCATATTCTTTGTATCACAAAATAATACAAATCATACAAATAAGTAAACTATTTTATAAAACATAGATAATTTAATTCTAGTTAAATATTATTCACATGTATTTAATATTTTCATGGTAACTTTTTTGTCAAGTCTGTAGGGGGCAGGGAGCAAGGGGAAGTGTGGGCATGTGTGTGTGTTGGTGATTTCACTGTCTAAAATGGTTCGCAGTGTAGTGTTGAAATGATCTCTAGTGTTCCTAAGTCTGCGATGTAACTCACAGAGAAACTTTAAATCTGGTTATATAAATTTCATTCCAGCATGAGTTATAGTTTAAATAAATGTGAGTTCAATGGTAATCAAAACGTATGTTAAATAAAGTGACTTTTATCAAAACACACACAGAGTAAGACTGTACATTCATAAGGTTATGAAAATGTGATCAGAGACTCACGGGAACCCACACTGTATTTTGCAAAGAGCGATGATTCAGTGTCACTAATTCTGGTTCACGGCATCTTTATGGAAAATAACTACCATGAAAAATGAGAAATGATTCTGTGTATGTGTATAGATTCAATATAGACACACACACACACACACACATATATATATACGTATATACATATGCAGTTTGTGTGCTTCTGTGATTTAAGTCAGAGAGGCATGATAGTTTGCATGATTTTTTTTTTTTATGTGTCAAATCTTGTTTCCAAAGATGGCTACAAGAAGCGCTCATATTTTGCAAATGACTTGCAATGTGATTTGCCATTTCTTCCATTAATAAATGAATCATACTTCCTGTCTTCTTCAGTATGACCTTGGGATCTGTTTTTGTCAAACAAATACAGCAGAAGTAGCATTTTACAACTTGGAAGGCAATGATTTAAGATGTTTTAAGTTTTCTTAAAGTGTCTTTATCTACCTTTTTCGAACACGAATCTAGTCTGTTATCTCTCTCTCTCTCTCTCTCTCTCTCTCTCTCTCTCTCTCTCTCTCTCTCTTTTATCTCTCTCTCATCATTTCTCTATTTCTATACTCAGTTGAAAAGACTCTGAGATTTGAAATAACAATGAAGGAAGAAACACCCTTTAGGATAAAAAGTCAGGAGAACAGAGAGAGACCAGAATTGCAGCGTTCAGAAAATAAATACTTTTAATATCACGTGCCTTCATGTGTATGGCTGTACAACTTTAACAAAATTACATTCCATATATATATATTTTTTTTTTTCTACTAATTATGCCAAGTTTTGTTTTAGAAAAGAAAGGTACAGGCAGGAATGAAAGTGAGTAGGTAAGCACACAGGAAGAGAAGGAAGAAAAATAGATGGTAGGTGATAGATGTTAAATTGACGATAGATTAGATGTAATGTAGATAAATAGATGCTAGAAAGATAATGGTGGGACTCACCAACTGGCCCACTTGTTAAACCGTGTTTGCCTTCTATTCTTTTTGTTTGTTTGTTTTAAAGAATAGTTTTTTTGATGTATAAGTCAGATACAAAAAAAAATCTGAAACATGTTAAATGTACGTGGTTGATAGATTTAGGTTTTACATATATAAAAGCTTGTGAAACCGCTATCAACCACAGTCAAGATAATACGCATTTTCATTATAATGGAAGTTTCCTTGTGTCTTTTTGTTTTTACTTTTGGTTGCTTTTAAGAACATTTAATATGCATTGTGCTCTCTTAACAAAGCTTTAGGTGCACAATTTAGTCTTGTTACCGTTCATCTTACCCAATTAAACTTTCAAACCGTCAGAGAAAACTCATTTTCCCCTAGCCCCAGACACTACCATACTGTTCTCTGAGCCTTTGAGTTTGACTATTTTTGGTTACCTCATTTTGAGGAATCGGGAAAAATTTGTACTTTTTATTATTGGCTTAGTTCACTTTGCCAACTGTGCTGTCACAAATTGTCATCTTTTGAAAGACTGAATATTCCTCCACACGTGAATATAAAACATATTCTTTACTCATCTGTGGATGGATACTTGTTTCCATATCTAAGTTATTGTAATGCTACAATGAACATAGGATGAGAGTTCTAATTTTTCATTTTTGGAGAAATCTACAAACTGCGTTCCATAGTGTCTGTACCTCTTCACATTGTCACCAAGAGTGTACAAGCATTTTAATTTCTCTGCTTCCTCACCAACACTTTTAATGGAAAGTTGCAGGCATGAATGAAGACAAACAGGCCGGCAGCAAGAGAGAGGAGGCAGAAACACTTTATTTATTTAGTGTTCATCTTGCCTGTTTTCCCTTCTCTGGGACTCGAACTCTGGTCCTTGGGATGTATGTGAACTACGCTACAGTGTACTTATCTGCTGGTCTGCTAGGGTTCCCGTTTGTTTTTGTTTTTTAATAATAGCATTTCTAATCAGTGTGAAGTGACCTCTCATTGTTTTTTGTACTTTCTGATAGTGATACTGAACATCTTTTCATATACTTATTGATCATTTCTATCTTCTTTGGAGAGACATCTAGTAAAATAATTTGCCCATTTTTAATTATATTTTTTTCTTATTCCTAGGGGAAAGATTAGCCACATACACACATATTCATATATATTAGTCCCTTATCATATTAAGTTTTATAAATATTTCTTCCTATTCCATGGAGTCTATTTTCACTTTTAAGATATGATAATAGCAATTAAGTAGTTTTACTATATAGCGATTAGGTATATTAGCTGACCCACACAAAAGTTCCTCTGTCAAAATGAGGTTTGTATGCAGGACTAAGAAATTTTTTTTTTAGTTTATATGGAGAGAAATCAATTATTTCCTGGTCCAAAACACAATTTAACATTAGGGACTGTTGACAAGACTCAGAAGTTTTGGATAACTTCTAATTCAAATAAATGATGGAAATAGCAATTGAATTATAAATCATAAATTCTTGTTATTCTTTTGTGGAATTTTCTCAATGTTTGAATTAATGTAATGAATAAGTATGAATTATGGTCTAAAGTCTGTAAAAATGTGATCTGAAGTTGAATAATCTTTCTGCTTTAAAAACATACATAATAATGAAAAAGCAACTGCTTTGGTTGGGGTGGGGGACGTTAGGAATCAAAATCACATTTTTTGAAGAAAAAATGTTTGAAAATTAAATTTATTTAAATGTCTTTTGACCAAAGTGATGTGTAACCTTGTCTTATGTCATAGGCTCATTTTATATTGGCAAATTATGAGTTGTTTGACATGTATCATAATAAGTGAAGGGTTTTTTTTTATAGAAATCACATTATACAGCAAAATGATTTATAGAGAGATCTGACATACAACTAATCTGTGTAAATTTTGTATTCATTTCAAATTTCCTGAAGAGTGTGGTGACTGAAAAACTCTGCTTCAATCTTATTTTGAGCAGAGACTTAATTTCTAATGAAATTCTGTGAGAGGGCTCATCTTATGGTTATTAATTCCCACTTAGTCTTAATTTTTGTTCCTCATTGAATTTCAGGCATTGAGTTAAGGAAAAGATTTAATAACAATGACATATTTCAAAAGGAAAAGAAATATATTCCATTTGCATTGGTCAAGAAAAAATAACTCTCCTGAAATACACGTAATTTAAATTAGCACTAACTGAAAGGTATTAAAATTAATGTTTAAGGAAAACAAGTGGTAGGAATAAAGAACTTTAATTGAGTGCCTGATTACAAGAATTTTCATGTTTTCCTCAAAAGACAAGAACTGATCAGAGTTAATGACCCCGAACTATGATGAAACAAGTCTGAGAAAGGACTGAATCTGATTATAAAATAAATTGTCAAGAGAAGGTAATTAAGTAAGCAGAAAACCTTCTCAGACTTAGTCTGGAATAAATTGAGTATCAAAACATTTTATATTGCTTTCAAAGAGTCTCTAAAAGCAAAGAATTTCTGTATGAATATAATTTCCAATATGTGCATATTTATATAAAAAATTTTCAAATATTGTCAAAGTATATTTATAACTAATGGCACTTGTAATAGTTGTTGAAATTAGTTATAAGTTAGAGGATCTAACCATGAAATGATAAAATTTCATAGATGAAAATAAGTAATAACATTTGTTTTCAAATAAAGGTTATTTGAATCATAGTTCTTTTTCTGACTGCAGCATATAAAAACTTTTTCTTAGCTTCTTTTTCTATTTAATTATGCTTTGTACTTGGGGCTAGACTGGGTTTCTAATCTCCTAGGAAAAATCAGATGACTTAGTCATTTAAGACAATAAAAATGGCATGGTTTCCACTCAGGAAGGGTCTCCAAGTAATCATTTCTACACAATACCATTTTCTTCAAGGTAGCAAGCATACTATAATTGATGATTTAGGTATGGAATCATTATGTACTAATAACAGTGCACAGCCTATTACTATGTGATATCTCCTGCTGTTTTAGAATTAGCTCTGTGCATGTTTTGGACAAATGGCTGTGTATTTCACTGACTGTTCGCCAGGTAAAACATTACAGCTCCTTAGGAGCCAATTAGTTGAGCCTGTCAAGGACAATTTCAGCAATTTTTAGTTTATAGATTATAAGCCAAAAAGCTGTAATTGTGACAAACATGTAGAGGAGTTGATGTCCTAAAAAGTAATATTTACTTTGACAATATAAATTCTTTCCCGTTCCTGTTTGTTCATTGTAATAAAGAATCATTGCTTAGAATTATTTATGGTTCAGAAATTGCTGGAGTGTTTAGCTTACAATTAACAATAACTAAAAGTTCATATTATCAAGATTGATTCTTCATTTTTAATAAAAAATAAAAGACAAAGGGAAGTGGGACTTGACATGTCCTTTTTCAAATATGTGGTAGAATATCTTAAGAGATTTCTTTAAGCACTGAATTCATAATAAAGCAATGCATTAAAAAATAAATCATACATCATAATATAGTCTTATTGTATTTATTCAGAACTAGTATTTTGCACAAATTCAGGGCCAGTCTAAATGAATGGAAGCATAAACCTTGCACAAATCTGTCCTAATAGATCCTGGAAATGAAACATATACTAAACATATATTTTATCAACCCCTTTATTTTCTAACAACAAAGAGCTGATCCATGAATGTTTCTTGTCTATCTCCTGATTTTGCAAATGGAGAGGATATTCCTCAAAATTACCCTACTTTTTCCATAGGCAGAATATCACCCCCTACATGGTGTGGCTTAAGGGAAGTAACTAACACCAGGCACTCCTTTGCCAGAAAAACAACCACATCAAAAGTGTCTAGTCTTAGGCCAATTTATGAACTAAAGTATTGTCTTAAAATGATGCTGATTAATGCAAGTATGCCAGTGTAGGTAATATAAAGACATTTTCTTAAAAATATTTGTGGTTTATTTGAAAGGAAAATAGTCTAAATTGTTAAATATATGTCAATATGTAAAGATCAGCTTTATTTATTATTGAAATTATAAAACATTTTGCAAATTACAGAAATTGTACAAAGTACTATATTTTCTAAAGAATAATTGGAACCCTGTTACCTACAAAATTTCTTGGAGTAATTTGCTTAATGTAAAAAAAATTACTCAAATAAAGAGATGCATTGTATTTGTTCAATCATCTTCAACACAGTTATAAAGCTTGGCTATTTTTTACAAAGTCATATTTTTCCTCTTCTATAAAAAGATAACATGAATTTCATAAAATTCGTTGTGCTCACTTAACTTTCTTTTAGATAAATCAGAAAATATTTGAAAAATTTTCCTCAGTTACCTTACAATTTTATTTCTTAAATAATAAAATAGAAGTCATAATGGAAGAATGTTATTCTATAATACAGTTTTATATGTATTATGGTTGGCTATAGATAAAGAAAATGTAGAACTATGGGTGAATCATCAATTTTGTTATATTTGCAAAATCTTCTTTGGCTTGTATAAAGTATTAAAGCTTACATGATGGAAAACAGTATTGCTTGCAAAAATAATATCCAAATTAAATAAATATCTAAATTACATCATTGTCTTTTATCTTGACAATACAGCTTGAGCTTATAGGAGCTCCATGCATGCATTTTAATTATTAAACTTCAAATTATTTAAGCCAATAATATTTATTAAAATAGTTCTGTGGACAAAAATAAAGTGATATCAATAGCAAGTCCTATTACTCATTGTTATATTTACATATTTCAATATATTTATTACAAGTGAGAATACATAGAAAATAAAGCTGTATTGTTAAGATGTTAATGGAGATTAATGATTGTACATGAATTGAAACCAGATTATTAAATCACTGGTTAAAGACAAAACACATGAAAAATATGCAATATGCAAGTCTACAAAGTGACAGCGTATCATAGTAGATAAATTGGAAAGAATTAAAAGCTTGTATTACATAAGTCAAAATATCAATACAATTAAATTTATAATATTAAAATCCTATACCCACAAGATATGTTCAAATCAATAATCTGCTTTTACCTTAAGAAGTCAATTGAGAAGAGAAAATTAAACTAAGTTAACAGGAGGGAAAGAAAATGAAAGCAGAAATTAATAAAATCAAGAAATCCCCAAATTTACTTTTTGCAGAAGTTAATAATGTTGATTGATCTCTAGTAAATAATATTAGATGCAACATGCTAAAAATATTCAAAAGTTCAAATTACACACACACACACACACACACACACACACACGCAGGGGCTACTTGAGTACCTCTTTAGTTGTTAAAGATACTAAATTTGTTATTTTTAAAATTTCCTCCAAGAACATTCAGGTCCTTTATTGGTAAAGCCTATTAATGATTAGAGAAGAAAAAAATGATCATTACTGCGTGAACATTATGCTACCATCAGAATAGTAAAAGGTAGAAGTTGATAATGTCATTAACAGAAAAGGAAATTAATCTCCTATATATTTCATGAACAGACACACAAAAATTTACCACATCATTATCAAACCAAAATTTTGAATCCATTATTGCACAATCCATCACCTTTGTGCCTCCCAGTTTTGCATTAAACTTCCTGCTGCATGGAATTATCTTCTAATTTCTAGCACTAATAGCTTTTAACTAAACTTGAATTTCATGTTAATAGGGTTAAAAAATATGCACTATTTTGTGTCTTTTACTCAGAACTATGTTTTGGAAGGTCACCTGTGTTTTCTGTATGTACTTGGATTCATGAGACTCTAAAGCAGAGAATTAAATTAAGCTATACCCAGAATTATGATCTTTAGAACAATAATCTAATGATCATATGCTTTTTGCACTGCTCATTGTATAGTAATTTGTCATGTAGCATAGCATGCTGGTATAATAATATACCTTCATTTACTAATTAAAATTTACTTAAAAGGTGATTGACTATAAAACTAATTTATCATTGTTTTGTTTTTCTTGTCAAAAGATTTATTGGGTAGTATACTTTAAACTCTAAGGAATAGAAATGTAATTTATATGAGCTATATTAGATTAAGAAATAAATAATTTCATTGATTTCTCTGTCTACTGTGATTTTCAGATAACTATAGCAGCAGCAGGGTCTCAAGATTTCTGATTTCATCCCAAGTTTTCTATTTTAAGAGTAAGTAGGTTTTCCATTCTGAAATCATTATTAAACCTCCCCTTCCTTTCATTGAATCAAATTTCTATTGGAAAAATAAGTTCAAACTGGGAAGAACAGCAAAGTTATCAATTTTTAATTTGATATAGTTCATTTGTCTGTTTTTAGTTTTGTTTCCCATGTTTTTGGTGAATCTATTGCCAGTTTTATGACTAATATATAACATGCAAGACAATAAAAGAAAAAGAATGGGAGATTAAAAAGGATTTAGACACCTGTGAAAATGTAGGATTATTACATTTATGCAAAGCGATACAGTGTTGCTTGAAGGTACATTGTTATAAGTTGCAAAGTCTAGTGCACCTACTGGAAAAATAAGTTCAAACTCGGAAGAACAGCAAAGCCATCAATTGTTTACACATAATGGAATACTAGGCTATCAAACAAAAGTTAATCCAAAAGGAAGCATATAAGAGAAAAATATTTTTGTAAAGGAATAATGCCTAATTCTTAGCTTTTTAAAAATAATTCACTAATAGGCACATGTAGAGAAATATTAGTGATGCAATAAAGTTATGTAAAATGTTAATGAGTGTCTCCCTGTAGCTATGTGGCTAAGGTGTAGACTCTGAAAGTCATTGACCTATAATTGAGAGCTGGAGCTCTAGGAAAAATAAAATGAGGACTAAAATGTTGGTATACCCCTTTAGCTCTGGTGCTAAGGTGAAGGTCATGTAATGCCAATGGAACTTAAGAAGGGTGCACTATGATTCAGAAGGGTGACTAGATCAAAAATTTTAAGGGGGCTATCTTGACAAGAATTAAAAATAGAAATATTAAAAATAAAGAAAGATATTTTAAGATATTGTAAGATTATGGGTTTGAGTTTAACTACATCAAAGGTAGAAGTTCATAGAAATAACAAATATTGAACTGAAAAATAGAACCTGTTAAATGATATCTAAAAAACTCTATTTTTATTATTTATTTTTGGAGGAAGAAGCATTTCACTTTATTTCCATTTTACTTTTTCACACTGGCTGTCATCCTCCCTCTACCCATGACTCAAACCCAAGGTTATGTGGTCTGAATCCTTCAGAAGTGATTGACCTAACCATTACTCCACCAGAGCACACCAAGAAATTATTTTTAAATATATAGAATTACATATGTTAATATTTAAAGAATGGGAAAATACATCATCTTCAACACTACTTTAAAGAAAACCTTATAAAATATATTAGCATCAGAAAAAGCAGAATTGAAGAATACCAGGGATAAAGAGGGACATTATATAATAATAACCAGCTAATTTATTAAGAAGACAACACAGTCTTAAGTGTATTTGCACCAGGTGTTATTTCAAAAGACAAAACAAAATGAGAAATACCTAAAAGAAGCAGTAGAAAAATGCTCAACTATAGCTGAGATTCATTCCCTTCTTCTATTAGTTTGCATTAAAATAATGAGGCAAAAGAATCAGTCAAAGTGTATAGCACATGAGCAAAATTAATCTAATCAGCGTAATTGAGACTTTTTGAATGTTTTATGCAGGAATGACAGAGTATATATACCATTCAAATGCAGCTGAGACATACCAAAAGAGAACTTGTGCCAATCAGTGAAACAGGTCTCCATAAATTAAACAGTTTAGAAGATATAATGTATCAATTCATTTTATAAAATTAATTTTATTGAATTATTTCATCCTAACAGTATATAGGTTTAAAGTGCACATCGTTGTAAATCAACATTTGTATATAGCTCATTTAGTTCACCAGCACCATTCCAATTCTTCCTTCAATATATATTTGATCCTTTCTAACTAATTAGCCCACCCTCCTACCAAAGTCCCTTCCTGTTACCACTAATGTCATTTCCATTGACTAAAAAGAACTTTTGTATCATTTACTTCATTTGTTTGCTTGATTTCTCTATCCATATATCTGTTCCGACCACAACAAAGTTAGAGATTCAATAACAGCAAGTGAGATGGATAATTTCTAAGTGTGTGGAAATCTAACAACACAATAACAGATAGCAACACAAAGATCAAAGGAAAATGACAGTTGATGTTATTCTAATATGCAGATGGCATAATTATTATTCAAGACTTGCAATTATATTTCAGCATTGAAAATGTAGAACTAATTTATTTTGTAATATAAACTTTGATATATAATTTTGAAAGAAACTATCGGGGATGATTTAAAAGTTATGTTTAATGGCATAATGAAAAATGATAGAATGAGGAGTCAAAGTTTGAGACAAAAACAGAGATACCTGTTGTGTTGGATATTCTGTCTTTTCTAAGTCATTACATTATTTTGCATTTGATTTTGAGTACATCAGCATTGTTTTAATACTGGAATTCTAGTCTATTTGAAACTCAATTTTATTAGTACTTTTATAAGTTGTGATACATCTGTAAGTTGTAAATTGTGGTTCTTATTAGAAAATGTGTCAAACTATATTGCATATTTATATATAATAGCCAACAAAATGTTTTTGGTATTTTTATTTAGAATATTCATAACCATTTTGATATTTTTATTTTTATTTTATGAAGTTATTACATGCAAGTTGCCACATTTCAAAATAAGATAATTTTAATGTTGCAAACTCTGCTTCTATTATGATTAAACAGATAGCTGTTTAATAGAACTATTGTAAGATTGGTCTTACATCAAAAAATGTTCAGATAGACTTTCAAGATTTCCAAAGCAAGCTTGTCTCTTTTGAGTGGAGTTCAAGGTCAATTGAGATCCCAAAGTTTCAAGAAAAACTGTGACCATTACCTTAAAAAATAAAATTATCTAGATCTAGGTCATCTCCAGAAAAAGTTTATCAGAAAAACTGATCCTAAGACACGTCAAACATCAAGAGAAAAAGCTTTATCATCTAAAGTTATTCCCTCATTGAAGACATCCTCTTTTTTCCTGGATACCACAGACCCTCATCTCATTTCTTATCTAATTATCTTAGTCCTCAGTCTGTCTCATTTGCTGTGGCATTTACAGTCATGAAAATTCTCCATGCATATATAATTTTTTAAATTTGTTTTCTCCCAATAATTTGCTTGATGTCATTTTGTTTGTTTGACCACTCCTAGAAAAGCCTCAGAAGGGTAGGGGTCGACATCGTATACCTGACATCCTTACACCATATATCTACTGATAACAGAAAGAAGGCTATCTTTGTATTAGTTTATAGAAGGAAGAAAGTCATTTTTGTGAGTCATTAAAAATAAATAGCAATAACTCATCCTTAAATATTATGATAATCTGAACAATAAATTGGCATGTAGACCTTGATCTAGGCCATTTCTAGTAGCTAGTCCTTGAGTCTTCTAAATATCACTTCTGACATTGAAATGTGCATGACAAATTTTAATAATTTTAAATATATTACTGCCATATGCTATTTGTTATAAATACACTTTTAAATTAACATCGATTCTAAAAGCTGACTCAAAGTACAGTAAGTGGCCTACTGTCTCTGAGTTGCTGGTATTAAGTTCTTATTGTCTAACTTTGGACTCTGGTCATTGTGTTACCTGCTGTAACATATTAATTGCACTTTCTTAGTAAATCAATTAGCACTTGATATTTTTGTTAATATTGTATATTATAGCCATTAATCTGTGATATTTTTTCAGATTTTCCAAACATTGTTTATTTTAGCAATCAGGTTATGTTGATTTGACTAATATTTTTCTCTGTGAGTGATATTTGCTATGCTTGTGATTAAATTTAATTTTAAAATCTGTTGATTCACCAGAAAATCATATCAGGAAGGGTACTAGTAGATTTATTTCCATACACGACTCTTTTCTATTAATTCAGTTTTACTTATTAGGAGTTATATACCATTAGAGGGTCAGGTCTTCAACAGTTATCACTGATAAATGCATCTGAGTTATTCATTAAGCTTTATTCAGTATAAATTCATTATGTAAGAGTTTAGATTTTCTACAGGAATTTTTTCAAGTTTTCTTTGCCATTTGTATAATATCAGTTTTAAAGGACTGGTCAATAATTTATCATATATTTCAGTTCTGTGACTGATTAAAACTTTAAGGTGTTGAGAAGAAACACTATGTTCTGGATTATTTTTTTATTTTTACTTTTGTTTCTTTTGCTTATATTACTTTATTATTTTCAGAACAATTGATTGATATTTCAGTCATTATGGATTTCACACCACACCCACCCTAAGAATTCTACTGCCCTTTACTTTTTATTCTTACAAACAGGGGTTTCTTCCTACAACCCGTTCTCCATTCCCTCTGATCAACACAGTCTTGCATCCTGTGAATTTTAGTTGTGTTTTATTATTTTGCTCATGTTATTTCTTTATATTCTACATATACATAACGCCATCTGGTATTTTCTTTTTCTTTATGGCTTATTTTGCTTAACCTCGAATTCTATCCAGGTTGTTCCTCCAGGCACATATTCACTCTTGTAAATGGGTGAGTAGAATTCCATTGGGTATAAATACAACTACTTTTTTATTTATCAGTTGACAGGCATTTTGGTTAACTCTTTTTAATTATTTCTTGACTTGGTTCTATGTTCTCCATGTCATCCCAGTATGACTTTTTCAAAGGTAAAGTTGGGCAACAGTTATGTTATTTTCTCAACAATGAGAGCATTAAATTGTCTTCACCAGGTCTGAGAGCTTTCCATCAGTGAACCTGGAGCTGTCCCTAGTTCTACTCACAATTGATACACAGAGCTCTCTTAGATTCTGAGCAATCAACTTCTATGTGCTCCTTGATCCAGGTCACTTCTAGCATCCTGATGTCTGGCCCATAGTATTCAAAGTTACCACTTTGGACAGAATGTTCTCTGTCTTGATGCCACCCTCCCTGGAACTCTTCACAAATTGCTCATCAAGAAGTTTCATGCTATCTCACTTGTCCCTAAGCCCAGCCCATCTCATCTCAAATGTCAAGCCTTCTGAGGGTCCTAGGAGGATTTAAAAATGGCAGGGAAAAAATTCATACACACACATGAACAAGCAATTTAGCTTTTTTTCTCTAAAGATGGTAATCTAATCTTATTCAGAGATATTAAAACCTTAATTCAAAAAGAAAAACAATAAAATTGTCCTCAATAAAGTTTTGAAGTGTAGCCTAAGGATATAATAGAAGCAGGGATGTTCACCTCCTTTGTATGCTATAGTGAACTATCATGACTGAACTATGGCTGTATTAATTACCTTGGAAAAGGAAATAAATCATCCAAGCTAGAAACTAGTCTGTTGAGGAAATTCTTGTCCTTTTCAAAGCTGAAGTGGACTCCCACTTTGACATGTATTTTTGCTTTATCATACATTATATAATTGACTTGAGTTTTATAAATATCTGCAATGTAAGATATTTTCTCCAGTTTGGAAAAAAAAAGATTTTCTACCCTTAAATTATTTTCTTGACGCAGCTACTCCGGATTAGTTTCATTGCAAATAATGTTATAAATCCAGAAACAGCATATATCTGCATGCATATATTTTAACTAATATCTAAAAAGCACAATGCACTACTTTTGGAAAAAAATATTTCCCATTTTTTTGTAAAAGCAGATCTCAATATACATCATAATTTCAAAGATTTAAAAATAATCTTCAAATGTTTTACATTCCAGCATGCTTTCTCCTCAATTATGTATGTGTGTTTATGTATGATATGTTCTTCCTAAGAAATTAAGTAAATGAAAATAAGAATGGTAAAGAGACTATTTAGAATGAATTTTCTAAAGGTAGATCTGGCAATAATTTCTTAATTAAATACCACAAAATGAGTCCTACTAAGCATACTTAATGCTTCAGCATAGACTATATAGTTTTGTTCTATTAGTGAGCTATGCCATTGAGACCTGCATCAAATTAAACAAAAAATACTCTCTGTATTGGATACAAATATTTCTTTAAGAAAAATCCAATAGCATAGTTAATACTTATGAAACATTTATTCTTCTGAATACATTTTAGATAAAATAAAACATTGAAGCAATAATAATCCAGTTCCTATATGAAGAAGTAGTAGTTTAGTATTTAGCTTCTTAGAAGCAAAAATAGTGAGCACTCTAAGTGGTTCACTAAAGAATAAAAGAATAAGAAGCTTTTTAAGAGATAAGATAGGTAGAAATAATTTGAATATTGTAAAGTGCTAAAATACATACATTTACTACGGCATCCTTTGGATTTTTGCTTTTAAATGTGTATGTAATGTTTATGACAGTCATTTCATAGCCATGAGAGCAAACATATCTGCTGGAGGAGTGGAGAAGGAAAATAGGAAACTGAGATTCACACTTTTAAGTGGTTACTCTGGACTTAAAACTTAACCAACAAAAGTCTCTGTTGATTAAAGGACTTCTAGTTTGCTATTCATTTTCTAGCTGCTAAACACACTACTTCCAGTGTTAGGAATATAGTTTATGACTCAACAATCTCACCACTAACAACTAGTATAAAGAAAGAAATAATGCTCCTTTGTGTGTTTCCCTATATACTGTTTTTTATGTTAGATGTATGGTGAAAATGTAAAGAGAAAATAGCAGCAACAAAAACGTTGAAAATGACAATAAATAGATGTTAAATGATTTAGAATTTGAGGCTGTTCATTAAAGATTTTTCAGAAACATTTGCCAAGAAAAGAAGCATAGTCTTATGGGAAATATATTCTGATTAAGCTAGTCATAGATCAATAACCCAAATGTTATGCATTTATAACAAAATCTGACAAAGATAAATTGCACTAAACAAGTTAAATCGACATTAAGACTTCATGCAAAACTTGCAATAGGAGAAAGAGACTGAACTCTATGTGAAACAAAGGGGAATAGAATTTTTAAGCATCAGCGTGAGCTAGTGGAAATGTACTAGAGGATGTTAGGGATGAGCTTTGTCTATGTGATCAGACCACATGTATTTTCTAATTGGCACAAAAATTGTTTTTCTAGAATTTTTGCATTAAGTACATTACTGATATGACTCCAAGGTCCTTAAGAGAGATAGTCCGGGGTTATAAAACTGGCAAGAAATGAAGAGAATATGCAAGAGGTTAACAGATTTACATCGGAAATGGGGCAAATAAGCAATTTACAATTGCAAATTTTCAAAGGCAAATATTCTAATAAAAGTAGTCAGGGAACTTCACTCAGCAAAAAAACTTATCTAAAGCTTAGTCAAGTTGAGAGAAACTTGAGTTTTCCCTTTATGAGTTGGAAACAATTCACAAATTTCCCATCCCCTAATAAATTTCCAATGGAATGGGGAAGATAATAGAGTAAGGGTTTTTTCTCATTTAATCATGTCTATTGTGAGCTCCTCATCAGAGATAAAGTTTCCAGGTTTCAGCATGGTCTCTTGCTTGTTATTTTGAGCAGATCTGGGAAACAAACTTGTATTTTGTCAGAAAGAGAGATGAGCAGCTTCTCCCAACCACTGATAGTCGAAATTCTTATTTCAAGTCTTTGTTTCATATTATACGTTTGCTATAAATACTCATACTGTTCATAAAAATACTGTGATGCTGTAGAAGGAATGGAAGTATCAGTACGTACAAGCGGTGCCAGAGGAGCATAAAACACAAATGATTGTTATGCTGAGTTCAACTTTTTTGTGTCCTCCCCTATTTGTGTAGTAAAGTGGGTTAGTCTGACATGGCCAAGCTTTGAAAGAGCTCCACTCTCAATCATACTACGCATGACTGAAAGTATCTGAATTTCTGTTAGATTTAGCAATCCAGTCTCTGCTAACCTGACTTCTGCTCATCTAGGCTTTCCAATGTTCTGTCTCCTTGTTCCTGCATTGGTCTTGAAAGTGATAAAAAAAAAAAAAAAAAAAAATTATACGAAACTGAGATTGTTACATCTCTCTCTACCAACAAAACCAAGTTGGTGCTCTTTTAGAAGTAGTGAAGACAGCTTTATTATGCGCAGGCCCAGATGCAATCTGAGCCCAGACCCAATTTTGGAGTACACTTTTAGAGTGAGGGAGATGGGGAGGTGTAATTAGAATAGGAATTACAAAGGAATCCATTGGTCTTTGTGAATTCCTCACATGAGCAACACACAGGATTCACATAACTGCAAAAATGCACATAGGGCTCCATTTCCAGGTGAAAAGAAAAGTCCTTTTATCTAGCCAGTATCTTCCAGTCAGTCCAGACTGCAAGGCCCCTGATGGCTTGGTGGCCTTCATCTCTGGCCCACAGCAGCTAGAAACTGGCTTCCTTCTACAACATCAGAGTATCAATGCTTTTTTATGGTTTATATTTGGCTTTACTTGTTGGAAGGGAGATAGCCAAAATTTTTTAGTTGCCAGGACCAAAATCAAAATATTCATTAAAAAATATTTAGAATTTCTTTACTGTGGTGATAAATTATATTGAGTTCAGAGCATACCCTCCTGAATCAGGCTCACTGGATTTGAATCCCTGACCAACTACTTCACATTTATGTAACTGTGGATAAGTTCCTTTACAATGATTGTGTACTAGTTTCCACATTTGTCAATAGAAAAAAAAATAACACATGCCTCATCAAGTCGTGGTAGTATTAAATGAACCTGAAATACAATATGCACTTACAAGTGTTTTTTATTATCACTGTTGTTGATTTTATTGTCAGAAAGTCAGTACTCTATGATTAAGAACAAATCTTACAGGCAAGAACATAAATCTCAAGGACAACTTGCCAATTTGTTTTCTTTTGCCCAAGCAAAATATGTTAAGACTGGTCACGTGGTTCTTATCATAAAAGATGGAATTGTGCTGAATCAACACTAGTGAGGTCTGACCTGAATTAGTAAGCTCAGCAAAAATACACAAGATTTTCTTCCTCTCTCCAGGAATCTCATTATTTTGAACATTGCATGGCTGGAGAAATTTTTTTTGTTTTGTTTTTCTTTGTTTTGGTAGGGTATGTATGAATAATGGGATAAAAATTAGAAGAAATAGAAGGCATACGTCACTTAGCTTCATCTGTCTTCTGAGTTTTACATGACCCCCAAAATATTTTTCCAGGGTCAGAAGGTAAGTTGTTTGAATACTTTAAATAATGCCTATTATACTATAACTTTGAAGGTCATTCTTTTGCTAAAATTATCGTACAAAGCTATTGTCTTGTCTCCTATGCATTTTAACAATGACCAGCTTCTTAAATTCCTCTGTTAGAACTCTGTAGTTATTGAGTTATTACTCTCAATTTGTGTATACAGTTTTAGAAGTGGTAGCATTGAGACACTGTGAGAATGAGAACCTGCAACATGAGAATCTTTCTCCTAGAGAAATTCACATAAACAAAAAAGTAAAATATAGTAAAAAAATTCTCATATTCTGAAGGCAATTTGGCAGTCTCCATGTTCTGAATTTGCTTTCTATTAATATTTATTCATCATTGAAATATTCAGAAAGAAGCAAAGAATACCCCCAATTTTTATAGATATTAAAAATTAGCTATACTTGCAAAAATAGAGAAATCCTCATTACTTTCTAAAGTTAGTAACTACCTCATAATTTAAAATGCATAGACTTGCCACTAATTATGTGGGGTTTTTTCTACCACTATAGTCTCATATGCTGAATATTTAGCAGACTTTAAAAGAAGACGAATAAATCAAAACTATGTGCTTTTGTTTTCATTTATTCTGGTTTCATTTGGTAAAAAATAGTATTTTTAGTATTCTTACTGTTTCCTTTTTGTTTCAGAATGGTAGACTGGAAATTCTTGCTAGTTCTATGTGTGTATATTCAAAGACATAGTTATTTTAGCCTGTTCTGCTTTTCAACATATAATTTTCTAAATTTAAAAACAGTTCAGATTTATTATAAAGTTGCAAATATATTGCAGAGTTTCTAATACTTATGATCAGATTTTCTTATTAATACTTTGGCCAACTGGCTACAATTAATGAGCCAAGAAATGATGCGCTATTGCTGTGTAAAGTTCCAACTTGTTTTTTGGATTTCCCTAATTTTTGCTTAAGGACATTTTGTTGTTTCAGAATACTATCCAGGGTACCACCTGACATTTGGTTTCCCTGTTTCCTTCACCTTCTTTAGAGTTTGAAATTTTCTCATATTTCTCTTACTTTTAATGACTTTTACCTCAGGAGACTGGGTTGTATATTTTCACTTCACTTCGGGTTGATCTGCTATTTCATTTTATGTGTTTAGACAGTGATTATGGCTTTTGGGGATGCAGACCACAGAGGTTAAGTACCATTCTCATCAATTTATATCAAGAGTATATGCTTCATTATCAGTATGACTTATCACTACTGACCTACTTATCACTACTTGCGACTACTGACCTTTATGTCTTGACTAGAGGAGTGTTTGCCAGATTAGTCAGCTTTGTAACAATGATTATTCTTCTAGAAAAAAAGTTGTTCTGCACATTTAACCCTTAAGGGTAGGGAGTTTTGCTTTCTTTATTCAATTATTCATTCATGAGTATGAACTCACAGATTTTTTTCTTGTATTTTGTATTATAATTTAATTCTATATAATTTCCTTTGCTCAAATTATTTGAGCTTTGGCTATTTGGAGCTCTCAGCTCCTGTGTCACTGTTATATGCCCATTGTTATTTATGGCTTATCAAAAAAATCAATATAGTTGATTACTGTCTCCTTACTTTCTGTCATTCTAAGGTGTTTCAGGCTCACTGACAGGAATCATATCTTCAGGAAAAATTAGTTTATTCTTAGAGAAAAATGGAAAGGAGACATTAAAGAAGTGGTTGAGGATGAAAAATGTGTGTTCTCATGTAAGAACCTCAATTCCAAAGGGAATATGAAAAGTCTTGAAGCACAAAGGACTGAGAGATAAATTCTGATTAAAGTTTGTACAGAGAAGCAAGAAGATAAGTGACCCCATCCTGTATGGTGATTGATAATCCAGCAGACTTAACTCAGTCATAGACTCAGGTACACAGATATGTTGCATTTTGTATGAAATAACCAAACAAACAGAGCAATATAACTGTGATGTCTAGGCTGTTGGTATTGATACTAAACTATGGGTGTTCAGATTCTTGGCAATTTGAATTTTGAAAGACAAAAAGTCAATCTAAGTAACAAGCAAGCAAACCTTTATTCACTCAGACAGCAATAGAGAGAGAAGACTGAAAGGGAGAGGCACTTCTCCCAACACCCAAAAGACTTTACTTAAGTCTGATGGTGATTGAGCAGCCTCAATTCCACTTGCTCCCTTTCATGCCTAAATCTTGAGCAACTTTTAACGATTTTCCTTGGCGGCACATGCGCAGTCATCTTTTGAGTCATGTTACCTAATTTTTGACATCACCGCCTTTGCTATCATATTTAGTCTCCACCCAGGGATATAATTCTTACTGTTAAAATAAAGCAACGGTTAGTCAGGCATGAATATGCATAGGGTGCCTGAGTGAATAAATGAATTTCACTAGTTTGGGACTGAGGAGGGCATTGCAATTAGTAAATTGTCACAAGCATGTTCCTAGTTGAAGCTGATTTACTCTGAAGTTTTATTGTGGTCACTTATCTGCTCCCCACTATTACTTATTGTATTGCTATGGTTTCCCAATATCTGGATCAGGATTTTTGCTCTGCTGACCTTGTCTGAGTGTTACAACAAAGAGAAAGAAATTAATTCTGAGGACTAATTCTGAGAAACTAAATGCCTGGATTTTTTTTTTTTAATTCTAAATAGAAATTCAGTGTCTTGTAGTGTTTGATACGTGAATACTAAAGAAAAAGTGTTAGATTAATAAATCTAGGACAACATTCAGGTAAGGACACCAATGACAGAAATACCACTGGGAAACAAAGAAATACTGATATTGCTGTTGGGAAATTTGGTTTCAGATCTCAGAACTGTGGCTTTCCAGGCCTTTTGATGCATAATGTGGGATTCTACACTATAGGAACTTGTCACAATCTGAAAAATAGGCAAAAGGAATTAGGTTGTTTCCAAGCTTCTTTTTATTATGAAAATTTTGCAATTTCAATAATTTCCCCCTGTCATTCACAAGTGAAAGCCTGTTCTTCTGCTTTGATATTTGTTATGTTCAGAAAATTAAGTGAGGAGGAACTGCAAAATTGGCATTTTTTTCAGCCTTCAATTTGCTGTTGCGCATTTCTCAGTCATCATGGTGCTCTATACCACCAGCAGCAATTATATTTGTGCTAGCAAACCCCACTGTTAGTCTGGCATGGAACTACTCACCTACAGTGCTTCTAATTATTGATGCATTTTTCCTTTTTCAAAATGCCAGACAGTGTTTATGTGTAATCATCTGGTTTACCACCTGTGGCTACTCTATCCGCTAGTACGAATAAGGGTGGTTGCAAATCTCCCTTACTGTTTCATTTGGGCTTCTGCGTCCTATGAATTCTTAAAAAAAAATACTCAGTTTTGACCATGTTTATATTGTGTTTGCTGATTATCTCAAGGAGTTATTCATCTGGTTGTGATTAATGAGACTGAAAGGATGCTGCCTGATTCTGATATATGGCAATTTTATATATTTCCATCGATAGTACTAATTTCCTTTGTATTATATTTGATTATTGCACTGAGTGAAAAATTATTGACTCCTGCCTTTCATATACAAGCAAATATATTTGATCCCTACAGTTCAATTTCTTTATAGTAGTGATATAACATATAGTTTTAAGTGATATATTTTTGCAACAAAAATTAGTGTCTTTTGGCATTTTTCTTCTATGTAATTTGATGTCTGTATAATTTCAGGCAATGACGCTCAGAGAAGAGGAAAATAATTTGTGTAGGATAAACAAATAATTCAGAACTAACCTTTTTTTTGTAATTCTACTAATTTACAGCTGTTTCACTCTTGTATCCCTCTTTCTTAGTTCCAAATTAATGCCTTCCATTTTTTGGCATCTTTTCACTGATTTTTAAGTAAATAATTATAGTATTATCCTAAAAATGAAATACTACATCTATTTATACTCAACAAGCCTTTTTCATGTATTAATTTATTCATTTATTTTTTTCATCTTTAAATGCAAAATGTTTGTGATGTTTTTTAAGCTTGATTCATTCCCTTATTCGCTACTGATTGTGTACCTGAAGAATTCGTACTACAGACATATTATCCAGATAGAATTCAACTATTAGCACTTAATAGAAATGTCATCTTGGCCAAGTTTCTTAAAACTTGTCTGCCTCTCCTTTGTCAATAAAGATGATAATAAAACTAACCAACTCAGGGGTCTAACACAAATATTAAAGAATATGAGGTTGGGTGCTTTGAAAAGATGCACATAACAATCACATGAATAATTTGCTAAGAGCACACATGTTCAAACTCAATTCTGTGCAGTAGAAAGGTGGATGATAAATGACAGATGAGAGAGGGAGAGAGGAAGAGAGAGAAGATAACATTTTCCATTTTATCTGTCTTTCCACATCAGAAGAAAAGCTGTTTGAGTTTTTAATTTTGGAAATGCTCATAGAAATTTCTCTAGAAAATGAATAGAAATGTATAAACAGATCAGTAGAAGAATTGACCAGTATGTCAGCTGTTTTTTTCTAAATAGTAAAATATCAACTTCTTTTTGAGTGTTTTTAGATTGATGACACTATCACTATCATATTTATATTTTTCCTTGAAAACTTAAGATCTGCTCTCTTAGCAATACTCAAAACTACATGTATTGTTATTAACAATAGTCACAATACTGTATATTTCATCCATGAGATTATTCATATTTTATAGTTCAAAGTTGTGCTTTTAACTCTTCACCCTATTTTGTTCAACCCCCAATCACCTGCCTGTGGCAATCACCAATCTTTTCTCTGAATCTCTGAGCTAGATTTGTTGTTTATATTACGTATATGTGTGATCATACTGTATTTGTTTTTCTGTGTCTGACTATTTACTCAGCATAATGCTCTCAAGGTTCAGTCATATCATTACAAATAGTAAGATTTCATTATTTTGGTAACACATTTTTGTTATCCATTTATCCATTGAGGACACTGAAATTGATTCCATATCTTGGTCATTTTCAATAATTCTGCAGTAAACATAGATGCATATATATATTTTCCAATTAGTGTTTTTGTTTTCTTCAGATAAAAACCCAGAAGTGGAATTGCTATATATGTAGTTATATTTTTTAAATTTTCAAAACATCCATCACAGTGTTATAGGAATAGAAAAACATGCTACTTTCACCCTCTAAGTTCTTTGTTTGGTTTAATAACTAAATCGACATCAAACAGATTGAAAAGAGAAAAAAAAATAATTTTACACATAAAGCACTCTAAATCATGAGACACAACTGATGTTTACATACTTTGCTGAACTAAGAAGGAAAGAAGGGTCGGGGTCTGGGGTTTCAAAGGGATAGGAAGATAATTCACAGGAAAATGAGAAGAGCGAATATCTGGAAAATAAAGACTTGTCATTTTATATGAATAAGTCTTTATGATAAAAATCACTTTCTTTAATAATAACCCTCTACTAAGTTATTTAAGCAGTTAAGAAAAAGGTAAAAGCTTTTCCTGTATCTGCTGAGTCTTGATTGCTTTCAACTCAAAATGATGTACATGCCAAAGCATTACATTTTGGAGTAACATATTTTGCTACCTCCAAGACTGCACTAATTTCCATTTTCATCAAGGTAAGGATCCCCTTTTCTCCATATTTTCTCTACATTCGTTATTTCTTGTCTTTGTTTTTGATACTAGTCATTCTAACAGGAGTGAGATGATATTTCATTGTGGTTTTCATTTACATTTTCCTGCTGATTAATGATGTTAAGCACCAGTTCAAGTACCTGTTGGCCATCTGTGCATCTTCTTTGGGAGAACGCCATTTTTTTTAATTGTGTTGTTAATTTTTTGCTAATGAGTTAAACTAGTTCTTTATGTATTTTATGTTAACATCTTATCAGTGTTGATAATATTTGCAAATATTTCCTCCCGTTCAGTAGGTTTCCTTTTCACATTATTGATGATTTCCTTTGCTATGCAGGAGATTTTTTAGTTTGATATAATACCATCTCTTTATTTTTCCTTCTCTGGCCTTTGCTTTTTGTGGCAAATTTAAGTCACCAAGTCTGACACCAAGGAACTTACTGATTATATTTTTTCTGGAAATTTTATGGTTTCAGGTTCTCTTTTGAAGACTTTGATCCAACATGAAATTTTATATATATATATATATATATATATATATATATATATAGTGTATGATAGGGATTCAGTTTCATTATTTTGCATATGATTTTCCAATTTTGCCCACAACATTTATTGAAGAAAGTGTCCTTACCCTGTTTATGTACTCAGCTTTTTTGTGATCAATTAATTACCCATGTTGATTTCTAGACTTTCTACTTTGTTTTGTTGATCTATGCTTTTAAACCAATACCCTACTGTTTTGAATACTATATAGTTTTTTTAATGTAGTTTGAAATCAGAGAGAATAATGTCTCTTATCCTTGACCTTCTTTCTCAATATTATGGTTGGGTATTTATTATCTTTTTATATCCATACAAATTTTTACTATTCCTATGAAAAATCCCATTAGAGTTTTGAATCCTTAGGTTGTTTTGTGTAACATAGACATTTTAGCAATATTAATTCTTCCAGTTTATGAGAAAATATCTCTCCATTTATTTGTGCTTTCTTTAATTTCTTTTATCAATATCTTACAGTTTTCAGTATATATGTGCTTAAATTCCTTGGTTAGATTTATTCCAGCATTATTTTTTCTTTTTGATACACTATAAATAAGATTATTCTCTCTTTCATCTTTATAGTTGGTGTATCAAAACACAAAATATATTTGTATATTGACTTTATATCTTAAAAATTGATTAAATATGTTTATTAGTTCAAATAATTTATTTCTGTGAAATCTTTAGTGGTTTCTCTATATAATAGTATCATGTCATCTGCAAATGGTGATAATTTAATTTCCTCCTTCCTAGTTTGGTTGATTTTTTTCTTTTTCTTGCCTATTTACTCTAGATAAGACTTTTAAACTCTTGAATAAAAATGGTAAGAGTAAACATCCTTGTCTTGGGCCTCACCTTAGAGAAAAAGCTTTCATCTTTTAATATTTGAGTATGATGTTAACTACAAACTTGTTATATATGGCTCTTTATGTAGAACTCCGCGCCTTCTACTTCGCTGAGATTTTTTTATCATAAATAGATGTTGAGTTTTGTCAAAAGCTTTCTCTGCATCTTTTGAGATGATTATGTGATTTTTGTTTTATCTTGTTAATGTGCATCACATCAATTGATTTGCAAATGTTTATTCATTTTTGTATCTCTGAAATAAATCTCTCTTGATTATGTCATATAATACTTGAAATATATTGTGGAATTGTTTGCTAATATTTTATTGAGGTTATTTGTATTATATTCATTGGTATTAGTATTGGTCACCACTTTTCTTATGGTGTTCTTTCCTGGTTTTGGTATCCATGTAATATTGGATTCTTAAAATTAGTTTGGAAGTGTTGTCTCATCCTATTTTATTTGGAAGAGTTTGAAAAAGATTAGATTAGTTCAGTGAAGTTAATTTGAATTCACGATGAAGCTGTCTAGTACAGGACTTGGTTTGGGAGATGGCTTTTGTTTACTGATTCATTTTCCTTACTAGTTATCAGTCTATTTTATTAATTTATGATTCAGTCTTGGAATGTGGCTTATTTCTAATATATACGCATTTCCTTAGGTTGTCCAATTTATTGGGAAGTTGTTTATAGTAATCTTCTATGATCCTTTGAATTTCTGTGGTATCAGTTGTAGGATTACGTCTTTCATTTCTAACCTTATTTATTTGAGCCTTTAGTCTGCCTTTGTTGGTGAGTCCAGGTAAAGGTTTGTCAATTTCTCTAGCTACTAAAAGAACCAACTCTTAGTTTAATTGACTATTTCTATTTTTAAAATCTCTTTTTCATTGAATTTTCACTCTGATATTTGGTATTCCCTTTCTTCATTATCTTTGAGCTTCATTACTTTTTCCTTTTCTAGTTCCTTTAATGTAAAATTAAATTGTTTACTTGAGTTCTCCTTGTTTCTCAAGGCAAGTATTTATTCCACAAACTTCCCTCTTAGAACTGCAGTTGTTGCATTCTACCTTGTAAATAATTGTTCTCAAAAGAAGTTTCATAGGATACCTGAATGAAACACTGCAATGTTAATTTAAAATACATTTCTGATTCTACTCCAGACCACCTGAATTAGAATGTCTGTAGAAGTTGCCCGGAAATCTGCATCTTTATAAAGTATTACAGACACTTCTAAGACCCAGTACATTTTGGGAATCACTATTCTGTGGCAAAATAATTTGTGATGGAAAACTATAAAGGAAAAGCCAATGTCCTTGAATTTGACATCATCACCCTTGGGCTTACTCACCTTGACCTTGTTGTCACTTTTCAATGCATAATCTTTAACTCTGTGTCTCAGACCTGGTTTCCAAATTATAACCCAGATCTGGTAAGCAGGATTTTTCATACATAAATTAACATCAAATTCTAACCCTCATTTTGATCATCTGTTACTCTTCCTAAGCATGCAAGATGGTAAGGCTACTTGCTTTGTTGAGCTCCATCTCTAGTAAGCTCTAGTAAGATGATTTTTTCTTCCTATAATCTTCTTTTTATGCAAAAATTTTCTAAAACTATTTTGGGTACCATGTGGATTCCCTGTCACTGATTATATTCTCTTGCTTGGGCATACAGTCACCTTAAATTTCTAAATCATAATTGCTTTCAGAATTGCTTTCTATTTATCTATATATACTCTTTCTCGCATAATATATTTGGTGAGTATAACTATTCTCAGCATTAACATTTGCTTCTTTCTGTTGAGCAGACACTACTAGACTTTTCAGTCTGTCCCATTCCACAGTGACATGCATGTATGATATCTTCATACATATTTCTTCATATTGCGAATCAAAACTATTTCCCAGTAGGATTTTTCACCTCCAATTATGAAACAAGATTTTACCTAAGAGTAATATTCATCAGTGAAAAAAAAAAAAAAATGAACATCTAAAGCAATCATTTGTACCTGAACACTCATCTCCTACTTTGGTTGGAAATGGAACAAAGTGTGATACTATCCTGTAATCCTTAGCATTTAACCTGTGAAAATGGACTGCTATCATGAACAGATGTAACTGCAATTTTGAATATAAGTCAGAGTATTTCATTAGTAAGAATTTCTTAAATATCAAAATCATTCAAGATTATTTCTTAACAAGGCAATGGGAAAGATATATATCAACACATTGTAACCAGTCTTCTCACTGGGTCCTCTCACCCCCGCCTCCACTCCAACACACATGTACACATACTCTGCTGGTACAACAGCTGTGCTCACACTATTTGTAATTTGTCATAATCAGTGTGACCCAGAGATTTGTTTATTAACCATGAATACTTTCTGTCTCTAGTTATTAATTATATTTTTTTTATTCTTTTTGACTCTGCTTAATCTGCATGAATTTGTTAAAACAAGGATAAATTCACCACAGAAATATGAATGATTAAAAAAAAATTATCCCACATACATAAATAAAATTAATGACTATATTAAATGCTCTTTAAGATTTTATTAATTATCAAATAAAATATTTGATAGTTTTCATAAAATATCTCACATGTTCTTCACAAAAGATATATATATATATCTCATATATCTCATAAAAGATATATTATTATTCTTTTCTTACACATAAGAAAATTGAGTTTTCTAAAACTGGATTATGTTGTCCCAAATCACATGATAAATTAATTAAAATTCAATTTGCTGTTGCTGTGCACTATCTTTATTGTCTGCTTTGCTTTTGTTATTCTCCTCTACTTTGTTATTGTTAAAATGTAAGTTGTTTATGAGAGCTTTACAAACTCCTGACAAATACAGAATAATAAAGAGAACTGATGCTTTTGGCATACACATAAAAAAGTTTATCATTATAGTAATCTTAATCATCTTTGGAGGCTATGCAGTTAATTCAGTGTTTCTTTAAAATATTTTTATATTTTTAGGTAGAGCTTATAAAATATTCAGTCAAACTTCTTTCACGGGAAGTCTGGGATATGGGTATTTTTGCCTGTTCCTTCTGTTCGGAGGCTTGGGGCCATAGCTGCAGAATGCTCATAAACTAGTAAGAACTGCTTCTTTGTCTATCAGTCTCATCCATCTGAGAACGCAAACTCTGCTGTTTTCAGAGCGAGGCAGTTTGGGTACCTATCAATTAAAGATTGGGTGTTGGTTGCATTATTGTCCCTCCTCGGTTGGGGATCACTCTTAATTGTATGACCCTTGTTTTGTGTGTGTGGGGGGAGGGGATGGGGGGGTTGACTGTTAGACTCTAAGAAGCGTTTATACTGATTAGAAGAGAAATAAATATTTGCTTAGCGAATATGTGCTACTTGTTAATTTTTAGAGAATGTTAAAATTTGATGTTCGCTGAATGTTACTTAAATGTAACAAATTTGGTTCATTTCATAAAGCTTAAAAAGGTGATTGAATATTTAAAATTATATGCAGCAGCCTTTTCTAACGCTGCTTTGTAAACTAAGTAGAAAGCTTTCTTAAAATTATTTCAGTGCAAAATAATTTAAGAGGATTAGGAGGATAGATAGCATTAAACATATTCTGAAATATCCTCTCTCAAATAAATGGATTGTATCTGCATGTCAAGTGTTCTAAATGAAAGCCATTATAGACTTAAGCCTTTCTTCCCATTTACTTTAAATGATTGTAACTATAGAGAAAACCTCCTTTATGACTTCCAGCATACTTAACCAAAAAGGTCAGACATTTCATAATGATAATTGTGGTTCTAAAATGTCTTCCCTACTGCTCTGATTTAATTTTGAACATTTGGCCTATTCTCCATCACCCTTGTGAAAACTACTTTTGTTTTCCTATCTCTTGAATATCCGAAATTATTTTTATTCAGCATATTTGAATTTTTCGCCCCAGGTACTTGAAAATCTCTTCCCAAGAAAATTATAAAGAATGTGTTTCAGTTCTTCATTTAAGTCCTTGTTTATGTGACTACACTTTTTGGGGAGTCTTTCTTGACTCCAAGCAGAATTGCTGTCTTCTCTTTCAAATGTATTTGCATTTGCTTTGTTGTATTTTATTTAAAATAAAACATCAGCACTTGAAACTATATTATATATTTAATTTACCTACTTGTTTAGTACACCTTTACCTATTAACATTTTAGCATCATAGGATCAGGAATTTAGCATTTCAGAGCTAAAACATTAATACTTGAAAATATACACATAAAGTGGGAGAATATGTATTAGAGTAATGGATTATTTTTACTAATTTTGAAATACATTCATAATTAAAGTTTATTTATTTTGCTTCTTTATTTATTCATTTGGGGTTGTTTTACATATTAAATAACATTCAAGAAAAAATAGCATTATATGCATAAGCATATATACATAAACGCGCCATTATAATTACTTCAAAATATAATCCTAAGTAGTAAAACTCAGAACTCAGAACTATATTTATATATTTAGTAATGAATTTTAATTTAAAAAGCCTCTACTACTACAAGAAAAGTTCTTTAGAATCCTTCCTAGCAAAATGCTAATTCCTTTGAATTTAGTTATTGTACACCCATAAGAATGGGATATGCAAGAGGAGGGAGTGATAAAATCATAAATTACCTTTGTGAAAAGTTATATATTGGGGAGTAGTTCAGACAATTATCATGCACGAGCTCTGATAATTAATAGCATTTACAGCTTAGGAATGCTTTCAAGTCTGTATATGTCTACTTTATCTTCGTGGTTTTAGGTTGGTTGAAGAAACACAAAACAAGTTTTAAAAGTGATACCCTATTATCTCTGTCTTATAACTATTAGTATCATTATGGAAGTACCTATTTTAACATTTTATATTGAGTGTTTAATGTCTCAGAGATGGGCTTCATTAGAATTTCTTTATGCTATGCTAGTAAATTAGTCAAAATTTATTATGCTATTTTCTAACATACTGACACGCAGGCAAACTTTTTGTAGATCTGTGTTTTCTTTGAGTATTGGACTTGACATTATCTTAACCATTGCTTTCAATCACTCAAATATTAAAATAAAATTCAGGGAGATTAAGTCCCCAGACACTATTTTTTGCTGTAATGATATGATTTTATTTTTACAGTTCAAATTATAGTAATTTCAGTAGAATGCATTTTACAAATAGTAGACACCTACAGATGACCTACAAGGTTGCTAATATAAAAACATATTAGAAACTTTAAGTTATTATGTGGACTATTACTTGTACATAATACTAAAAAGGACTCTACAACCTGTGCAAATGCTGTGCTTTATTTATAACTGTTTCTTTAACCAGAAACATTCTCTCTAACAAGTGTTTTTCAGACAGACAATTATCATAGACAATGATTAATTTGATATGGTAAATGATTCAGCAGGTGGCAAATATTAAGAAACTTAATGGGATTTAATTCAATTGTAGATGTCCAAAACTCTAAATAGTGCTCCTTAATGACTCTCCAGTAATTGTTCTAAATGACTAATGTAATATAAACTATCTTTCAAATTAAACTCAGATGTGAAAACACATGAAAGTTTAATACCTTAAAAAAAATCCTTTGGATTTAATATTAGATCTGTTTCTTTTTACAGAAAACAAAAAGAAGCAAAAACAATATTTCTGTTCAACATTTTCTTACTATGACAAATTTTGAACCAAAATGCAATAGATCAAAAGATAATCATTCAATGCTAAATTCTGCATGAAGTTCTAGATGAAATTGTTATAACACTGTATCATTTTTCAGTCTTTTAATTTAAATCTATGGGTTGTAGTTATTTTTTATAAAATAAATTAATAAAAATAATAATCTTCAGGATATAAAATGCAACAATATTGGGTTCCAATGTTATAGTTTCCAGTTATAGTTAGAATGCAAGCATATGTACACATATGCTCAGTTATTTGTGAGATTTATTCAAGTTCATTCATGCAAGATCAGTTTCATTTATAATAGTTTCATGCATATCTTGAAGCATTTGCTCATTATACTCTTGATGGAGATATCTTTTTCAGTATTTTGCTAAAAATATCAATCTTACAATCAGTATTGTTATCCATCATCTCTTTGTACATGTCTGTGAATTTTTCTGATATATATTCAGAAATGAAATTATTGGAATGAAAGGTATATGAATTAACACTCTTCCTAAAATGTTTCCAAATTGTTCTCCAAATTGTATGTATCAGTCAATATTATGGAATATTTGTGATATGTCTATTTAACATGTTCTCTACATAGAGCACATAAATAATTTTTATCAATTATAAAAAGATAAGTATGAAATTTAAAAATGGGCAAAACTTTCAAAATGTCACAGGAAGTATCCAAATAACAACAAGACGTGAAATCATGTCCAAAGTAATAAATTCAAATTTAAATCCAGCATGATGAAATACCACTAAGACTTACCAGAAAAGCTAAATAATTTTTTTAATTACCAGCTGTTTTCAAGAATACATGGTAATTTATATCACATATTCTGCTTATGGAATGTAATTGGGTACATCCCCTTTGGAAGTATCAACTAAATATCAGCATGCATGCTTCCTACCAGAAATTCCTCTTCTGGTTACATATGTAAGAGAAATGTTCATCATGATATGTACATTCTTTATAACAGCTACTACAACCTAAATGGATAGCAAAAGAAAATGTACAAATAAAATTTACCTATAATGATTTACAGTGATCCATAAAAACAAGTAAGCTAATATTTTGTTCTGTTTAAAACTAGCTCTATTAGCAAAAATGGTCCTTTACTGGTAAAAAAATGTTTTCTCTTGAAAGTGGTCATCACACCATCACAGACATGTTTGACAAACATGTTTGGGAAGTACCAGGTGATTTTAATAGGTTTTGTTAATAATTTTTAGACCGTAAAATGTTTCATAAAACAAATTGAATAACAGATAGTAAGTTATATAAGTTTGGGAGCAACCAATCAAAACATTGCTAAAGCAAATGCAGACTTAGAATGTAAGTTTACAACAAGCTCTCAGAAAATAGTTTATTTAGTATATAAGCAGAGCCAACCATACTTACAAGGAGTTTTGTCTCTTTTTTGTCTCTCGAGTGTTTGCTGAGCTGGCTTTGTAACAACACAAGCTGGTCATAAGGTGATTCCAATTGCTTGGGAAGATATCCAAAGCAAATGTTATTAGACCCACCAGCTGGGAAAGAGCAACAGGCACACAGAGAGACAGATGAATCCCTTGTTAAAAGAGTAGAAGGAAGAAAGTTATGCCAGCTAAATGGTGTTCGATTCCTACTGGCAGATATCTCAAGCCCAGGCTTTTGGTTGATCTTTTTTTACTTGCACTTTCTTAGAATCACATACTTGGCAATAACATGGAATGTCCTAAAGAGGACACGGAGAAGAAAATGGTCTCTAGCTAGGTAGAAATGTGGCTTGAACTACTACTTCCCCTGCTGAATTTACTAGAAATACTTATGAATAAGTGCAGAAATGTAGGTTTTGCAAAAGATGACTAGTTGTTTTAATAGAGATGGAAAATGTTCTTTAGAAATCAACTCTTGGTATCCCTTAAGAAATCCTACTAGATTAAACCATAGGAAGAAATGTCATAAAATTAGTAATCATTTAAAAAAAAAGAATCAGAAAGAAATACCAAAATAAACAGTATGACCACCGTAAGAACTATAAGCACAATGTGGGTTAAATATGGTATCATACAAAACAACATTCAGACAGTAAGCATCTACTGAATGCAGCAGGTAATGATTAGTTAATAGCAGCTATGCCTCTTTTTAGAGAAACAATACAATAAGGACAAATTTGCGAAGAAGAAAATAAAGGTCCAGAGCATTTATCGCGTAGAGTTATAAAATCTGAGAACTTTGTGCCAAGACCTAGGACAGGACCCCTGTGACTTTCCACATTTTAAAAAAGGGAGCTGATGCAGTCTTTTTTTTTTTTTTTTCTTTCGCCAGTACCAAAAGTGATAGGTATAAGAAATATAGGTGGAAATAAAGGATTCTTTCAGCATTTAAAAGCAATAGCTACCCATCAGAAGGATACAAAATTCCTTTAACTCAGGTATCTGAAGCATGAATGCATATAATGTGAATTGTACGGCAAATAGACCTTGGGAAAAAAACATAAGAAGCTATCAAATTAGTAACTGTTAGATATGATTGAATTGAAACATAAATCTTAAACGAAGTTGCTCTAAATTCACAAGCAATCCAAAAAGTTCTAATAGAGTATTATCAGATTGAATTTGCAACTCACGAAAGGAAAATTATGACCGACTAGTGTTTGTTACAGGAATGCAATATTGGTTGAAATTTCAAAAAATTAATAAATATGATCTAGATGGTCATTTAGCCTATATAATGAGACTATCCATATAATAGGCAAACATCAGAATAAGTAGAAACATATCATAGGTACAAAGGAACTTGAGTTAGAAGCCAAATACAACATATTTATGATTGATGATATTTAATAAATTTATCATATTAATTATGTAGACTACCTGTAACTGGGCCTTAAGTTTAGCTCTGAAAAGTAATAACTCAACGACTTGTACTTCATTTAAGTTTAAAGCTACATTGTACCAAAAAAGAGGATTAATCATTCTTCATAGTGTTTTGATGATGGTAAAACGAGCTGGCATGCTCTGGTGCAGCAGCAGTTAGGTCAATCATCTCTGAAGGAGCAAGCCACATACCCCTGGGTTTGAGTCCCATGCCTGGGGGGAAAACAAAACAGTGTGAACAACTAAATAAAAATAAAATAAAGATGTTTCTTCCTCCTCTCTTCCTTCCTTCCTGCCTACTGATCTTCATTCCTGCCTGTTCTTTTCTTTTAAAAGATAAAAATAACAAAATTAAAAAAAAAAATTGTACTACCTCATAGATATATGTTTGTTAGCTATGTATCAACATTTTTACAGTTTTTTTTTTCTATTTTTTAACAACAATATAAAGGCATTTGATTGATACCAACCCTGAGTTTTTTGACTCACAACATATTCACTTGCCATTAATTATTAGACATAAACAGAAATGTAGCAAAATTCAGATGTTATCAATATCTAGAAATTGTGTTCTGCAGCTACATAATAAAATATACAAATGAATTACAATAGTCAGATTAAATTCCCAAAATAAGTTTACTTTGAGTTTATTCATTTACCTCACAAATTCTGGTAACCATGGGAGTATGTAGAGGTGAAAAGGCAAGTAAAATGAATACCTTTGCTGTGAATGCTTTAGGGAGCAAACTTCTAGAAATTCTGTATCTAAAAGCAGGCTATAATGTTGAATATGAACATGGGTTTTATTTTATACTTTCATTAGTCAACTTCCAGATTAATAAAAGTAAATGATAGTTACTCTTGAATAAAAAGAAAACTTTTATAAAAAAAGCACCATCATGTAAATATAAAATAAAGCATCTATTCAGACACCTTATTTTATTATTGTTCTTCATAGAAATGTACCTCCTGCCAACATAGCATTCTCGAAACAAATGCAGAGCTTTCATTGCTTTCCTATTTGTGTGTGTGTACATGTGTGTGTGTGTGTGTGTGTGTACCTGTGAATAGAAGTCAAATCAATAAATTTTAAAATATTTTAATAATTTAAAAGATAAAACTAAAGGAATAAGAAGAAACTTATAAAATGACTACTCTGTATTTTAGCCTCACTTCTGTGTTTACCAAAATTTGTTCAACAGGACCATAAGAAAGCTCTTAGTCAAGCCACCTTCCTGGTCTACATTCATTTTCAAACCATGGAATCGTTTGAGAATAATAATTTCTGCATCTTTAATAAGCTTCCAAGTGATAGTTTTGCACAACACACTTTGAGAACTATATTCATTTCTTGATAATAGAAAACTTCTATCTCTGTTTCAGAGAGGAATTTTTTAATAATCAATACTTGAAAACAAATTATAAAATCCTTGTCATCGTCTTGCTCTTAGCAAGAATCATTTCCAACTCAACATTAAAATTTAAGTAGAAAAGTATGTGTACTGATTTAACTGCTGATAAACTTCTCCAGTATGGGAAGATAGTTACTGATAGCTATATTTTGTGAAACAGATATATAAATATAGAATGCCTAAAATTCTGTATAATGACATTCTTTTTCTTGTGTTGGCAAAGAAATATACAATTATGCTATAGTGGTTGAGGAGAAACAAAATTATTTCTGGTATGTTCAAAATTATTTTCAGGGTGCAGTTTCAGATGGAATTGTCAAAAATGGTATGCTTAAGCATATAATTTAGAACTACAGATACAGTTAGGAAATAAAGAACATGTTAAAAAAATATATGTAGCAGGGATATCCCAATTAATATCACTACAAGTAAAACACAAAACATTTCATCACTTTTAATCACAACTATCATTTTATTAGCTCTTATAATTTTCATTTGGGATTTGAGTAAGGATTCATTTGGATTTCAAGGTTAGGTACTCTCACATACTTATTCAGATGGTGGCTAGAGCTGAAATGGCAGTTGAGTGTCTATAAACAGATGTATCTTCTCCTCTTTCCTGCTTTAGAGTCCTCACAGCACAGTAACTTATCATGAAGGAGACTATTTTCATGGAAGGTCACTAAATTACATCCCAAGTAAACTTGCCAGAAATCTATGAAACTCAGTTAAACTAGAATTACAGACAAACATGAATTTTTTTTGTGTGTGTAAAAATATTATGGGCAATATTTGGTGCCAAATTATACTTTCAAAAAAGGTTTTTGGTTTTTATCTAATGTTTAAATTAAAGTGGGCATCCTGTCATTTTATTTGCTAATCTGACAATCTGAGGTCCATAGGCCACAACTGGATGGAGTTCTGTTTTGCAAATAAAATGTAAGCCAAACACAACCAAGCCAAATCATCTAGATACTGTCTATGGAAACTTTAACACTGCAACAGCAGAGTTAAATATTGCAAGAGAGACCACACTTCTGGAATAGTCTAAAATATTTACTATCTGACCCTTTATGGAACAAATTTACCAACCTCTACCTTGTCAGGTCACTTTCCAATAAGAAAGACCAAAACTGTAAATGCTTTCAAAATGAAACCCCGGAAGTCTGAGCATAGTCATAGCTGTCAGAATTCAAGGTAAAAGAAATTAAGCTCCTTTTTTCAAAAGGAAATGGAAAATTTCCAGAAAAACATGTGAGATGGTAGATACTTTTGCACCATTCCAGAAAATGTAAATGAGATTTTGACTAAAGAAAGCTTTCTGAAAACAAATGTGGTTACTCACAAAAAGAAGATTAATTATGATTTGAAAATTTTCCACTATATAAACTGAAGAACGTTTAGATTAGAGGTGTTTTTTCTCAAAGGAGAAATAAAATGCAGTGTTGAAAATAAAATACAATCATTGAAAATAAAATACAGTGTTACTTTTCTCATAATGTCTCAATTCAAATTCACTTTAAAATTATGTTTCCACCACATATTAAGTAGGTTAATATTCATCTTAAAGTTTCTGAAACAGAGAATGTCAAAATATATACAAGAGGATTCCAAAAGTAAAGCTAGTGTAGTTGACCAGTTGCACGCATGGCAATTCTTTGAGTGTCGTTTTCTTACTACCAAACAATCATAAAGTAGTAAGGACCTCAGTTTGTACATAATTTGGAATGATTAAAATAATTCAAAAGGTGCTATTTTGCTTTCATTTTTTATGTTTTATAAAGTAATATGCTTATAAATTTACCTTCCTTAATTCTAGTTTCAATCTTCCAATGCAGACAATATGTGGAATTGTAGAAAGTATTAAAATAGGTAAAAGACAATTCTTCTGATTTGTAAAGTCAATGAAAATCTTGTCAAAATATTCTAAATCAGATGGTAATTCTTTTCCATATGGATGTTTAAAGCTATGACAATCCATATGCCTCTTCGCTGTTTTTAATCTTCATATAAATTCTAAACACTCTGTATTTTAGATATCCACACTGGTTATATTAAAATAACCTCATTTTAGTATTTTTCATTAAAGGTAAGAACTGTTATACAATTGATTTAATGCAGAAATTGATGCAAGTATAACTAGATCATGTGATCAGTAGCAAAAATTCTCAATAATTCTATCTGCTGAACACTAATCAGGAATTATTTACCAAACAAAAAAAGTCAGTCAAAAACCTAGTAAAAATAAACAGTTTGTGGTGTTATAATTTGTATCTAGTAGCTGATGTTGATTAACAATAGAGAAAAAGAAAGCAGTAAAATACAGATGAACATGATCATTATTTTGGTTCTTCTAAGCAACTAACTGTATGGAAAATTATTAATTACCTTCATATAAAACACATTCAGCTGTATCGTGTGATGTCATTATGTCAATTATTTCACACATTCATATATTTAATAATATTACAAGATTGTAAGGATTCCAGTGTCAATATTAATTACTCTACCATGCATGTAAATTATACATCCCCTCAAAACATTGAAACGCCAGCACAGTTTTATTCTAAGTACCAATAGTTTTAAGATGTATTTATTTTTTGCTTAATTACAGGATATATAGAATTTTATAATCAAGATTTTATTCTTTTGTTCTGTATTTTGGCCATTTAGAGATCAAATACCACACACATTCATAAGAGACTATTAAAGACCATATAGCATGTGATAATAGTAGAAAATTACCATTTATTCTGTCCAGATAATATGCTAAACAATTTTATGTCATTAGAATATCTATACAATATGGGTAATATCTCAAACTTCTTTCTACAGAAGACACTAAGTTTTATCCAATATGATACTGTTAACTAGTTATGGTACAAGAATTTGAATTCTTACAATTTGGCTCCAAATCCTTGACTTCATATTACTACTAGGTATTTGCCAATTAAGTTAGTATCAAGAATACAAATAAGAAAAGCTAAGTCTTTGACCTCATAAGCTTCCTTTACTGTCTAGTATTAAAGATAATGCTAAAGAATATATTATATAACTAGAATAATGAACAATACTTACGAGATTGTAAGAGGAATGGAATCACATATATGATAACTGAACTGAGTTTTAATGATTAGTATCACCCAATAGGTAACAGTAAATATTATAAATTTAGGAAATAATATGTATAAAGTCATAAAAGCATGAAACTTTTTATTGACACTAGACCTCTTGCATCTCATTTATTATTTTTGTAATTATAAATATTTTTACTGAAAAAGTTAGCATTGCTTTATGAGAAGCATATGTTTTGTGTATGATCATTTTAAACATACATCTATGTATACTTCATAAAGTTTACTAAAATTCAATTCAATCTTTCAACATATAGCTGACTATACAATGTTCTCACTCCTTTCCTTTCTCTCCTGATAACTGTAGTTTTAATTTTTAAGTCTAAAAGATTATAATTATTTTATTTGATTCATTTGTTTGGTTTCTCTATATATCATGTATGATTAAATCATTCAGTGCTAATCTTTATCTGACTGATTTATTTCTAAGCATAATTTCTAACCATAATTTCCTCAATGTCCATTTGTGCTATGCATGTTGTACGTGCAGGATTTCATCTTTTTTTTATAACTGAGTAGTATTCCATTGTGAATATATGCTAATTCTACTTCACTCACTCATCTGTCAATGGGACTTCAGTTGTTTCAATTTGTGACTCATGTAATTAATACTGCAATAAACCTGAGGTAAATAGACCTCTTCAAGTTAGTGTTCTTGTACTTTTCAGGCAAATTCCAAGAAATCAGGTATTGGTTAATATAGAATTTCTGTTTTTAATTTTTTTCCCAACAGTGCACAAAGGACCCTTTCAATTCACATCCTTTCCAATACTTCTACTTCTTGTCTCTTGGAAAATAACCATTTTCACGTGTTATCTCATTGCCATTTTGACTTGCATTTCTCTAATGATTAGATGCAATGAACATATTTTCATGTAGCTCTTGATAAAACTATTAAGGGTCCAAGACAAAGATAGAATATTAAAGGTGACCATGGGGGAAAAAAAAGATGCAATTCAAACTTTTATCAAATTTCTCAGCAGAAATTCTGTGAGCCATGAGAGTGGAATGACATATTCAAAGAAACAAACCGTCAACCCAAAATACTATATTCTGAAAAATTTTCCATCAGGTATGAGGGAGAAATGGACTTTCCCAGACAAATAGCAGCTGAAGGAACATACTACCACTAGACCTTTTTTATCTATTTAAGTTGAGTATATACCTTTTAATATCTTAATATCATATTTATTGTTTCATATATGAAGCAATATTTAATTGTGCATTTTCCTGTCACTTTTCACTACTAAATTGTCAAATACCTGAAATGAGGTTCTTTATCATATTTATAATTTTATCTCTCACTGATAATGTAATGATTGACCATATTAGAAGTTCTCAGTAAATACTTTTTGAAGAAGTAGAAGGATTTACAGGGATAGTGACAAATTTAAGAGGTCTAGTTGGTATAATTAGCATGATAAAATTTAATATCTTATGACCAATTATTAAAGTAAGAGTTATGAAAAGTGAAAAACATTTATAAAATAAGTATTTTAGTCAGATACAAAATATCTTCATCAAACATAATAGTTAGAAAGTAGTTTTCTAAATTACAAAAATGAAAAGAATTATTGCACTCAAGCTCTGAGTCGCCTATAAAAATTTCTTAACTTTTATTGGTTCCTAAATTCACTTCCAAATGTATTATGGTCCTGAGAGTGACTACATTGTTAGAGTAATGCTTTAAAATATATAATATGTGTTAAATTACAAAGGGACAATGTATTTCAAAAAAACATTTATTTTTGGCAAATTAGCATGTTATAATTTATTACATATTTTCCTTACTGATATATTAAATATTGATCTCATATATGCTTTAATAATCATTATACTTTCAAAATAATAATGAATAAAGTGCTGTTTTATGACATCTACCAATATTAATTCCTTTGGGATGGATGCACAAAACATAAAACCTTCAACAAATCAATCAATAAGAAAAAGAAAAGCTATGCTTATCTCATGTATGAAAATCAGTTTCACCAGAAACTCATCAATTTGTTGATACTATCAACCAATGGTTGTAATTAAATTACATGGGACTAATTTATTACACAAGATTGCAAAAATTATGCCACCTTTTCACCACTTCCCTTGTCACATAACTTTGCATTCCCTCTCTTGCTAATTATTACCTTGAGCATGTGACTTGCTTTGACCAAGGGGTTTTTAGCAAATAAGATACAAATAAAGGCTTACAGAAGTCCTTGGTCAATTCAGCTTGCTCTTTTCGCACCTCTGCCATTGTCATAGCAACATGCCCAGTTTGGCCTGCTAGCAGCTGACATATGTGGATTAGCAATGCCTTGCTTCAGTCATCTTAACTCAGACCATCCTAAATCAGTAGACAGCTGTCCAAATCCCTAAGTATAAACTCTAGCCAAGGTCAGCAAAGCTGCCTCACTGACTTCTAGATGACTCCGGATATGTGTGCTACAAACACTATTGTTATATTTCAACAGCATTTCAGTAAGAAAAATGAATCCTATTCTGCACTATTCATTTAATGTTGTCTCTCAAATAAAAAAAGTGGAATAAAATAGAATATCTTGTATGATTTGAAATATATGTGTATAGGTATATGTATGTGTGCATACTTGTGTATGCCTATATATGTATGCACTTAAATGTGCTTGAGAGCTTTCATATCTTCTAAATTTTATAAAATCCTTTTTTCTAGATATCACCAATCAAGTTGTTTTGAAAATCTGCTTTAAGACAGATATTGACACAGTTAAAGTTCACAAGAAAATGTTCTAAGGAGCAACACAATAGAAGGGAGCATGAAGGATATCGGATCGGGCAGAGGCGGGAAATGAGCTGCACTAAGTAGAATTGGGGCCTTAACTGATGCTGTGAGGGTCTGGGATTGACCCTAAAGAGCTGTGCAAAATTCAGGCAAATGGGACAGACCTGAATTCCCTGCAGCATTCTACTGCTACTCCAGGTAGGAAAGAAGAGTTGATCTCTAGGAAAGGGGTATGTTCTTGGACAAAGCTATTCTCTTCAACCCAGAGCTGATGTTGGAAAAGAGCAGACTATTTTAATAGAGAACTGTCCACACTAATACTCCCAGAACCTGGGGAAGCTAAGGCTTTAGTCCTAATGATGGGCATCTGGTAAATTACCACAGCATCCATTTGAAAGGACTGATCAGATTAAGTGTGGTTTTTACTCAAAAACTATTACAAGTACAAAATAATATTAATAATAATAACATGATAAGTTCAAACTAATCACTGTTCTCTCAGAATTGTATGGATGAACACTTTGCATCTCTTCTCAGTAAAAGAACACAATGTCACTGCTGTAAATTATTCTGTCACTTCCAGAATTGCTCCAGAATCTGATGCATGAGGATTTCTATCTGGCACTGGAATTTTTTTTTTTTTTTGTACTTTCTCTGGCCTGGGTATTAATGTCCTCAAACACATGCCTGAGAATTCAAATAGCTCACATTTGGAAGTACCTACAATCTTACTGGTGATAACAAAATGGAAAGGTTCAAGCCAAGAAAATTTTAAAAAGGCATACAGCCTGAGAGATGATGTCTTACAACAAGAAAAGCAAGGACAAGTTAATCCACCCTTACCTGAAAGCATTCAGATATAGAGCTGTGTATAAATCACAGCTGAGCTCTTCCAGTTAACAGGGACAGAAGCAGACTTGGCAGTATCTGTTGGTGGAGGGAGTGACTGTGTAAATATTGTGATTTTCAGGGGCCAGTGAGCTCTAAGTTTCCAGGGTATCACATCCATATATAATTTAGTCCTTAATTACATTTCTCATGACTTTCTCATGACTCTCATTCTTATTAAAAATATAACTTCTTTTGCAATTATCAGTCTTACAAAAATGGGACCAGAAAGTCATGAAAAATAGATTTATCCTTATCATACCTGGAACACATTTATGACCTTGGTCTTGGAGTCTTCTCTTTGGGACTTTGATTCTGCAATTTAGTGCAGTATCTTTTGCTTTTCCCTAGTGCATGTGTAGCTTCTGGTTATTTCTCATTCCATATCATCTTTATCATTATCACCACCTACTGTGAAATCTTCTTTGGTTGCATTGCTGCTAATTGGTATCTAAAAAGTCTATATCTTAAATATGGCAAAGTGGAATTTATATGTTCATGGAATCTTAATCTGCATTCTATTAAATTTTAGATTTGCTCTCACAGTAAAACATTTTTAGAGTCAATATGATATTAATAATTAACAAAGGCAGTCAGTTTGGACATCTGCAGTAAATTTTATTAATCCTTCGTTTGAGAAAATAATTGACATAAGATTATTCACTGAAAACTACATAACAAAAATGATGTGCAGAAAAAAAGTCACTCATTTTCAAGAAGTATTTATGAAAGATGCAAATAACACAGAAAGGCCATGTCAATCTAACATTCTTACTGCACTACTCATTAAAAAATAATTTGCCTAATGTCCACAATTTATAATTATGCCTAACTGATAAAATACTTAAACAAACAGCAAATGTCTTGCTTGATTTTTAATTAACAACATCAAAAGCATATTTCTACATCTTTCAGTTCAACATTTTAATTTTGTTTTAGAAAGAAAGGCATTTAGCTCTAGCAGATAAAATACAGTGCCTGCTAAGTCAAGTGTATCCACTCTGCATTTGTTTTTCATCATCACATCTGGGCACTAGGCAAAGAGGAAACATGATTAAAATAGAATTGTACCCAGTGGCCCATAGAGAAGGCAATCTGTCAAAAATAAAAATAAAAATTCAAAAGAACAAATTGAAGTTAAAAGGGGATAAAAAAGAAGTTGGTATTATATAAGACAAACCCAGGAGAATAACAAACAGTTAGAATGCTAAGCTATTTAATCCCCAAAAGAACTCTGGAAAAACTGGTTCTGCTTTCTCTTATTTGAGAAACTTACTGAAATACTACAAATATTATTAAACAGAATAGTTAAATTACTAAAAATAGTGCCTTTTCATTCTTTTAAATCATTGTTACTGCAATGTAACAATGATTTGTGTAGCTTTATTATGGAGATATTATTAAAACTAAATCAGTAACCAAATTCTGCATAATCTAATTTCATTCATTCTAATTTCATTCATTCAGTAATTCCATAAATATGTCTTTCTTTTTTCTTTTTTTTTAAAGGAAAGGTGCAGGCCAGAAGGAAGGCAAGTAAACAGGCAGGCAGGAAAAAACAATTTATTTTAGTTTTAGTTGTTCATCTTGGTTGTCCCCAACTGCCACTCCTGACCTTGGGTCTTAAACCAGGGACCTTGGGTGTGTGTGGACTGCTCCCAGGGTGCACTTGCCTGATAGGCTACCACATAAATATTTCTTGAAGACCCATTGTTTTCTAGGAACTGCTTTAGATGCTCCATGCAGAAAGTCAATAAAAATGGCAATGTATCTAACCAGTTGGGACTCAATATTTAGCAGGTAGAGAAAAAAAATAGTTTAATAAATGCTAGTACTTTGTCAGGTAAAGACAAATACGCTAAAACAATTAATTTTCTTTTTTTTTTTTTCCTATGCTGAAAGAATAGAGTGTGCAAGATCTCTCTTTATCAAGTAAAGTTTGAGTAGAGACTAAAGAATAGAAAGGAAATCATGTCCATACTAGGTTGAACTGTATCCTCAAGAACTGATATGTTGAAATTCTAACTCCCTGGTACCTATGAATGTGACATTATTCAGAAATACCTCTTTGTAGATGCATCAAATGAAGATCAGGACATGAAAACGGCACTTACCCAATATGGCAGTTATCCTTATAGGAAGTGAAGAAAAGGACGCAGAGATTGAAATACTACAGAGAAAAGCCAGAGAACCTCAATAGCTGCAGGAAACTACCAAAATTTAGAAAAAGGCAAGGAAGGCTGTCCCCTTATAGGTTTCAGCAAGAATTTGAACCTGCTGACGGAGTGATTCGGGCATCTAGCCTCCAGAACTGTGAGTTAATGCATTTTTGTTGTGATAAGCTCCAAGTTTGTGGTACTTTGTATGGCTTCACTAGGAAACAAATATACTGGGACAAGATAATTACAGATTAAAGAACAGCAAGTGAAAAGGGCAAGTTATAAATATCCCGGTATAAAGAAGAGTGCAGCTAAGGTGGCAAAGGATAGAGAAAGGGCTGATGAATTGAGGTCACTAATTCAATACATTTCTCTAATGACCAAAATGTTGCTCTGCAATTAAAAAATAATCAATTTTAGCAGAAACAACACTGTTTTTTCCAAAAAGGCCATCCATCTTTCTGTAAAATTGAATGTTTAAAGTATTAAATGTGATAATGAAAGGGAAATAGACATTTTAAGAGAAAAATTATAAAAAAGGATTTTATTGGTAAATTAAAAGAATACTAAGCAATTTTCAGTGAAATCAAATCAGCAAACAAGAACACTAGTTATTTAAAAATATATAACAGCTTTTTATTAAAGAAAATTATAAAATTGGTGTAAAATATTATTCACTTGAGATAGAGGTAGTGTTTTAATGATAAACACCTGTTATTGGTTTCCTGGGCAGATGCCAAGTCTAAATTGTTCCAGGAATTAAGAAAGTAACCAAACCAAAATAAAAAAAATAATAATAATCAAATTTGTATTTAACCTATGGAATGAAATTCATCTTTTTCTTTTTCAAGAAAAGCTTAAAAAAATTAAATGGATATTGACCTAGGTATTGTTTTCCACAGAAATTAAAATCCCCATTCCCTTTTTTTCATGAAGGAAAGGAACTTACAGAAGATTGCATTACAATGCTTTTATATTGAGCATTTATTTACTTATTATCTTATGACAAAAATTTCAATCCTATTATTTTGGATATTTCTCTGGATTAAGATAAGGTGAAACTTCCCAAATGTGTTATGTGTACATGTTAGGACAAATTGTTGTGTATGCCTTAGGAGTTGAAACATTGGTGAGTACTCCAACCCAGGGGTCCACAGCCTGTGCTCCTTCAGAGGCGATTGACCTAACCACTACTCCACCAGGGCACAATTATCACACAGATTTGCTGAACTGTCTATCTTGGAGAGAAAATTCAGTATTTCTAGTGTTTCCACACATCTTTTCTTTTTCAGTGTGTATTGTTATATTTGTGAATGTACTGTGATTTATTTAACCATTACTCCATTGTTAGATATTTGGGTTGCTGACAATATTTTGCTATTTCAAACAAAGCTAAAATGAATAAACTAGAATGTATGTTATTTTATATGTGCAAGAATATCTATAATATAAATCTCCAGACATAAAATAACAAAAGAAACTATACATACATGTGCAATTTTGATATATATTGCCAATTTCCCCTCCAGGAAGTTTGTGCCAATGTATACTCTCAGCAGTAATATATCAGACTTAGTTTCCCTACTCATAAAAAAGATGGATATTATTAACATTGAATTTTGTCAAGTAGATGGACAGAATAATGCATGATAGTTTGCTTTACATTTTATGGAGATAGAATTTTCACATAGTAGAATATATATTAATTTCATTGAGGACTATTGCATCATAACATTACATAAGCTTATAATATATTAAGGTGCTCTGTCACTACCAGTTTGGTTCTTCCTTCACCACACAGCTGATCCCTTCTACTCAGTTACCTCACATATAATTTTGAAAGACATTTCTTAATTTTAAAATTCATTCGATTGAAAGAACATTGCATCATAACATTAACTAGCATCATTGTAAATCAATATCTGTATATAATCCTTTAAAATGCATGTCTTACTGGGTAGTACTTCCCCAGAGATAAAAACTATTTTGACTTTGACTTCTACCATCAAAGATAGCTTTTTCCTAGTTTGCGTTTATTATAAATAGACTATATTTGCACTAGTATAATGATATCTGGCTTTTTTGCTCAATAATATATTTATTATGACATTTAATCAGGACATTATATATGCATATTTATTCATTTGTATTGCTGTGGTGTCCCATTGTATGAATACATCACAAATTATTTCATGAATGAATAATACTTGGATTAGTTCCCATTCTTTGCAATTAAGACACAATCTTTTAGCCATGAATTTTATCTACATCCCATAATATTTAATATGTTGATTTTCATAAATATTCCATTGAAAACATTTTCTCACTCATATTTGATTTCTTTTTGACCCAAAGGTTATTATACAGTTCAATTTCCAAACATTGGAGATTTTCCAGTTAGAGTTCAAAAGTTGCATTTTTGTATTTTAGTTTGATTCCAAATACTAAGAGAACATACACTATTTCAAAGCTTTGCTATTGGCAACTACATTCAAGAAGAGCAAGCTAATTTCAAAATAAACTTGAAATAGTACATTTTGCAGATTTTAGATTTTTTGGCACTTATGTCAAATGCAACATTTAACCATGATATTTAAATTTGTGAGCTTTTGAAAGAGGTCTGTTAAATCTCTGGATATTTTTATCTCACCTTATAATTATGCTAAATCTTATTTTTGAAAAAAAATGCTTTTATTAAGTATGAAATATAGGATACTTATTTTTGTAAAAGTAATATATTAGATCACACTGTATCTCAGTACCTGTAACTTTTATGATAGAAGAAGAAAGGGAGGTAGGTAGAAGCATTTTGCTTAGTGTGGTTTTGCTTCCCTGACTCCTGTCCCAGGTCAAGAGTCCAGATCCTCAGGGTTTACATGTTCCAAACCCAACCACTTCACCATCTATGTTTGTTTGCTTGAAATATCAACTTATCTGACATGAAAATAGCCATCCCTGATTATTTTTGGTTTAAACTTAGATGGTGAATATTTTTCTATACATTTTTTTCAGTCTTTCTTTGTACTAATATTGCATGTGGGCATGAGTTCTATAAATAATATGTGGTTCACTTTTTCATTAATCTTATCTGACAATTTACACGCTTTCATGAAGAATTCATAAAATTTACATTAGTATATTTTCTGATAAACTTGTTTAATCATATTATCATGCTTCTTTTTCCATATTTTTAAAAATACAATCTTTATTTTACTGTTTATTTTTTCCTGTCTTCTTCACAATTGCGATTTTAATTTTTATTACATTTAAAGTCTTCTCGTTATATATATATGTACATATATATATAATTTTAGTTTATGGATTAGAATATTTTATTTATTTGGTTATGAATGAGTTTCACAATATCTTGATAGGTTTAGAACCTATCATTTCTTTTTGTGAGACATTGTTCATATCCTCTAGCCAATTATTTGTTAACTGAACTTTTTCTTAAAAAACTGCAAAACATCTTTTAGAAAGAAAATCCTTTTACCATGATGTAAATTTTCAAGAAGAAAAGGTTTTATCCTTTTGCAATTTTTAAACTGAATAATTGATTAAATTCTGTAGAGAGAAGTATAATTTTGTATGTAGTTGCGAGAAATAATTCAGGAAGTTTTCATATATTTCATTCTCTTTCCCTAATTGCAAAAGTGCTGTTTCCAGACTGTTGGGTATAGTCAATGTCACAGTTGTAAGGTGATATCACATTGTTGGTTTGATTTGCCTTTCCCTAATAACAGCTAAGAAAGAACATCTTTTCATATACCTGTTGACTATCTCTTTGTCTTCTTTGGAGGAATGTCTATCCAATTCTTCTGACCATTTTTTGATTGAGTTGCTTGTTTTTCTGCTTTTGAGTTTTATAAGATCTTTATGTATCATGGATATTAAACCCTTATCAGATATATGGTATATAAATATCTTCTCCCAATCAGTGGGTTTTGTTTATGTTTTGGTGATAGCTTTTTTCACTGGGCAGATTTTAATTTGATGTAGTCTCACTGTTCAGTTTTATTTTTGTTTCCTTTGCTGTTGTTTTTGAGTTCCCAAAGAATGCCTTAAGACCAGTGTCATGGAATGTGTTGATGATGCTTTCTTACAAATATTTTCTGATTTCCAGTCATACATTCAGGTCCCTAATCCATTTTAAAATAGTTTTAGTGTATGGTGTTAAGAGAGCGATCTGGATTCATTATTTTGCCTTTGACTGTCCAGTTTTCCTGAACACCATTTATTTAAAACACTTTCCATTCTCTATCATATGCTCTTAGTGCCTTTGTTCTAAATTAGTTAACCATATAGATCTGAGTCTATTTTTGGTGGTTCATAGTATGTATTGAATTACCATTGTTTAGCTGTTCAACATTTTAAAAAGTTCAGTTTGTGTCTATTATGAATAAAACTTCCTTGAATATACATGCATGGTTTCTGTAAGAATATAATTTTTCATATATCAGTGATAAATGCCCAATTGTCAAATCATGAGTTATACTGTTTACATCACATGTCACCCTCACTTATTATTTATTAGTCACCATATTTCCATTTATTAGAAAATTGAAAAGTAACAGTATAAACAATGGAAGCAAATACTAAAATCAATAGAAATTAATGAAAAAGTCCAATTAATACTCAAAGTCTTATCTTGATTAAAACTCTGAACTTAAATCATTTACTCTAAAATTTAATTATTTTTTAAAATATATTCCAAAATAACTAAAAACTTACTTTCTAGTTTCCTTTACTTACAAAAAATTTAATATACTAAAACATATAAGTAAAATTATTGGTGAATCCTAATTTGCTTTTTTTTATGATAGCAGAGGCAGGTGAACAGGATGAGAGAAGAAGAAAACAACATTTTAAAATTTTCATTCAATTGCTCATTCTGGCTGTTGCCCTGGCCCCAGGACTTGAACCTGGGTCACTGAGTTACATGTGTAACTCACCAAACCTCTGCTTCACCAGAGCATGCCGAATCCTGGATTTCTTAATACCTTCACAAATGGTCATTTTGGAATAGTATAATCACACTAAACAAGCATAATGTCTATAGAGACATGAGTCACTTGATTCTAAAGTTGAAGAAAGACACTCCTGAAAGGATATTGAAAATCAGCAATAGCAGAACCTTTTGTTTGGGAAATACTGTCCTTCCATATTCTACCTAATAAACTTGACTTAATGACTCCACAATGTACCAATAATACACTGTTCATAGTTATGCAATTCCAGTGAAATCATGCCAGAAAGGAAGACCTATTACAATTTCCCACTTTTGTCAGTCCCAGCCTATAAGAGTAGGGCTTGCACGAGTGTTAGAGCAAGAGGACTTTAAAAGTCTCCTTAGAAAAAGAAAAATTCATAGTTAGTAGACAGCACCTTAAAAAAAAAAAAAAAACACATGAAATGATACTAGGTGAATTTCCATATTTTAAAATAATTCTAGAACAAAAGAAATTACCAAGTATGGACAGCAGAAATTCAGAATTAAAAGTCCATGAGAATCCCAAATGTAGTTTTACATGTTTGAACATGTAATAATTGCTGTCATTCCCCTATGGACAGTATGGAATTCTTTTAGAGAAATTTGGAGGCCAAATAGGAATAATTTCGCCAGCTCATAGCCCTATCTATGTGCAACTCAAGAAAGACTCTGTTTTCATCAGCCAACTACTTTGTACCTGTAAATCCAGATAGATATCTGAAATCTGTATACTAAAAATTCAGAGGATTGTAAGGTTGCACCAATAGACCCTTCAGGCCGAAGACGATCTCTGATGCAAAGGCCAACTGGCGGCGGGTCGGGGGCAGGGGGATGGGGGTGGGGGGGTGGATAAACAGAAAACTTATTAAATGTTATTAGCAAATAAATAATATATACCCTAACTTTGTTTTGTTTCTCTTTCCTTTTTATCATTTTCTAATAAAACAAAGCATTCATGCATATGCAGATAAGCATAATTATCCCTCTTTAAACAAGTAATTTTGAACTAGTCAGAGCAGGGTGTTTTTCACATAACTGATATCCAAATATAAATGGACCATTGCCTTTTAATGGATATTCATTCTTTGTAGAATAACAAGGAAACCAAGGTGATTGCCAAGAGTAATGACAATTAAAAAATTCCAAGAAAATATTTTATCCAGAAAATAGTTTACCCAGAAAAAAATATTGAACAGAAAGTCCATACCAATTCACTGTTGACATGGTATATGACAGATATCTGCCTTTGCTTTTTTGAATCAAGTTGTCCCAGACCAAGGCTGAAATCTCAGGTCCATTATTAACCAGGTAACTGACCCTCCTGTAATGATACAGCAATAAATTTCTGCTTCCAGATCATATACCAATGTGACCTTTTATCTATGCCTTATTATATGGTGAGATACTAAGAGAAAAAAAACAAGAAAACGGAACATATTAAGAGGTATGGGAAGATAAGTTGGACCTATTTGAACTAAAATGTTTAGTGAAGAATGCGGAAGGCTCAGTAGTGAGTCATGTAGATAGGTGTGGCACCTTTCTGTTAGAAATCAGCGAGCACAAAGACCAGACACAGGATGATAAACTGAGGAAGCATCAATAAATCTGGAGCGAGGTAAGCAAGGGGTAGTGGGAGAAGATGATCCTCTGTTATAAAACTTGTACTTCGGATTTTTTCTGATTGCAACTTTCTGGAGCTTTCTGAACAAAAGAATTTAGTGATATGATGTTTAAAAATACATTCTGGATGCAAAAGGAGGAAAGTTTCTTTTTGCTCTCTCTATGCATGTATACATATGATCATCCACATGGTTATATGAATATATGCATTTATATATAAGCTGCTTTTATACCTCTGTAACTTTATTTATATAATATAATTAAATAACATATTATTATGTATATTATAATATACTAACTGACTAATATACTTAAAATATATACAGACATAATCATATATTTATTTTTATTCGTTTATATTGTTATAGCATATATAGTATATATGCAATATATATATATACAAATTCATGGATGTAATAATCAATAACTCATGGTTTTATGATAAAGATTCTGAAATTTATTGCAATGTGAATGTTTAGAATAGGCATTGTTTCATCAAAAAGGAATGACCAAATGAATGAATGAATGAGTGAATGAATGAATGTGCAAATAGATTAATTGATAAATTATTTGGAGAATACGTTCACATGTTATTATATAAATAATTTGTGTCACAGATGCACACACGACTCATTATGTATGACTTGTTTATGTCACTGGGCAATCAATTTGAAAGAATAATTTGCCTAATTTACATGTGCTTGCAGTATTAGTTTAGGAGAGTTTTGAGTACTAACACATAAAACAATTAGTACAATGAATTTGTTTTCAGAGTCAGTGTTTATTGCAGAAAACAAATTAAGTCACATTTTAAACCAAGAAATTCTATCGTGCACTGAATAAGAAATTTCCCCATAGTGTCATTTATGATTTCTTATTTTAATACATCTGGATGAACTATTTGGAAAACATTATTATGCCCATGAATGTGAACTTTATTTAGTGATCACCCACTACTAGAATTGACCAAGATAAACAAGTAAATTGCACTAGGTATTTCATTGTCAAATTTTCATTTGATATTATCTGAATACAACTACCCAAACTTTAGCTTCCAGTTTTCTTCCCTGAATATCTAGAAAATTAGTAAAAGTATATTAAATGCCTATAATTGAAAATAAAGAAACTTTAGGACATAATTCACATAAAAGGAACTACTCATTCTTTATCAACTATTTTATTATATCACTTGGTATTTAAATATTTTGCTTTATTATGTATGTCTAAGTATACACTATGTTGCAAATGAATTAAATAAATGCAATACCTTCCTTGCCTTTATTTTAATGGTATGAAAACAGGACACCTCTAGTCTCCCAGAATTGATCTCCTGTACATACCCCACTCCGACATGAACCAAGGATTTTGGAGGACAGCCCCAGAGGCAAAGGAGAAGCTTCTATTCTTCCAAACCTTGAGTCATTCCTTTAACCAAAGAATCCATCTGCTACCTCTGGGCCTCCACTCTTCGCTTAATCATAAAATTGTCTTTTGTCCCTTTTCTCTAGAAGAATGTAGAAAGAGGAGCTACTGATCTTTACTTGATAGTAGGAGTAGGAATGTGTCATTCCTTCTTGCCACATAGAGACTGCCTCACTCTCCCCTGAGACCTCCATGCCTCAGCTCAAGATATAAATGTAGGTCTGAATTTACTGCCATATAAATTCTCCATATGTATGTTACTACATTTGGAATTTTCTCTTACTAATCACACCTAATGTTAATTTGTTCATTTGTCCAACATGTGAAGAACCTCAGAGAAATGGGAGAACTTTTCCTTTGACTCTTATAATATCTTGCACACTTATCTAAAGCAGAAGTTCAGTAAAATACTGTCATTGAGATCATTCACATAAAACTCAACGTTTTTAAAGTTTATAACACAATGAACTTCAGTATATTTTAATGGTACATCCATTATCACAGTTCAATTACAGAATATTTCCATAATCCTAAAGAAAAGAAAAATTGTGCCTATAAAGTCACTTGTTCAATCCCACCACTAATCATAAGAAAATAGTATTCCGTCTCTACAGAACTGACTTTTGGGGGTACATTTCATGTAAGTGGAATTTTTTAATATGTGCTTTTTTTTATCTGACTTCTTTCACTAAGTAGAATGTTTTTAACATCAATCCATATAGTCACATATATCAGTTCCTCATTCTTTCTTATTGTCAGATAATGTCCTACTGCATAGCAATGCCACATTTGTTTATCATCAACTGATACCGATACAGCTTTATAGATTGTGTCTACTTTTGACTTTTATAAGCAATAATGCTAATAACATTAGTGTACAAAATATTGCGTGGACATATGTTTCATTTTTCCTGGATAAATAGGTAGGAGAAATATCTCTTGATCAGTTGTCAAATGTATATTTAGCTGATTAAGAAATTATAATAGTAAGTTTTAAGTAGCTGCATGATTCTATATCCACACAAGCACTATTTGAGGGTTCTATTTTATGCACTTTGGCAACACTTCGTAATGTCTATTTTTCATTAAAACGTCTTTAAACTTATCATGAGCTTCTATGAAAAATCTGCTACTTAAAAAGGAAAGATTGAGTTATTTTTTCCCTAATATTAAGAAAATGGTAATGACTTTTTCTCAATATTTCTACTCATCATTTATTGAATATTTATAGTAGTATAGTAAGTGAAGAAAAAGAAATCAAGACATTCAACTTACAAGGTAGAAATTAGTCTTCACATTTAATTTACATAATTTTTGTAGAAAATTCTATGGGATGCTCAAAATAGTTAAAATAGAATTGAGTTTAGCAATTTTACAGAAAAATTTCAAATTCAATATACAGAAATGAATCTTGTTTCTATAAACTGTTGGCGAACAGTTCAATTGTGGAATTTTAAAAACCATATACAATAGCGTCAAAAGTATGAAATATTCAATAATAAATCTGATCACAATTGTGTAATAATTTTATAAGACAATTATAAAAATGCTTTAAAACATTAATGAATGCACATTAATTAAAATATATATATATTTTATTCATAATTAGTATTTCATATACTTAATATATCCATTTCCTTCAATTTATAATTTAAAGGCTATTCAAATCATTTTCCAGTATCATTTTTTATTAGAAACTGACATGCTGATTTAAAAATTCACATAAAATTTATAGACTATAAACCCACAAAACAATGTTGGAAAAGAAAATTCAGGCTGGAAGATTATGATATCAATTTGAAAGCTGCAATAAATAAGATGATGTGTTGTTGACATGTAATAGAAAAACAGATCAATGGAATGGCAAAGGAGCCTACAGATAGAGCTATGTGTAGATGTTAAAATGATTCTTGGAAAAGTACAAAAAAAATTCATTAGAGAATTATTTTTTTACAAACATACCAGAGAGATTATATATCCATGTGCAAAAATGCAATGTATCCCATCCACTCCTTGCAGCATACATAATTGTTAGTGCATATAAAGAAGAGATCTCACTATAAATCTTAAACTACAAAACCCTAAAGGAAAACATAAGATACAGTATATGTGACATTGATTTATGTAGGTATTTCTTAGATAAAAAACACAAAAACAAAAATCTGTAAAAGGGAAATTGATGAATTGGACTTTATCAAATTAAGAAATGTATCTCTTTGAAAGACATTTTTAAGATAGTATAAAGGCAAGTTACTAACTGGAAGAAAATTGCAAATTACATATTGGATGAAGTGCTTTTACCTAAGATCCCTAAAGAAGTCTCAAAAATCAATAATAAAAAGCAAGTAACCCAGTTAGAATGCATGAAAATGGAATAGAAATGAGTAAATGTTACTAAGAAGAAACATGGATTGCACCTAAGTGCAAGAAACGTTAGAACACACATAACCCTGGGATATTTTTAATGTGAAAAAGAAGAATGCATATTCTTTAAAATGGAGTGAACTTGTCAATGCTTTAGTGTGATTTCAATATACTTTTATGTGAATATTATTCTCAAGCATTCAATTATTCCTCTGTAATCTTTCCCTCTTTGTATCAGGGCAGTATGCATACATATGAGAGTGAGAGTTGAGTGTAACCCCTTCCTGGCAACCTGTGTCTAGAGACACATCCCTCGTTATTCCCACCAGAGAACTCCAGGCAACTCTCACGGGAACTCTAGGTCTCCTGAGAACTCCAGGTAACCTTATCACCTCTCTCAGCTGTCATCAGCACTGCCTCCCTTGGACAGGCCCAAAGGAGAGGTCCTTCCCCAGGTATAGAAGAGAAACCATTTTGACAGTAAACTCTCTCCTGTAACCCCTGAGTTGCATGCATCATTTTGTTTAGCTGTTTTCCGAGACAATTGCCATGTGGTTCTGTAATAAGGCGTCTCTTCTTGAATTTTTTCTGGGAGCAACTCCAAGCTCACCTAGTCTCAATCATCTGAATCATGGATTAGCTCAAATTTTCTGTTTTTATTTTAAGTCAAGGAACTTGATTTCTTTATTGATAATAATAGGTTTTCAAATATATCACTAAAGAAAAATTTAGGTTAATATCATCACCCTCATCCAGATTATTTGCCTCACTGATAAAGATCTTATATTAACATATCCTAGGGTTTATTTTATAAGTTAATATTCAGTGTGAAGAAAATCACTCTTTCAGATAAGTCATTCATAACAATTCTGAAAGGAACCCTCAGTAAAATCAGAGCATTAGAAACTAGTTTTGAGTAGTGTGCTATTTCACAGTTAATAAAACACAATTACCAGGCAGACTAAAGTGTAGCAATTATTCTGGGAAAGTGCATTCTATGAATTTTAGTAATAATATCATTTTCTACCTTCTGTTTTTCATAGGCCTAAAAACTAAAATAATTTTCTTATTTGCCTTTGTTGCCACACATTAAACTCATTGAATAAAGATTTGTGATTTTTAAATAATTTATGATGAATTTAATTGTTTCCTATCAACTCAATTAATTGGTCTTGAGAAGAAAACACTTTCTTAGCATGACTATTTTTTCTCAAGAGCAGTCAATGAAATAATTTAATCCCTATTTTATTGTTTTTTAAAGAAAGGTATAGGCAGGAATGAAAATTAGTCAGGCAGGCAAAAATAGAGAAGGAAAAGAAGAAATTTATTTATTTTACTTAGCTGTTCATCTTGGTTGTTACCTCTGGCCCCAGATCAAAAGCCCTGGTCCTGGAGATGTATGTGAACTCTGCCAGTCAGAGGCTACAAACATATCCACTAGGCCGCCAACACATGCTATCTATTTTTAATTATACTAATGGGAAGAGAAAGTTTGTTTCAGACAGAAAAGAATAGTAATCTCAACAGTGTATCACAAAAGTAATCACAATATCTAATATTGCTGGTGTTATACTAACTCCTGCTCACATTTCATCAAAAAACTGATGTTAATTTTTGTTGCAATCTAGATCTTGTCTGTATATGATCCCTTCTCAAAAAGAGCAATAAAAGGTAAATCAGTCAGCTACTAATATAGTAATAAGGCAATATTCACTAGAGAGTTCATAAAAGTTGCATAAAGAAGTTTTGAATATTATTTTACCGCTTTTTGCTTAATTGCTCTACCCAATGGACAGATTGTCATAGGTCATAGCTGTCAATATTATCTACATGTAGTATAAGTAAAGTTCAAACTTCCAACAGTTTTGTGAAAATTAGAAGCTGTATCTTTTTTAAGCAATTAAAGTAATCATATGTCATCTGTTGAATATGTATCAAAATTATCACACACTTTTTCTCTCAGGTTTAGGACCTACATAAAATGCAACATGCCTAGATATGGATATGCTTTAGTGATTTTTGAGTTAGAAACTAACTCTCCTGACCTTTTCCTATTTTAAAATCAAAACATGTTTTGCAACTTAATACCATCATCAACTAGCATTCAAATGCTTCAAATAACATATTTTTGAAGAGTGAACAAATTGCAGTGAAAGAGCCTAAGTAATTGAATCTGAATCAAATGGTTCTATTAGAAAAAAAATAGTTTATTATGACAACTAAATTTAAAATTATCTATAAATGTAATATGAGAATTTATATAAGACCTTTTCATGGTGTATTGCAACTTTGTTAAAAAAATACTTAAGGCAAAGCTTGATGGATGTTTTTGATAAATTTGTGAATTCATTGTTCTTGCATTTAGCAAATATAAGCAACTTCAGTTTAAGAACTAACCTTTAAGTAACTGACTTCAAGGAATAATTTGTACTTGCCCTTTCTGTCTTTACTAATTTCTCTTCATCAAAGCTGAGCATATCAATATTGAATTGCCAAGGAATGTTGTGATAAAGAATGAAAGTCTCTGACTGAGTAAAATATTTTCAGTTCCTTCAAAAACAGGGCTACCAAATCTACAAAGGAAAAAGTGCAATAATCTATATTGTAAAATTAGTCTAATTCAGTTATGTTAACTGAGAAACAGAGGAAACCATAATATATGTATATATGTATATGTATCTTACATCTATTACATGCCATCATGATCATGAAAATCATGACTGGTCCTGCAATTATTGGATTCGGGTTATAACAGAAAAATATGTGCTAGGCACTCAATGTTAATACAGCTTTCAGCATAATCTCTGTAATTTTTAATTCAAATTTCATTCAGCTATACGAAGAATACTTGAAGTTTCTTAAAATAGTTTATTTTCTAGTTTATATTTCAATAAAACCATTCTTTTATAAAACAAAGTAATGATAAACTGTTATCCATAATAACAACTTAGCCAATTTTCACTTCTTCCATTACATTTTACCACATTTCTTCAGGAATAAAATATGTATGACTTCAATTTTGATGTTTATTTGCCACTACAATATGCAAATACAGTTAAAGCAATTTGGTGTCATCTAGCAAAATCTTTTTATGCATTTAATGCCTTTAGAATTTTATGAAATTTAACTTGATGTATTTATTCAGATGTATACAGAGCTGACTCAACAATACCATTTCACCTTGCTATCCTAAATGGTATTCTGCTTGAAGGCTAATGCGTCAGTGTTGAATGAATGAATTATTTAAGTACAATTTTAACCATATCCTCACAAATCCTGTGTTTCTTTTTCTTTCTCTCTCTCTCTCTCTCTCTCTCTCTCTCTCTCTCTCTCTCTCTCTCTCCTATTTTTCTTTTGAATGTAAAACATGTTGGATCACAATTAATTGCTAGTTAGATATGGGTTACATTCAATAACATATCCATTTAATAATTCATTTTGTCCAAATCAATTATTCAAATCAATTATTACTTTCTAAAAACACAAATATACTGAAAGAGACTGCTAAGAACAGGACATCTTGAAGAATCATCATTCTTAATACCAAGTATTTACCTACTGAAAATGGGTGAACATCAATTTTGGTAATGAATTTCATTTGACAATTTTCCAGTGTGTTACATTTGATAATATGAACACTTCATGAAAGATCAAAATGCAGTATATAATTAATTCTGTCTAAGTCTAAAGAACATAAAACAATGTTTTTATCAATACAGCAATCAGGATTGTAGTAAATAAACAAAAGTGGTGATTTGCATCTTTGTTATCTGTTAAATTTTTGTGTCCCCTAGAATAATATGTTGAGACCCTAACCCCTTGTGAAAAGATAAATTAAGGTACGCTCCATTTTTCAGCTTATTTGAGCAAAAATAAGTTGGAATGAGGCAGTATCCAATTGAGGAGATACAAGGAAGCTACAAAGAACTGTACGAAATGGAGATTTTTTTACTAGCAGAGGGAAAGAGAAAAAAGGAAGTTAGACTAGATAAAAATTGGATTGGTTATTGTCGGGTTACACTCCCTTAGAGCAGGACAGGGATCTTATCTGATAGAATAACTAAGAAGCAATGATTCTGCAGTTTCTGATTGTTTTTTGATTCATTTATGGAAGATCAAAAACTGAAATTAAGACACAGTTTGGTGATAATGAGATTTAGAGTAAGTGAATTCATTTTGACTTGTTTTTTAATATTCTGATGTTATAGTTCTCAGTATAGGGCCTTCAGAAAGTAATTAACTTTAAATAAGATCATGAAGTTGGGTTACCCATAATGGGATTAGTGCTCTTGGGGAGAGAGACCTGATTTCTCCTTCTTCGTCCCCTGAGAAAATGGAGATAAGTGGTCACCTGCAAGAAAGGAAGCCCTCATCAGAATACAGCCTTGATTTCGGACTTCCAGTCTTCAGAAAACAATTTCCAAGAGCAAATTTAATTCTTTAGTGTGAATATAATGTCTGTACCTCTGCATGACTTCCAGGGATAGTGCTGAAAAAACCAATTTAGTAAATATTTTAAATTATGGTTATATTCACTTTTAACTTGAGCACTCTAATGTCATTCAGAACATTGATGAATGTTCTTTGGAGGTGGAAAAAGACTAAATGCAAATATTTGATATATCTATTGAGATCATTTCTTTTTGTGACACGCCCTGTGGAGTAGTGGTTAAGTAAACCACCTCAAAAAGAGTGCAGTCCACACACATCCCAAGGACCAGGGTCTGATCCTAGGTTCAGAGGTAACAACTAATGTGAACAACTGAAAAAATAAAATAAAAAATTACTTTTGTCGTCATACTATGTCATTTATTTCTCTTTATTTTGTTCTCTAAGCTTAATTTCAACAGTATTTTTAGCCCTTTACTCCCAAAAGTATTTCAGGGCTTTTTGTTTGTTTGTTTGTTTGTTCACTATTTCCTCTATCATAACCCTTGCCCTCATCACTTTTGTTTCAAGCAGGTCAAGCTACCTATTTTTGTTTAAAAAATATTTTATTAAAGATAATGTATCATTAGATGTTTCATATAATAGTGTATTAGACCCATAGGCGGGATTAGATGAGTGCTAATTTATACTTTCATCTTCATTGTTTAGCTTACTGAAAGGGAAGTAAGAGTGATTGATCATTAAAAATAAAATGCAAATTTGTTTTAAAAGCATTTGGTAACTACTATATGAATAGGTATACAAGCTGAATAAATTATTATGGAGACAAATTAGAACCAACTACAATTGATTAATGCAGATTCAAGAAAAGGATAAAGTAAGAAAATGACGTTTCTTCCTCCCTTCTCTTCCTGCCTGCCCTCCTCTGCTTGCCCTCATTCCTGTATGCATCTTTCCTTTAAAAAAAAAATGTCCATTTGACCAGTAGAGGCCTTTCCTCTCTTTTGACACTACTGATGAGTTTTTGCCGATAAGTTTTTCTTCCCTTCTGGCCCAACCAACTAGAAGTTCAGGTTTTCTCTGTTCCAACTCTGGAACCAGACATTTTCCAAAGAGCGCTGGTTGTCCTTAAGTGAAGAATGCCCTCAGAAAATACATTTTGGGTGTGAATTATGGTTGTTATTATTGGGTTACTACTAGTTCCAATCAATCAGCAGACAAATTAAAACACACACACACACACACACACATACACACAGGTTTCTTGAATATTTTAAAACCATGAATTCACATCAACACTTCCAACTAAATACGAGGTTCATTCTATTTATTATCCATTCATGTTCATTAACTCCCTTTTCTGATGGTGGAAAATCTGCTTCCAATTCTCATTTTTACATTAATTTTACTATCCCAATCTATGTAACCAGTCTCACCTTTCCATCACTATCCCCCACTTTGTGCTTGCATGCTGACACCCACACAAGGCATACAGATCTCCTGCTGTTCTTCCCATCTCATGTGGGCTCTGACATCCCACACAGTCCATCCCTCTCATAGATACTCAAATATAATAATAAATAAATAATTTGTAAGGATCAGAGAAGTGTTTCAGATATCTCCAGCTTGTTCCTCTATTAAATGCTCTTTGACTGCCCCATCTTTTACTTTGTCTGAGCTCAAGGAACCTAACATGTATTTTCAAGTCTCTTGAGCTCTTACTTCCAAATTTGTGGACCAATGGAGACCAATGGAGGAAATACCTGTGTAGGAAGACAGAAAAGGGGAAAGACTAGGGTCAGAATGTGCATTACCCTCACTAAACTCCTACAGTATTGTCATGATCAGTTTGTCTCCTTTCAGGCAGCCCTTTTTTTTCAGAACTATTGTTTTCATTTAAGCCAGTAGTTGAGAATTCCACTGTTACTAGTTCCAAAAGATATTATTACTTGACATCTCCCTCTACCCTAACCATGTCTTTAAAATAGGTGTTTTTGCAATTATTAAAGTTTCTTCAATTTTCAATTTGAAGTGCCATCTCATTTATGTGGGCATCCTGTATAACACGATAAATAATAATCAGAGTCATTTCAAGGAGAGGAAGGCACAAGTTAAATTTAACTTTGATAAGTGAAGCAATTTCATGTTTTAATCTTGTGCAACTGAAAAAATAATACTAAATGACAATACAAACTGTTGAATAGACTATATCAAAAATACAATAATGTTAAATATAAATATAGGGTCAACTTTTTTCAACATATCTGGGGAAATGAACTGGGTGACAGTACATAATTGGGTAACATAATCAGATGGCAGGTGTTTGGATCTATGGTAGAGTTGCTAAATTTAACAAATGCAAGCACATAAGCGAAATCGAATCACAGATAAACAAAAATTACCTTTCAGCAAAATATATTCCAAACAATTTCACTGTTTAACTCAAGTTCAAATTTATCTCTTGTCTTAGCCTGGTCAGGCAGCTATTACAAAATACCATAGGCTGAGTAGTTTGAATAATATCTCATAGTTCTGGAAGGTGAAAAAAATCTAAGATGAAGGCACCAGCAAATTCAGTGTCACTTAAGATTCCAATTTCTGGTTCATCAACACCCTTCTCCTCCCTGTTGCTTTATTGGTAGAAGCTGAAAGACAGTCCTCCGGACTCTCTTTTATAAGGGAACTAATCCCATTGATAAGCCACTTTCATGAGAAAATCACCTCCCTAGTGCCCCACCTCCAAATACCATCACATTGTGATATATGCAGGAATTTTGAGGTGACACAAACATTCAGTCTTTTGCCTCTGGGCATTCTGTATTTTTAACTGACAACTCCAGTTAGGGGGCATAGTATTTGTGTATCACCTACCCCATGTTGTGTGAATGCTCATTAAAGTGCCAATATCATAAAAGAGGTACTTAACAACATAAGGCATTGATATCAATGCTGTTGACATCAATCATCTTCTTTAATAGCTCTCTCCAATATGCTCTTATAAATCTATGACACAGCGTTCAGGGCCTGAGCTCTCGATTGTGTCAAAGATAAAACATTGACTTCACTCAAGGTCGTCAGGTTTTCTAAGCAACTTGATGCCAAATTAATCAAAGTAAACATTCTAAGATTCCCCCAATAGGATAAAATTCTCAAGTGAGTATACCACTTAGCAAGATGTGTCTTGATTTTATTGATTCCAGAATGATGGAAGCAACATTGTCTTAATAAAAGCAAGAACATTTTCATTTTCTTTCACTTTCCATAATAGTTCTTCTAGAGCCAGTTCCACAGAATTACTAAATGTTTCATGCAACATCAAACTATTCCAATGTTGTTGTTTTTTTCTTTATTTTAAAGTACAAGTGAGTTAGGAGTAAAAGTGATTAGGCAGGCAGACATGAAAAAAGAGGAGGAATAAGCATTTTATTTAAATTTACTTAGTCGTTCATCTTGGTTGTTCCCCTTGACCCCATGATGACAACCTGGATCCTTAGGATGTGCTCAGCTAGAAGCAGTTAACAACTATTCCACCAGGGCATGCCCAGTATTGCCCTTTAATATTTTATTTTTCAGTGTAGACAGTTAAGCAGAGGAATAAGTTCCAATAATTTTGCATTTTGCTATATAATCTAATATTCAAGTAAGCTGAACGTGCTCTTGAAGGTTAGTTTAAGTTGACAAATATTTAACAGTAACTTCCAAATTTGGAGAGCTTTCTTATTAATGCTTTCTTATGATGATCAAGAATTACAAATTTTTCCCATAGGCATAATCTAAAGCTAGCGTGTATGTGTGTGTGTGTATGTATATATACATATATATATAATTTTATGTTCAAAATTCACCTAGGCATCATCTGCATTGTGAAGATGTAAAACAATAGATTGCCTCTGTAAGCATTGTTGTTTTAGGTAATTTTGATTTACAAACTAAGCTCAGCTGTGAAGGTTCACTATTTATCAAATATGCCAACACACCTCGCTTACCATGAAATTTCCATTAATCCTCTACCACTGGTCATTGTGCCACCATCACCTCTTGCTCCCACCTCCCACTCTTCCTCTGGTAACCTCAGTTCTATTGTCGATATCTAAGATAAGTTTTTGTTTTCTTGATCCCTTTGCCTTGTTTCTTTATTTCCAAATATGAGTGAGATAATCTGACATCTGTCTTTCTCCTTGTGACCTATTACACTTATGAAAATACCCTCTAGCTCCGTCCATATTGTCGCAATATCAGGATTTCATCTTTTTAAGGGCTATGTAGTATTCCATTGTGCATATATGTTACTACTACTTTATCATTCAGATGATGATGGGCATTTAGGTTGCTTTAATTTCCTGGCTATTGTAATAAAGCTACAATAACCATGGGTGAAGGGAGAGCAAATATCTCTTCAAATGAGTGTTTTTGTGTCTTTTGCAAAAATACCCAGAAGTGGGATGGGGGCATCATATGGAATTTCCATTCTCAAATTTTTAAGGAATCAGCGTAACACATTCAAAATGGTTGCACCAATTTACATTCCCATCAGCAATGTGAAAGGGTTCCTGCTTTTCTTCCTTGCTTATTGTTTCATCTTTTAGATAAGTCATTTTTGCAGGTGTGTTGTGATATCTCATTGTGGTTTTGATTTGTAACTCACCAATAACAGAGAGGAGAAACATTTTTTTTAAATAAATATATTTTTATTTTCCGTAATGATGGGGGTAAACCTATCAAATATTAAGTTTTGATATAAAGAACACAAATAGAAAATTCTGTCAAACACGTTTTATTGACAGTACACAAAACACATCTTTGCAATACTTTATTTAAATCAGCAATTTAACAGCAACAGAAAAATATTTCCCTAGTTAATATTCTTAATATCTGAGAAAGTGATAAAAACTGGAGGGTAGATGGGTAAATTAGCTAAATAAGGGGTCCAAAAGATAAAAGTAGCCATGATACCTACATATTAATTCAGAAAGCACGTTTAGTGGCTGATGACTATACCCAGTTGTTTGAGAGTCCCTTGCTTCCTAAATCGTAATTTTAAGAAACACAGCATTGATTCGATCATAACACCAATTAGGATAATTTCAGAATTCCCCATTATACCACAAAATGAACAAAGAGTTCTCTTTTGGCTACTCGGCAATAATGATTCATTAAAAAGAATAATCATTGGCAAAAAGAACTCATTGGCAGAAATGGATGAACCCAGAAAGAATTATTGGACAGCAGAGTGGAAGAGAAAATACACTTTCAAGTCAGTATTATCATCTTTCTTTGTTAAAGTAAATGCATAAAGGATGGCATCTAGAAAAAAGAGGAACATGTTTTTCTATGAGTATTGGTCATCTGTATGCCTTCTTTGGATAAATATCTGTTAGATCTTTCTGCCCATGTTTTGATTGGGCTGCTTTTCTGTTGTTGATTTTCATGATTTTTTTAAAAAAAATTTTCTAATATTATCCTCTTGGCAGATGGATGATTTCAAATAATTTCTCCCATTCAGTCTTTTAATTTTGGTGATAGGTTCTTTCACTGTGCAGAAGCTTTTTAGTTAGATGTAGCCTATTTGTTTTTGTTTTTTTTTAGGAGACATTAATAATTAAAGATACAAGGCGTCAATGGTGACTATTTCAAGTAAACTGGGATATATGATGACTCTACTTATAGAAAGAAAAGCAGAATAGCTCTATCACTTACTATCTGGGGAACTTTGGGCAAGCCTAAATTTCATCAGCTATGAAATATGAATAATGACAGTAGAAACGTTACACGTCTATGGGGAAGATTTAGTGAGAGAATTTCAGAAAAATTTACCACAATGTAGTAAAAATTTTTCTCAACCCTTTCTTAGGTTTTAAATATTACTTTCAGGACAGGATTTTCACTGATTAAAATATGAATAGGGATGGCAAGGTAAATTAACATAGACTTTTCAATAAAATATTGTGCTTACTCCTTTACTTTTTGCTCACTTTTAAAGGAAAAGAAATCTGGTCAGTTTAATAGCTCTTCCGTTATTTCTATCATGGATAATAATTACATTTATATGTAACTGCTCAAGTGACAAGCTCATTTATAGCTATTCCATATCCATGACCAGATCTGAAAGTCAAGGACCTGAGGATTTGAAGTCTCTCTTTAGGTTCAAATATTTGTTTAATTATTTATTTGCTTGTTTTCCTTGCTGCCGAAGTAGAGATTCCAAAGATCTAGCTAAGGCCAATGTCATGGGATATATCTCCTCTCTTTTCTTTTGTGGATGCCATAGTTTTCAGTCTAACATTCACCTCTCCAATGTGTTTTGAAATGATTTTTGTGTAGGGTATTATAGAGTAATCTAACTTCATTCTTTCGCTTATGGCTGTGCAATTTTACCAGCACCAATTGTTGAAAAGATTTTCCTTTTTCCATTGTATGCTTTTGGCTCCTTTGTTGTAAATTTACTGATCATATTTGTGGAAGTTTATTTCTGGGGACTCGATTCTATTCCACTGATCTACGTATCTGTTTTATTCCAGTACCATACAGTTTTGTTTACTATCACTTTGTAGTATAGTTTGCAGTCAAGTTACGTTATGCCTCCACTTTTGTTCTTTATTTTTTTCATGGTTGCTTGGCTCTTCAGGGTTTTTTTCAATTCAATACAAATTCAAATTTAAAATTTTTTCTTCTGTTTTCTTAAAAAAATGCCAGTGGAAATTTGATAAGCATTGCATTAAATATGCATGTTGCTTTAGGTAAGAGGGCCATTTTAATAGTTGCAATTCTTCCTAACAATGAACACAGAAAATATTTCCATCTCTTTGATTCTTATTTCTTTTAACAAGGTTTTAGAGTTTTCACGAAAAGGTCTTTCGGTACCTTGTTAAGTTTATTTCAAGGTATTTAATTCTTGTTTCTAAGTGGGAATTTCTTTTTCTTCAACTCATTGTATATAAAATGTAACAGATTTTCATATATTAATTTTGTAGCCTGCCACTTTACTGTACATATTAATTACTTTTTTTAGTTTTCTGGTGTAGTCTCTATGGTTTTCCATGTATATTATGAAGTCACTTGCAAATACTTATAGTTTTACTACTTTTGAATTTCTCCTATTTCTTTTTCTTGCCTACTTGCTCTAGCTGGGATCTCCAGTACATTACTGGATAGTAGTGGCAGGAGTGAAAAACCTTGCATTTTCTTAATGTTAGTGAATATGATTTCAGTTTTTTATAATTAAATATAATGTTGACTGTGGGTTTATTATACATGGCCTTTAGTATGTTGACGTATATTTCTTCTATCCTATGGGAGGTAAATCCTGTCAAATGTTTTCTCTACATATATTAATGTGATCCTATGATTTTTTTTCTTTCTTTTGTTGACGTGATATATTACATTATAGATTTTTGTAAGTCAAATCATCCTTCCATTCACAAAATAAATTCTATTTAGTCATGGTGGATGATCATTCGATCTATTATTGAATTCAGTTTCCTAGTATTTTGTGAAGGAGTTTTACATCAAAGGTATTGTTCGATAATATTCTTCTTTGTGGTGTTCTATAAGCCATTATTACAGAAAATTGAAAATTCAAATTCTGCTTCACAAAGTCATTGAGATCATCTAGTATTGTATTTTCTACTAGGCATCTAGGCATTAATGCTCCTTAATTCCCAATGCCCCCACGGGAAGGAGTGAAAAATCTATGCTTGACTCACTTTATTTTATATACCATTTCCCTAGGATCTCCATGTTTCTCTAAGGTCTTTTGCATTTGATATTTCTTTCATTTAGCTTCTTTTTTCACTTTAATTGTGAATATGCCTACATTCAGGTCTCAGTTCAAGTGCTTCCTTTTCAGAAATGACTTCTCAGATTATCAAAGAAATAACATTATTTCTTACAGTTTATTTTCTTATTTTCTTCATATAGTTTATCACTAATTGAAGTAATTTTTCATTTATCTTTTTCTTACATGCCTATCTGTCTTCCAATGATAAAATAAACTACTTGAGAACAGCCTATCTATTTCTTTTGCTTTCTGTAGCATTCTCGTAGCAAGAAACACAACTCTGGCTAAATCAGCATTTATGAGTGTTGAAACAATGCATTGTAAGACCAAGCTTAATATTTGATTAAGAATTTCAGTATCAATAGCATATATAACTTATAATATATTTATGCTAATCATAAATAACTTGACTGGATCAAGTTTATTTTATTTGTATAAGTATGTTGCATTTTATGACACAAAATATTAGAAATTCTAGTGATAGTATATTTAGTTATAATATATGCTCTACCAGAAATTATTTTCATGGCAAAAGTTAATTTAATAAATAGATACATATTCATTTGTTTTAATTTGTTTAAGAGTGGGTGTCAGCAGAAACTTCTGCATGTAAGTTTAATTTTATACTCATGAAAAAACAAAAACTTACTTTAACTGAAATGCCTAAACAATATTATATCATTAAGTATTTCATCCTCCCATTTATTTTTGCTATTATCCCTAAAACTGCATGCATCCAAATACTTCAAATTTATTTTGGCTGTTAGATTCTTTATGCCTGCTTTGAAAAAATGAAAGCTATGCAATGGAATAGTGCTTTTAGTCATTTTAGATGAACTTCACTATCACAATCATTCTTAGTGAATATGTTTAAAATATGTATTAATCAACAGTACAACTACTAAGAAAAAAAGGCAATGCTCTCACACCAAAATATTCAAGTGTCTATATTTAAAGCAAAACCCAAACCTTTCACAGAAGACAATAAAATTATTAAAAACATGCCTCCTGCTGTTGGAATATTTTTCATGCATCAGTAAAAATCTTTTCAGCAAAATAGTGGAATAAAGCATAATTAGAAAATGGCAGTCAATTACTCTTGGAAGTATTTCTGTTTATCACCCTTAAAATGTTGCTAAACCTAGAGACAAATGGTATGTGAGTGTGCATTAGTCAGATAAGAATTCTGAATAATTAGTGCTCTTAAGATTAGCATAAATAGCCTAAGGAAGTATTCATACATAAAATAAGTCAAGAAAGAAAGGGTAAAAAGTGAAAAGAAGCAAAATAATGCCATTAGGCTGATACATAGTAGCTTAGAAGACTTTTTCTATTTAACAGATGAAAACATGAACTGTTTTTTTATTTGACAGAAAATGCCCTTATTCCACATAACAAATTAACACAGTTTAATTAGGCTACATTCATTTACACCGTATTTTCTGAACCACTATTGGTTATTTTTCAAAGAAAAATGATTACATATATTTTAATATGTTAATTATCTGCATTGGCACCACCAATATCATGAAACAAATAGAAATAAAATCAGAATGCAGCAATTTACTGGATTATCAGTCAGAGACAACACTCATTTACCTTTACCTTCACTCCCAGTCTTCCTTTATCACCTCTTCCTAACAAGGACTGATTTACATTTCTATTTTTTTTTTTAAATTCAGAGTGCTTACTCTCTCATTTTGTTGATCAGTGTTCATCTCCTTCACCCACACTTCACCCATTTCCCAGATATATGCTGTATCATATGCTACATCTATTTTTAATTTTCTGAGAAACTGCCATGTTTTACAAAGTGATTGCATCACTTTACATTCCACCAACTGTGTGCAAGAGTTTCTTTCAATTTTACCACATCCTCAGCACTTGACAGAGAAGTAGAGAAAATGGGAAGCTCTTATTAAATAATTTCTAAGAACAAATCAAAATTGATAAATTGCAAAGACTGTTTCAATAAGGTGAACATTCGGTCTCAGAAATCAACATGAATTTCAACAAAGTGACGAAGCTTTCCTTTGATAGGACAAGGAGAGTAGGCAACAGTTTAAGCAAAAATCTTTAAAGGATAATTGGGTAAGCAAGGTGAAATGATCATAAGGGTATGATAGTAAAAATGTCTCACAGTGATCAACCAGTTCTCACCATAGGAGACAAGTCTCATTTTTAAGTATATTTTCACACTTGGGAGCAAGTAGATTGTTATTTGTTTGCCCTCTGACATGGTTGAGGAACAAATTAGTGATCTTAAAGAAATGTTAATAAAGATTTCCAAAACAGAAATATGTAAAGAAAATTCAATGAAAAGACAGAGCAAAATATCCAAGAACTAGAGGATGATTACAAAGCTTAAGAAAGAATGCTTACATGGAAAGCTACAGTTCAGCTATGGGGAATTTGCAGACGGCAAAGATGATAGAAAATATAGTAAAATACAATAATAGAAATTGTGGGACAGAAGCAATTAAGGGACTCCTATTTAGGATTCCTAGGAGAATCCTGTTTTGACATTTAGAACAATGACCAACCACCTGTTATCATCTCCTTGCTCTGAAGTTTTTAGGAAAACATCTAAGTCATGGTACTATCTGCTTCTGAAGCTCTTGAGAGAGCCTTCCTTGAAGGTACCATGGTATGGATGACCATTTAGAAAAGCTGTTGTGTCTTTTTAGTTGAGAGAGACAGGAAATTGGGTTTCCATCCCTGGTGTCTGGCAGCTGCATTTAGTGGTAGGAGGGCAAGTTAAAAGCCTTTCTACTGGGGTTCAAAACTAGTTTTCCAGTGATGTAGCTTCCAGAAAATTAAATCTCTAATACTGGGGGAAAAAGCAGCCTTAATCTGTTGATGGTAAATTGGGTATTAATAAGAGTCTTGATGTATTTTAGAATGTCTGTATTGACCAGATTAGAATCTTTGAGAACTCAGGTCAAATAGAAATTTCTAGGACCCTGACCTTACTATCCAGAATCTAGAAGGCCTAACAGAGACCTTTACCTTCCCTTTATTTAGAGTATTTACTTTATTAAACTCTGACACTTTGAGATTTTTTTCAAATTTTATTGGGCATATATTGGACCATAAGATTATACATGTTTAAGGTGTATTGCCATCATAAATCAACATCTGTATATAGTATATTAAGTTTACTACCTAAGTCTGATTCTATTCTTCACTATGTAATTCACCCATTTTGCGTAGTTTGATCACCCTCCTCCTTCCCTTCTGGTGACCACTAATTTGGTTCTATAGACTAAAAGTCTATTTTTGTTTGATCTGACTCATTTGCTTGATTTCTCTATATAACACAAGTGAAATTATATGATATTTGACTTTATCTTTCAAACTTATTTCACTAAGGGTAATTCCATTTAGAATATTTTTCCCATTTTACTAACACTCTGTTTCTCAAGGAGCTAGGAGACATCCCTTGGAAATGTAAGAGTCACTATCTCAAGGCTCAGTATCAGGGAAAGGGTCTAATTTAATTGGAATCATGCTTTAAGTTGTAAAACTGTATCTTGTCATGAAGATACTTTTCCTTTAGGTAATGATAATTAGTATTTTTGGGAAGGCAAAATATCAAAAGTCATGTGATACTTTGAATTCTTGGTTAAATGTGGTTTTGGTGGTTGAGAAATAATAGTTGATTATCAAAACAAAAAGAAAATATTTTATAAGTAAATATAGGAGACAGTATGATTATTAAAAATCTTAACTACTTTAAAAGGGAGATAAATATCATAAAATCAACATAAAACATAGTTACTATCATAAGACATAGGAACAATGTCTTCTAGAAAGATCACGAAGGTTAAGAAAACTATTTTAAATCTCTTATTAAAAGCAAACCAATAAGAGAATGTTGCCATTTCAAAAGAGAGAATACTATTTTCAGGTTAGCATCAGTATGCTAGTTTCTAGAACTTGTTTTATAAAACTATCTTTTTAATCATATAGACATATAAATAGAAATTTTCCCTAAAGCTGCCAGTTTTGATACAAGAATTGAAATTCTTCAATTATAAACCTTCTACAACTTAGCATTCATTATATTTTTGTCCTCCATTTTCCTTTATTATACTTCCAGTCATTTTGCTCTATGAGAAAATTACACTTTTTCTGTAACAAAAGCATATTAGCATACAAAATTATTTCCCTTTGCCATTGTCGAGTTCCTATGAATTTCATCTGCCTGAGCTACGTACTGCTACCCTCAATTATCGTAAGTGGAAAGAGCAGATGTATTGAACACCAAAAATGATTATATTTCATCCGTTAGGCAGCTGGTGAAGTTGTGGGAGAAATTTTGTACCAGATGCCTTTGGCAACTTAGTTTCATTATGAAATTTTATGTGAGTCTTTGTCATTTTTTGTACCAGACTGATAAATGAAGCTATTTTATTTATTCCCTAATTTTTACTTAAGGATTAAAAACAGCATTCACATGTTTATTTTATATCATTGTCTAACCACTTTATTTAGACACAGGGGTTTAAAATTAAATTTATCTATAAATCCCTTTTTCATTATTTAAAAATTTATCATTTTTACTTACCATATCTTCTTCCCTGATTCTTCAACCATCTCTGTTTGAAGTACAGCACCTGTCAGGCATTGCTTAATTATTGACTCAAAATCCCTCTTGAAAGTTCACAGGAAATTCTATCAACATTATTTGTTACCTGAATATTTAGTGGCATTTTAAAATCATTAATAATTTCTGAACAGACAATATAGTTGGTCTGACATTTGAATTTGATGCAAATGAAAGAACATCTTATTATAAATTACAAATATAATTAGGTAATAAATTGCAAAAGTTAATGCAAGATCTATTGAATATAATGAGATATTTATTATATGATCATGCTAACTATGTATTCAAAGAAAAAAATCCCAAAACATATTTAGCATTTAAACCAATATGCACTTAGGATAAATTAATTTCTTTCTTCTTTAGTCATAATTTGTCATGTAGGAAAAACCTACAATCCCATTTATCTTTTATGACATCTATGCTACTCTGATAACTTCTCTCCTAATAGAAACTTTAAACTTTGTAGGATTCTAAGCTAGCAAGATAGTTTTCTAAAGTTTGAAAACAATGTGATTTCTGCTTTGCTCAATGTACGTAAGTTTTTAGTGTATGTTTCAAATCTTCTAATTGGATGAAGAGTAAATGAACTTCTGAATTAACACTGTCATTTACTTCAATATGAGGCATGTTTTCTTTCAGCGTAATTTCAGTTAGAAAGAAATGAGTATTATTCAGTATATATTCTTCTCATTTTGATATAGCAATCTGGAAAATATTTACTTTGTTAACTCTGTCATTGTGATATACACATATTAAATTTTATACTTTCATTCTCTGAGTTTGTCAAACCACAAGCACATTGTGGTAACTTCAGATGCATTTATTTTTCTCTGTGAGTCAAGTGGTGTTTGCTTGTTTTGGCTTACATTCTTATCCCAGGCTAAATCCAGAGCCGTGGATGACTGATTAAAAAATAAACACTGAGCATATTTAGCAAATCATTTCTGTATTACAAATTTGAGGAAGACAAGAAAGAAATTTTGAAAATGTATTTAGCATTTTCATAAATGATTTATCATAGATATTTTTAACTTATCCCTTTCACAGAACTTATGGTGGAACTCTTTAAAGCCTATCTTTTTTCTTCTACATTTATAGTCATCATTTCTCTGTGAAAAATACCTTTCAATGATTATCTGGGACTATTCCACTGTCATTCAACACAAATATTCCGAGAAAGTCAACATAAAGACTTACTATATTCTATTTTCCAATTTGAGAAATTAATTTAAAAACTATATCAAAATTGGAAAATGAAAATTTTCAAGTTTGATTTTCCTTTTATAGTGTTATTCAGACTCATAGATTGTATATTCAATGCATTTCAAACACTTAAAATTTTTTTAATATAAACTTTTCCCTAATTAAACTGTAGGAAACATTTGAACTTGTTCCTTTTACTATGTTAACAAATATTCCCTGTAAGTGATTCTTTATATTATTTTTATCATCTGCAACTACAGTCATTTTTTTCTTTTCTAATGTTTATGTCTCGATTCACTGGTTTTATTTAATTGCATTGTTATGTGACATTGCTAGGCACCTAATTTTAATGCTTACAATATAATATTAATAATATGAATTAAAATTTGTGTGGTTTCCTTTTTCTTAAACACAATAGAGAAAATGTCATTTTTCCTTTTAGTGATATTTTCCTTTAGGAAATGTCCTTCAGTCGTTACATGGATAAATAAACTGTGGCACATTCAGACAATGGAATAGTATTCAGTGCTGAAAAGAAATGATCTGTCTATCCTTGCAAATACATAAAAGAATTCTTAAATGTGTACTACTGAGTGAAAGAAGTCAGTGTAAAAAAGTTTTTTACTGAATAATTTTAAATATATGACTTTCTGGAAAAGGCAAAACGATGGAGATATAAAAAATTAGTGTTTGCTCAGAATGATGGGAGCTGGGTAGTCATAAGTTGTCAGAGCACAGAGGATTTTAGAGCTGTGAAATTACTTGAACACTAAAAAGAAGATACTTGTCATTATAGATTTAGTCAAATTCGTGTAACACCAAAAGTGAATCCTCAGGTAAACTATGAACTTTGAGTAATCATAATATGTCAAAAATCCCTGTTGGTAGGAAATATTGAAAATCAGGGAGACTACGGTTTGTGTGGTGGGGGGAGGGGAGGATATAGATAAACAGTCTTTGTAAACACTAAAAACTGCTGAATGCCCTTTTAGGGTCAACCAACAAAGACTTTGCTTGACAAGCAAGTATCAGTCTCCCAGCTTTCTTACTGAATTTTCATAGATGGTCTTGAGGTTTTTTTCCCTAAGCAGTTTATACTGTTTTAAAAGTCTGGTGTTTTGTTTATTCGCTTTTTTAAATTTATCAGTTTCACTTGTAATGAAGGACAAGAAATAGAAACATTCCGGAGCCTTTTGAGTCTTTGCTACCAAAACAGAGCAAGGAGGTTGTTGAGACCCCAGGCACATCCACCATACTCAGATACAGGCACCTCAGGGAAGGAGCTGAAACAAAGGCAGCATGCTTAAGACATCTGTGATGAGAACTTGGATAATAATCGCTCAACTAAACTTTTCACTGATTTGCGTGTTATTGCATCAATCAAATTTGACTGACTTCCAGCAAAATTTGAAAAATGAACCACCAACTGGAAGATGATAAACTTCTAACCTTAATTTGTATAGTTCACCAGGTTGAGAACTATTCTATCTTCTCTATATGGACATACACTGTATTCCAAATAGGCAATTTGGAACAGAATTCAAGGCCTCCTTGACTTTGTGTCTCCCACAAACTGCAGGCCCAATACAACCCCAAGGAAACAATTGTATTTGACTTCAACGAAGTCTAGTTCTTTATGGGATAACATGGGTCAGTGAGTTTCCTCCTCTGTTATGCCAAAGACCACTTCTTAGTAATTGCCTTTTGACAAATGATCTTCTATAATGTTGCCTTGGGAACTTAGATGGAAAAACATTTCATGTTTATAAGTAAAAATTGTTTCACAATCTTATAATATACAGGATCATTAATATCTTGAAGAAACCAATGTTGATCTGTTTGGTATTCAAGAAGTCATATATAACTTGCAACAGAGAAAGCCATCACAGTGGATATTTTTCTTTATAAAAACTAAACAATGCTCTCCTCTGAAAATAATATTGTTACAAGTCAATTGAATGATTATATCAACATTTATGTATCAGGCTAGAAACTGAGAGTCTAAAGAAATAAATTGTCTTAAGGAATTTTGAAGTTTATAGCTAGCTTGTTTCAAATAAGATGCATAAAAGATAAAAAATCATATTAAGACATTTTCTCTATCACATAAGTTATGATTTCAATGCCATGTCTAGTACTTCACTTCGTACTCACTATATTTAACCTAGTTTATATATAAAAACAGTTTAACACTGTAGCTTAGATACTATAACAATCCTTTGCTAGTATTTTACATACACTATTCTTTAAAAACCTTCACATAACTAAAATTTTCAACAGATTTAATCTAGTTGTTAATTCCATTCAAGATCTAGAACTGAAAACTGACAAGACTTCTACCTTCTTCTTGCCAGATGAATGCGTGCTTTTTTCATTACAGATAGCACAAAGACCTTCACACATTTGAATTTCTACCTTTTCTTGCTACTCACTAGGTGACTAATCTTAACTCATGTCATCTAAGAATTAAAATGTTCCTCTGTCTGCTCTTAGCATCCCCATGCTTTCCTATAGCTTTCAACTGTAGCTGAGCCACTCTGTGCTTTATAAAACTCGAAATGCATACCTGTATCCACTAAGAGAGTAATCCTTATTGTTGTATTTCTTGTCATCATCATCCTGCTTTTTTCTCTTTATGACTTTTTGTTTGAGGAGTTGCCTTCAGTCAGTCCTCAGTGTTTTTTTCCCCACACCCTGTGGTTGGTACTGATACAAATAACTGCAATAAAAATAAAAATAGGACAAATAATATTGCAGCCTATGTTGAAAACAGAAGTATAAAGTATATTGTATAAAATATAGTTAATAACAGTATGTATAAAGTAACTTATAGTTACTTAACTTCACAATATACCCATAAATTACATGAAAGTGAAAATGGTAACTGTGCTATTTTCAGTCTTTTGTGAATGTTTTTAAAATTTTGAACATATATATGTGTATATATGTGTGTATTGCTTATTTAGACATGGTTACACAAAATATTGCATAACATAACTGTTTATTCATGAGACAGATAATTTTATTATTTCCACATGCCAAATGAAATAAATAAGATGAGGGATAAAATTATTTGTGAAATATCCCACAGATGCTTGTATAATAAACTGTAGTAATAGATATTTTATCATATATTTTAAAACACTGAAGGAATACCTTTTTTTAATAATTAAGGTGATATTTCCATCAGTGGAGGTAAGAACAGAACATACATATGTGTGTGTGTGTGTGTGTGTGTGTGTGTGTGTATAAAAGAGGGGGGAGTTTGAGGAGCAAAAGAAAAGACAATTTTCCCATGCATATATTCTTGATATGGATAATCTATGTCCAATTATGAAACAATATTCAAGTAACATGAAAGAAAAATAATTTAAAAATTCACTACAAAATTGAAATGTTCATATATTCACTATATAATAACCAAAATTCAAAGTCAAAAGAAGAAAGACAGATACAGATGTACATATAGATATATAGAGAGACAGATATAGATAATATGAATACAGAAATGTGACTAAAGGAATGATAAGGTAGCAAAATATTGTATTTCATATATCAGCAAGTAGCTATAAAAATACAGATTTTGCAATTAAATGATTGAAAGCTGCTTTAACATCACTGATAATCAAATGAGTATTAAAATAAAATGTTTATGTACATGAGTTGAGTAAAATACTCTATTTGAAAATATTCTGTCTTATGTATAAAGACATGCTTCTAGTCTAATAAATAGTTGTAGCATACTTACATAAAAAAACTTTCTAAATAAAAGTGCACAAATATATATATGTACATATATATATATATGATTACTTTCAGCTATAAACAAAAGGAAATATTCCCATTTGTGACACCATGAGTGGACCCTGAGTTTATTATGCTGAGTGCAATAAATTAGACAGAAAAAGAAAAATACAATTGACTTCATTTATATCGAAATCTACACAAGCAAAAAAGGAAAAATCACCAAGCTCACAGATACAGAGAAAAGATTAGTGGTTCTTAAAGACTGGGTTTGAGTTGGGAAAGATCAGTTAAGGAGGTAAAAAGGTACAAACTTCCAATTGTAAAACTGTAAAATGAGGATCTAATGTACAGCATGATGCCTATGTTCATAATATTATACCACATATTTGAAAGTTGCTAACAGAGTGGACCTTAAAAGTTCTCATTACAAAAAAAAAAATGTGTATGTGTTAACTACTTATTGTGGTAATCAATTTGCCATATATACAAATGTTAAGTCATCATGTGATTACCTGAATGAACAGAATATTATGTCAATTAAAGCTCATTAAAATAACTGACATCAATCTGTGAATTAAACACCTAGCTTCTAAAGTACTGCATTTGTTAAATGCAAGCTCACTAATATTTCATGAAATCACTATTATATGTCATTTATAATCAAACAAACCAAAATTAGTTTTGCTTTCCCATTAAGATTTGTATTTTTTTGCGATTTGCTATACAAAACAGAAGAAAAAAAATAAGTTGTTAAAAATATTTTTATTCATGTTTCTAAAAAATAAGTAGATTTTTAACTTGAGGATTAAAAACAATACAAAATAAAAACAATTCAGTTTCAGAATATAGTTTTTAACTGTGTGAAAAGTATTACTTAAGTTGTAAATACTATTGAAAAATGAATCTAAAAATCAAGTATGAATAAATAATACAATATGAAATGATCAAGTGCATATGCTTTGCTAAATAAGTTTCATTAAAGATAACAAATAAAATAGAGATATACATCTGATCTTGATATGCTGGATGATATACTATATGCAGTGTTTGCCTACTACCTTATGATGACTCCAGGAGCATGTCATTATTTAATAAAATTTAAATATTAAAAACTAATTGCTTTTTCCTACCATCTTGCCTTTTCTAATTGAATAATAAACGATATTGAACCACTAACAATGTGGTTTTAGATGAAGCAAAAGACACATGATACAGAACTGGAAAGAGAATAAGAATTGGGCAAGCATATACTGAATTTTTGCTGTTTTGATACTAGTAACAGTAAGTTTATAATTCTCCAAGCTACCTAATTTCTAAATTCTTCTCTCTCATATTTGCTTGAAAACCTGCCATTTTAACTTTGGTAAAAACAAAATTATAAACTAATAACCACTAGTTAACCATTTTTTCTAGAATTGCTCAGAAGCTGTGTAATCCACACCCCCACATTATTAAAATTGATGATTTTACCAAAAATTTTGACAGTGTATTTAATTAAAAAACTGCTTTACAGCTTAAGGCATTATTTTTTTTTCCATGCATCATGTGAATGTTAGACTAAGGCATATGTTAAGTATTTCTTGCAAAAACATTCCACCATTAATAACCCATTCGGCGTTATTCAACAAAGAACAGAGAATTAGGAAGTTTAATCTCAGTGATTTACCCACAGCAAAGCTTTATTTTTCATTCATCTGTTAGGTGCTACATATATAGTTCAGGAGCATGTTACCAACAGAATTGCTTAAGTATCCTGACTGACAGCAGCTCTAAAATGATGTCGCTGAGCCAGAGAAAACAATTCCTCCAACAGTCACGATAGTAATTGAGTAAGTTAGTTCTCGTAGAGCTTCCACAAGCTCCAAAATGCACCTGCAGGAAAGTTTACACTCCACTTCCTATGAGTTACTTGGGTACAAGTAGCTGTAGGACCAACAAAGTTCAAAGTGAGAAGCAACGTGAAACAACAGATGCACAATGTGTGAATAGTCCCCAGCTGTACCACTTGAACTTGAGCTTCACATCAAAGCGAAGATAGCAAGTGTTGAGTTTGAAGAAATCATGTGAAAGTTACTCTGGAAATAATTGATGGAGTGTTAGAAAGCACCAACATTATTTGTATCTAGTCCTGACCACCAGTCACCACCGGAAGCTCATCACAGCTGACTAGGCTGATATTTAGAGAGAAGATTTTTATTCAAGTTATGAAATTAGAGTCTCAGTGACCGCCTGTCCAAAAATAAACAACCATTATCCTAGTGGAGTGGGGCTTTCCAAAGGGAAAATTAAAAAAAAAAAAAAAAAAAAAGAAAGAAAAGAAGCAAAAAAGGGTGGGAATGGTCCGAAGGGATGCGGTAAAGGATTTTGAGTTACTTTGTCATCATTGTTGTGACTTTTGGTCTTAGCACCTTTTTAATTTATTTTTCAGCAATAGATTTGATTCCAAGCAAATTTCAAGGAAGGAAAAAAGAGAGAAAAAAGGGGTTGCTATTTCAGTTAATCATTGAATTTATTACATCTCTTTTGATTTGAATAATCTGTTATAATTCTGTGTCAAAAGCTATGCTTTTAAGAAAAAATGCCTTTTCATGTCTCTTGAATTTAGGGAACAGGGAGAACTGAAATTTGATGCCAGAAATCTCTCAAGCTGAGAAAGTTTGGTTATAGACTAGACTTTTCAAAACAGAAAAAAGGATTCCTAAATAGAGAAACGTGCTTCATTAAATGAGAGGGCAAAAGATAAAGAAAGATTAAAAAACATGTAAGTACATTTTTTTTTGTGCTTTTAACATCATTTCTTTCCCTAGGAAAATGGAAATTTATTTATATTTTTAAATTTACTTACTTAGGTTTATTTGTAATGGCTTTTTAATATTATTTTAATCCATGAGCATCCTGATTTTCATTCCAAATATTAGATATTCAGCCATAAGAAAGAATGCTTGAAGGAGAATATTTCATATGCATAGTGTGATATGACAGTAGTATACTTGGGAAATAATTGATTGAATAATTTTTCATGTTCCCTTTAAGAAATAATGATAACTCATAGTAATTGTTACCTGAATTCTATCCTTAAAGCTTTGTTAGTAAATACTTGCATTGATGAATGAAGTCTTTTTTTCCCACTATGATATATTTGATTTCAAGTCTTATAGCATAGTTATTCTTATTAATGTATCATTGGTCTACAAAGCTATCAGTTTCAAAAATAGATTCACCTCTCCATCAATGCATATCACTCTGCATCCACTACCAGTGTTCTGGTGCCTTTCATCACTACCAGCAATTTTATTACTGATTTTATTTGCTTCAGAAGTTTATTGTCTGATTAATTTTCTTGAGTTAGTTCAGCAGTATGTGCATATATATATTGTATCATATATATAGCATCAATTTCATTTGGTATAAGTATTGTCATTTGAGCTTGAAAATAAAGTTGTATGTAACTAGATTTCAAACAGTCATTTGTAAAAAAATTACAAGCTTTTAGTCCTTAAAATTTCCTTGATATGTCGTGTCTTCTGGTTAGGCCAATTTAATGGTGTAAAAGTGCTTTCACCCATCATGTGCCATTTTATTTATAACCAGACTCTTACTACTATGGCAGCACACCATACAGCATTAATAAAGCATGTCTTGGAGCAATGTATTTGTTTTCGCAGGCTGAAATCAATTCACCTTGAAAGTAGTGCTCATATAGGATGAATAACTCTGAAGATAAGAAGATCTATTCTATTAGTAATGAAAAAATATCCTCAGAGAGTTATAAATTTAAAAGCTAGTATGTTTCTTGATATTCAGTGCCTCTATACATCTTAATTGTTTCAGCTATTAGTGTATTAGATGGGGAGTAAGATTCTTTTAGTACCAAAGAGGCAATGCAGTATTGCTGAGCACTAGTGCAAGAGAAAGGAAATTAATCACCCAGGTCCATCCATACACTGAAGGAAGGGACATACAATATTGTATTCATAGGAACTATAATGTCTGACATTAAGAGATAACTTCAATAATATACAAATTAGAATTTCACCTATAAGAAAATAATTGTGCAAGTTGTTATTGAACCACTCCAACTTATCTGACCAAGATGATCTGAGTTTTAAAAAACAAAAATCTTGTAATTTGTGTTACGCATCATTTAATTAAGTTTTTGTTAGAATTTCCAACTTTAACTCTAGATTTGTTTATTTAGCCTTTCAGGTATTAGTTTTAGCCTCATGTATTTTGAAGCCCTATTGGTAAGTTCATATTACTTTGGGATTACTATGTCTTCTTGGGGAATTGACTGCTTCTTCATAATGTGATGTCCCTCTGTAGTCCTGATAATTTTATTTGTTCTGAAATCTATTTTAATCTCAACTTGGAATAGCCATTTCAATTGCTTCTGGTTAGAATTTTCCTGGTATAGCCTTTTTCATATCTTTATTGTAAATCCATGTCTTGTGACTTAAATGATCTTCTTTTAGATAAGTCCTACATTTTTATCCAGTGGGACAGTAGCTGTCTTTTAAATGGTATATTTAGCTTGTTCACATTTAAAGTGATTATAGGTATGTTTGAATTGCAATATACCATCTTACTAGCAGTTTTCTATTCCTTTAATTCATTTTTTTGATTTTTTCTGTTTTTACTCATTTTAATTGTACTTTTCTTAGGATCAAGGTCTTCTGTACTATATTATCTTAATTACCTTTTAAAGTATTTTAAAGCCATATTTTAAAATAGAGAATAAAATAATCAGAGAACGATTTCAAAAATTATTTTTTTACTTAATATACAAGATCCTTATATACCTTTATTCCTTCTTCTAATCTCAGGTAATTTAGTTTTCATATATATTATAAATACTCATACAATTTACTATGGTTGCTTAAAATATCTACCTTTTAGAGAGAAAGAATGAAGGCTATTGACTTCATAATCCGTTTCTGATATCATTCATTTCTTTCTTTAGAATCAGTTTTGACCTTTAAAATATTCCTTTTGCCTGAAGAACTTTTGACACTTGCAGAAAAGTTATGCTCACATTTAATTTCCTGAGTTTCTGTTTATCTTAGAAAGTTTTTATTTTTCCTTTAGTTTTGAAGAGCATTCATACAAGAAGTGGAATTCTATGTTGGCATATTTTCTTTTAACATTTTAAAGGTATAATTTTACTATGCTCTTTCTTATGTGGTGTCTGATGAAAAGTTAACCATAATTCTAACCTTTGTTTATCCATAGGTAAAGTTTTCCCACCCTCTTTCTTGTTGTCCTCAAGATTTTCTCTTTACCTTTGCTTGTGATTTCAGCAGTTTGAATATGATATACATAAAGGTGTGTGTGTGTGTTTGACTTTGCCCTATTTTGTGGTTTTCGAACATGCAGGAATTTATGATTTGGTCTCTGCCATGAATATTGGAAGTTATCAACTTCTGTATATCTTCCGTTCCATGCTCTTGTTATTTCTCTCTCTTGAATTCCTATTGCATATAATCTGCAAGTTTGATATTTCACCACAGCTTCAGATGCTCTGTTCTGTGGTTCAGTTGATGGTTTGTTTTTCACCTTTTTTTTTGCTTTTTTTGTTTTAGATTGAGTAGTTTCTTTTGATATATCAAATGCATTGGTTTTTCCTTGCCTGTTGGGAACCTACTAATGGACTCATAAAACACATTTTCATTAACATTACTTTGTTTTTCACTTTCAGGATTCCACTTCATTCTTTTTTTTTTCGATTTCCTATTCTCTGCTGATATTCATCTTATCTTACATGTCATATTCCTCTTCATTAGAGACTTTAGTATCGTATTCGTAGTTATTTTCAATTCCTTTTCTGATAATTCCAACATGCATCACTTTCATTCTCACTATAATTAATTTTTGCCTTTGGATTCCATTTCTTATTTTGCCCTTCAAGAGGTCTCATATTTTACTTTATTTGATAGTCAATAATGTTTTATAAGACAGGGGATATCAGGTTGTTATATGGACTGCTAGGAGAAACACATGAACTTTCTCCTTGGGTTTTTGGATTTTTTGTTGTTGCTGTTAATCTATTCATGAGATGAAACACACATAAATTTTGTTGTTACTATGGTTACCAGCGATGAAATCAGAATTGGAGCCAGTGATTTGCTTTTGTTGTTTAGGAGATAGAGGGAAGATGGGTCTAGAGTTATACTGAAACTCTGTTCCCTTTTTTCAGTTGAAATAAGATTCATCCAGTTCCCTACCTTTGATGAAACAACCCTTGTATGTTGTCTTTCTTTTTAAGAAAAATAGAGAAAATGGTTCTGAACAAATTTTATCAGTAATGTCTTTTCTTCTCTCCCAGCTCTCATCATAGTTGTAGCTTTCTTTTGATCCTTTCTGAATCACCCCCTTTTTTTTTTTATTGATCTTTTTCTAAAGGATAATTATTGCCAGGAATAAAGGGACAAGTAGGCAGGCAGGCAGGTGAGAAAGAGAAATAAGGAACATTACTTCTTAAATTTTTTAAGTTGTTCATTTTGGATGGTTCTTCAAACTCCCCTGGCCTGGCCCTGAGTCTTGAACTGGAGACCTTAGGATTTATGTGGACTGGGCCTGGTGTGTTAGACTGCTAGGCCACCAAGGTGCACCAACTCTCCCCTTTACTACTCGGGGTTTCTAGGGAAAGTTTACAAGACAATAAGAAGTTCCTGCGACTGCACCTCGATCCCCAAAGCTTCACATTTTCAAAATAACCAACGCTCATAAGCATAAGAAATGCATTTTTAAAATTCCAGTTTGATATTTTTACAAACTTAAATGACTTTTTGTTGAATGTGTCCAAAGTAAAGTAAATGCTTGGGACTCTTTCTGTCTGCATGTACATGTTCCTAATTATGGGATGACAATTTCTTCTAAGACATTATTCTCTAATGGGTCCAACCAAATCATTGATTTAAAATTATTTTTATTTCATTTTTAGTATCAGTGAAACATTTTTTCCAGCTAGACACTTCTCTGTGTTAGAATCAGAACATAGATATTTTTCTTCTCTTTGAAAAATTAATTTTATCATAAAATCTCAATTGTAAATCACCAACAATATTTTAATAATTTAGTGATCTAAGGTCTGTGTTTTTCAAACATAATTATTATTTTTTCATTGCTTTACATATATTTATATTTGTATATTTTCACTATTGTATATATATTTAAAATTTAAATAAATTTGATCATGTATTTTAATTGACCCTAATTTGATTAACAACCTGATTTGATATAATTTTAGGGTTCAAGATCTCTTTAAATATAGTGTTGCATTGCTTTGTTTTCAAGAAAATTTTGAGACAAAGTTGATCTTTATTTTTCATAAATTATTTACATGTTTGGTATCCAATTATTAGTATTCTTAAAATGCAAATGTCATCTCCTTCACAAATTTCTTAATTTGTAGTGATTTTTTGTGTCTTGATTATTTTGAGATTTTCCTTTGTGAAAATTCCTCCTCAGTTCTGCATAAAATCTATTGTAGTTTAATGCAATAATAACCCTTAATTTGCATATATGAATGTTATTTCATCTCTCTATACTGTATCATGTCCCTTTAGTTTGATCACCTGGCCCATGTGTTGCATTCTGTAATTTCCACATATTTTACAGATAGCAGGGTTGCTAAAATTTCTGCCATTACCTATAAAAGTTTCCCATAATCCTGTCTGCAATAAGATTATCTATAGTGCCCAGAAGTCCAAAATTCAAAGGAAGGGCTTTCACTACTGCTTACACTCCTAAAGTTCTTTCATCTCACACTCACTGTCTTGCCCCAAAGCCACTCCCATATTTTAGACAGCAACGTGTTTCACGGCAATGAAATCTGAATTTGGCATCTATTTATGAACTGTGAATTTTAACAGCAAATATCTACTATCTCACAGTTTCTGTGAGGCAAAGATGTGGTATGAATTAGTTGGATTGCTTAAGAATGACCATGAAGAAGAAATTCAGCTGTCAACTGGAACTGCAGTGAAGGTTTGATTGGAGAGGGATAAACATTTTAGCTCATCCACATAGTTGTCAATGACCTCTGTCCTTTGCTAGCTGTTCCTCTCCACAATACTTCACAACATAACTTACCATTATCTCCCAAGTCAAGTAGTCTGAGAGAGAAAGAAAAATGAGTACTATCAACATGGAACTTCAATCTTTTCTTACCTGTTTTTGGCAGGAGCATCCTAATTCTTTTGGAATACAATATTCATTAGAAGCATATCACTAAATCTAATCTACACTCAAGGGACAGGATTAACAGCGGTTGTAAAAAACAATGAAAAACGGTTAGAAATCACTGAGGTTTATAAAATATAATAAGCTGTCAATGACAAAAAAGGAAAATTACATCAGGTGTCACAGAATAAAACAATAATATTCATCCAGTTGTCATTTACATAAAACAAATTCAGTCTTTTTCAATCTAACAAGTTCAATTTTGCTAATAAATATTTCTTACTACCAAAATACATAAAACATAAGATTCAGAAATTCACCAAAGACTTTGTAATTAGGAAAGCTCAAAATTAAGGTGTTATTTAATTTCATATATTTTGTGTTTATTGATTAATATGTTATTAAAAAATAGGTAGAATTTGCATTAGTGAAGACTAATCAAATTCTGCTTTAAATAGACATGTATTAGAAAAGAAAGCAAGAAGGAAATACATATGTATATTACTAATTTATTTGAAGTATTTAAAATAAACAATTTTGCCATATGAGTTTAATTGTGTATACTATTTACTAAGTAATAAAATATACTTTCATGAATGAATAATATGTATGAATGAATGAATGTATCTCATCAAAGTCATCCACTATCTCATTGTGATTTCTTATATAATAACAACTTGACATCATCTACTAATTAAATGAACAAACAGGTATTATTTTTGTCATTGGAATTCCAGTAGGATATATAAATAACATCAGTCCAACTTTTTTTATATCTTATATATATATACATATTGTTTGAGGTTGACAGGGTCATTGATTACCATTCTTTGAATGTGACTCTCCTATACACATTCCATGATTTATCAAGCATGTTGATGAGAATACCATATGAGATGATGCCATAAGCTCTTAGTAAAATACAGATTCTTAGATTTTTTTTTCTTCTTATCTAAGATATCTGTCACCCTGTCATCCTGTATGAACAATACATTCAAGTTGAATAAATTTGATATAAGAAGAACAAATATGCTGCCACTAGCCATACTTCATGTATGCTTGACTAATGTTTAATGCTGAATGTAGTGGAAAGATTGCTGACATGAACTATTTTCACCTTCTGGACTTTAATTCTTCTACATTTTTTTTTTTTGTTTCTTAGTGGTGATTGAGAATGAAATCTTCATTCATAGCATACTAAATTTACAGTCCCCTAAGCAAAAAGCGGTGACCATAAATTTTTTCCTCATTACTCTTTCTGTTGCAATATCTTGGTCACTTACATCTATGAATGCATTATACTTTCAGTATGACACATATCGGTGTTCTTGTTTGACAGCTGTAGCTGACAGATGAGAACATTCTGGAGACCATTTAAGGGCTGATGCCCTTGGGTGAGGCTGAAATATACATGGTTTGCAGTGTATGGAAACTGGTTAATATTTCTATTGGAGACCATGGAAATAATTACTACCTTAGCTTTGCAAATATCCCATTTTCCATCATTGCAATGGATAACCTAATCACAATTTTAACACAGATTCTCAGGTAGGACATTTAACATGTAAAGAAAAACAGTGTTCCAAGTTTTAGATTTTCCCATATTCATCAATGTTAAATGAATAAAACAGAAAAGAACCTGTGCAGTGTTAGAACTTTGATCAGAAATTTTATCTGAATACAAGCAATACAGAGTAAACATAGTGTTGGGATGTTATTAAAACAAAATTAGATATAATCTTATTTATATATCTTACTTAAGACAATTTTTAGGTTATTAAACAATTTTTTGTCATATGGTTTCAATAGTGTGACTGTACTATTGGTGAGGCAGTAAAACAAAAAATATGAATTTTTGTTATCAAAGAAAAACATGAGCTTTTTCATATATGGATTATTTTGTTAGTTTTTTTTATACAGAATTATCATTTCTTTATAAAATCCCAGTTAATAGTTTTGCACTAATAGTGTGCTTATTTATATTCTTTCCTTGACTCAAAATACTATTAGAGCTACTTTGAACATCCTTTTCTTCTTTGCTACATTATCCTAACAAATTTATGAATTCTAGTTAAAGTCATTCCAATATTAATCATGTTCTTAACAAATATCTATGTATATACACATATAATTAGCATACAATAGTTTATTCATTTTCAATATCACTGGGAAACAGAACTATAATTTCTGAACTATGTAAAGTCAGAAAAATTGCTATAAATTATGAGACATGAATTATAATTTTTGCAGTTATATTAAAATGTTTGAAGACTTCACAATTTTCCCAATATCTTGTCCAAAAAATAAACATGTGAATAAAAGACATATTTTGCTGAAAGATGTAAGTGATTTTAAAGAGAATAAGTGTTTTATAAATATACAATCCAAAGAACATTCAATAAACTAAATATGCCAAAAGGTCTATTTTTTTGTTATCGGTAACAGTTGTTCTACAACTGTTGATGGAAGTAAGAAAATGAAATTTTTATTACAGATATTTTATTTTTTGCTTAGCATCAGCTACTGGTTATGTAACTGCTACTCAGCTTAAGTTTACATATAATTGAAACAGGAAATATAACTTGCCCCAAATTCTAAAGAGTTGAATTTGGGGATAGGAAAATACATTTAAAAATATATTAAATGAAATCAGTTCACTTGCAGAGAAGTAGTAATAGAATTATGGAGATATATCAGCTGATATTATAGTAGGATAAACAAAGCTCAGGTAAACAAAACACAAAGTATTTTGAATCACATAAGAGAAACAAGTCAGAATGAGGAAGTTAATTATGATTCAGCAGATTTTAATTCTGTCACCAAGAGATAGGATTTAGGCCTTGATTAAAACTTCCTTGAATCTATAGTTTCAGAGTTCAGATTGTCAATCGCTGAGATCTTCATGGTGAAGTTTCTGAAATGTGGAGCTTGCAATAATGGGAAATGGTTGTTCTTATTGGAATAGACAAGCCCTTTATCATCACTAGGAATAAGATAGCAAAAAAGAACAGCAGGTAAATTTTTAAAAAGTCATTATTTCTTCAATCTTTCCTGATAAAGATAATCAAATTTTTGTGAAAGAAATGTTTCTTTTTCTCCATAAACTCCACCTTCACATTCTGATATATATATATATATATATATATATATATGTATGCATGTAGATACACATAAATACATAGATATATATATAATGAAACTGCTTTTTAAAAAAATTGTTCACTTTGAAACATTTTGCGAAATATACAATTATATACTAAATATTATTAAGTTTAAGAAAGCCAGATATGTGTGTTTAATGAAATTAAAGATATAAGCTATCCCAGACAGATGATTAGTATCTTCTAAATGTTTTGTATTATAGTTTACTACTAAATAAATATCAACATGCTATTCACTTTGAGTTTGTGACACTTGAAAGGATGACTTTCATAACTCAAGGAAGTCACACAATGACAGGTCAATACCTTATTCTCAAATTACACATATTTTAATTTTTTCAAATATGAAAGAGGGTCTTTTTAGAGAAAATAAATTATTTAACAGTTCTCCTTGTGCTTGATGCAGTTAGAACTGTTTGCAAGTATGAAGAATAGTTGAGTCACATATAAAATATTGTTTCTATGAAGAGCCAAATGGAGTGAAATAATTGATAATGAAATGTTAGAATGTACCAAATCTCTCAGAGTGATCTCTTGTACCTGCCCCACTCTGACATAAAGAGAAAAGGACAGTAGAGGATAACCCCAGAGGCAAAGAATAAACTCCCATTCTGAATCTCTAGCTCTTCCCTTAATCAAAGAAGTCATCAGCTACCCCATGGCTCTCCAATCTTCTTCTAATCCTGAAACATTTTTGTTTGTTTGTTTTTGTCCCTATTCTCTAGAAAGATGTAGTCTGGGAAGGAAGATCTTCAGCCAAAAGACATTTTTATCTGAAATGGATCACTCTGTCTAAAAAACTTATCTTCCAGCTACTAAATCATGGGTCTGCTCAAGATACCTCAAAATGTATCGCCATGTAAATTTCACCTATGCATATTGTTAAATTTGGGCTGCTGTCTTACTAATGGTTCCTAATTTGTTCCAGTCTATGGTGAAACCCACAGAAATGGGAGAAATTTTCCTTTGACCCCTACAATATAAAAATACAAAGCAACTTATAAAACAATGAGGAAAAAAAAAACAAGAAAATTAAATATGCTGAAGATTTTATAATTAACAAAATGAAAAATGGAGTACATCTTACATGGTTGACTTAAGATCCTTGATAATATTGAAAATTATTTTAGCCTCAGTTTTCCAGAGACAATATCTTGTATAATGTATTTTATAATTGCTAATATATAATAGACTAAAATTAGCCATTAATAAAATAACTCTTTATAAAAAACCTGAAAATATATAGAACTGCATGTATTATTGAGGTTATTTATGTATAAAAATTTAAAATGGGTTGAAAAGACATACAGTGAAGCTTAACAAACACATTTGAACATACGTTAAATGAATTATTGATTTGTATTTCTTATAATTTAAAAAAGCTTGCAATAATTATTAAGAAAAGACAAACTAATAGACAAATGAGCACCAAGCAAAAAAAATGGTCAATACATATGTGAAAAGTTCTCAGTAATCAAGGCAACAAATTTTGTAATAAAGTTATCTATCATTCTCCCTAGCTAGTTCTATATGTATAGTAAAGTATCTTTAACTCTAGTTAGCTATCTATCTATCTATCTATCTAACTACCTTTCTATCCATCTTTCTGTCAGCTGCTAATGCTAATGAATATGGAGATGAAGTGGAAAATGAATTCTTATAGACTCCTACTGGAAATAAGAATAGTAACAAGCCTTTTGGAAAGCCATCTGGCTATGACTATTAAAACATATGATTTAGCATTCTTGTCTTGGATTTTATTTTATAGCTCTAAAAACATGTTTATCTGAGGATATATGGCATGTCATATAAACAACTGTTATAGCTATTTAACAATCATGTTTGATATTAATTATTTGATTATGAGCAATATATGTATATTTAAAGAAGAGTTTTTTTGAATCTTTAACATTCCCTGAAAAGGATAGTAAATGAAAATTTCAAATTTGTTGTATTAAAATGTCATGAAGATAAAAACTATAATGTTTGTAAAAAGTAGATGATAAGGCATCTTTAAGAATAATAATAAAGTTTTATGAAATATAAAAATTGGGGGGAAAAATAAGGTAAACAAAATATACTCCCTAAAATATCAAAATTTAAAACCTAAGCCAAGAAGTGAAGTATTTAAGTATTTAATGTATTTTAATGAAGTAAATCTAAAAACTTGCACAAAAAGCTGCCAAAAAGAATACTATACAATGCCAATTTTTAATAGTTATAAAAGAAAGATTTTTATGTTTTGTCCAAGCATGAGTCATACAAATAAAAAATTTCATGGAAAAAATATTCTTCAGAAAATTACTTACACATTATAATCTACTTATCAGTGATATTAACAAATTACTGCAGCTAAATAAAGTATCTATAAATTCAAACATCCATTCAATTATATGCATCACAATGGAAAGAAACAATATATTTAAACATGACTCTTATTGTTACAAAGTTGTTTCAATATCACACAGGGTAGTAAATCTACATAAAGAAATCTGAGTATAATGCAAACTCACTAAACAATGCCAATGAAAATGCTGTAGACAATTCAAAGATCCCTTTGAGGATATATGCAATTTGAAATTTCTGAATATGAACTTTTGCTTAACTACTTTAGTTATTTTTTTAGAAACTATAACATAAAGAAATATAATAGAATTGCTGGTGTTAATAATAAATAAATCAAATCAAACACAAACTTAGTATATAGGACCAAATTAGCGGTTACCAGAAGGAAAGGAGGAGATACATGAGCAAAATTGTTAAAAGTATCAGTTATATGGTTATACAGTTAGACTACTGATGTTGAACTCAATGTTAACATAGATGTTGAGTTATGATCGTGCGTACTTTAAACACATCTAATGTTTTAGTGTAGTGATCTTTAATGAAATTCCAAAAGCAATAAAAATAAATAAAAAATGAATTCATGGAAAACTGATTAGCAAGGTAAATTGTTCTTTTCTATAGAAATGCAAATTTTGTCCAGTGGGATACAATTATCCTTTCCTAGATATTGGTCAGTTTTTCAAATTTTGCATTCATTTATTAGCTTATTTCAGCATTTCTTATCTGACTATAAATATGTTGTATTTTGAGTTCTCTTCTGACCAATTTAACACCACATATTTTCATATTGATAATGAGTTAGCGGAAATTTTAACATGTGTTCACTTAAAAAAATTTTAAATGATCTTTCGATCAATTTTCTTCAGCCAAAATTAAGACATAAACACATTTTGGAGTAGTCTAATGATTGACAAGATGTGCAAACAAGATAGTATACATTTAAAAAGTCTTCTTGAATAAAATAAATTTTAGTATTGAACTACATGACTAACAAAACAATATAACAGGACTTACTAACAACTATCAAATACTTTCAACAAGAGTAGTTTGTTGGTCAGTCACTCTAGAAGTTACCAAACATATTGCCCTGGAAATACAATCTTTTCTTAGTTATATCAGCTGTAACATCTTTCCATTGCTCTACTCTGGATGAAATGTCTATGTTAAAAATATTTAATATAAGCAGAAATGGAAACAAATAAAACCATCAATATTGTTAAATCAAATCAGTTATTGGGTCTTAAGGAATTATGGGTAAGAACTCAGCACTAACTCAAGGTAAGAAGCATTTTTACTGCTTTAAAAATAAGAGTAGGTGTGTTCTGGTAAATTAGGAATTGGGCACAGTTCATACACATTCCAAGGTCCTGGGCTCCCTGAAGACAGCCAAGCTGAACAACCAAATAAATAAAAAGTGAAGAAAAGGGCTTCTACCTCCTCTCTTTTCCTGCTTGCCACCTCTGCTTGCCTTCATTCCTACCCAAACCATTCCTTTAAAAAAAAAAAAAAAAAAAAAAAATGGAAATAGTCAACAACATCCCATATTAAATATCAAAAACAGAGACAGCAAAATAAATTGGGTTTCTCAAAGTTCAAGTTTATTGATATATTGCTTTATTTCTAGATCTCAGGTTTAAAGACAAATTTGAAAAAAAAATATATCTGAAATAATAACAGAAACACATAAATAAATACAAGGATAAAACTCTAAGACTTCTAAGGAATTTATAGTGTTCATTAAAATAAATTTCATCTTTTAAATACACAATTAAATTACATGAAATTTGATGACAATTTTTCTTTTAATTCAGATTTTGCATGAAATGTGTCTTTAACTTATATGACCAATCACAATAGCAGCAGTACCTCATATTGGCAAAATTCACACAGTAAAATCTTTCCTGGAGCATGTCAGCTAAGATTTGCCACTGCTGAGTATTGAAATTTGCTGTACAATGACTTTTCTTTCAGTGCAGGAGTTAAGAAATTAAAATCTGCAATATAATGGCCTCAAATTAAAAATTTTAATGATAAAATGATTAGCATATTCCTTCCTCAAGGGTCTTGGGGGGCTTGTTCCAAGGTATTTGTGAGTCCAAGAGAAAATATCATCAGACACACCCACTTGGGGGATAAAGAAGGTAGCAAGGTCATCCGAAAGTGAGATTTATGGAAGTGAAAGTAAAAGTACACCCTTAAGAGACAGTAAGTGTGAGCCATTCCAAGAGGGAAATAGGCAACAGGAGCATTGGGGCTGGGGATTTTACCAGCTATTCCTTGCCCTTATCCCTACCCAAGGGTGTTAAGGGGTAGGGAAAGGGTTTGAGCTGTTCCATCAGTCATTGTCTCTAAAACCATTTAAAGACTCCCTTGTCCTTTAAGCTGATTAATGGAATTCGAGTAGTCTTCCTTATCCTCCGCTTCCTTTCTCCCACTCCCTCCTCCTCCCATGCTCCATTCATGCCCAACGGCTACCGAACAATATTTTATGTGTTTAAAAAATTAAGATTTAATCATCTACCTCAGTAGTTTTCTATGATGTCGATAACCAATTTATGACTCACTTTCTGCTGAAATTAACAACCAGTCATTTGGTGATTTGCCACTATGTTTATTCCAAGCATCTTTATTTTTCTATGATTTATTTTTAAGAAACTGAATCAAAATATTGTGAAGCATATAAAATATAGCCTACTTTTAAATCAAGTCATCACAGTTATCTTAAAGTCTGTGTGTTTATGTATATACACAATACACACACACGCACACACAAGAGCCCTGGAGGCATGCCAATTAATGAGAAAATCTGCAGAGAAGACTGTAGTTGACAATGTCTGTCTAGTTGCTGCACCTTCAGCATCCACAGGCAATGTTCTCTCCAGGCTAACTCCCAAGTAATGACTCAGTATACTACGATGTGAGAATTTTCTAGCAGGCTGTTTTCTCTTGGCCTCCTGTATCCTGACTAGGATTTTCTCAGAACTATATTGCAACCTGACTGTATCCTATTCTCCATCCTTCTTTCTCTCTTTTCACAGATGTCAGTGCAATGCCATGGTGTGGAAGCTCTGTATGTCTACCCTTGCCCTCCTCCCTCTTTATCATTTATAACATTCCTGCCTCCTCACCTCCCCACAAATTTATCATTTTCCTCCTTCTGCTTACTTTGATTTTATGTTGTTCTTCCTTTTCTGGGTTCTTGATTTGAAAGACGGAATTATTTGTTTGAATACCACCTCCTTGTTCTAATGTATGCATTGAATGTATCCATATTATTGTTTTAACTGGGTAGTTATGTTCCACGAATTTTAGTGTCCCGTGTCTTCAGTTTTATTTAATATGATTTTTGATTTCCATTTAGACTTCCTTTTTGAGTGATGAGTTATTTACATGTGTGTCTAGTTTCTAAATACTTGGAGATTATAATATTATCAATTACTGATTTTTACTTTGATTTAATTATGACTAGAGATTGCATTATATATAGGTATAGGTATATATATAATTTCTTTACATTTTTTCATATTTATTTTTAGCCTAGGTGACAATCTCTCTTGATGTAGGTTTGGGGACACGAAATCAAGTAAGTATTTGTTGTGGCAAAGCATCCTATAAATGCCAGTTAGATTCAATTATTAATTTAAAAAAAATCTATTGAACTAACAAGGTATAATAACTTTATAAAGGTTTAAGGTGTTCTTATAGATTCTTGTTAATTATATTATGTAACCAGTTGGCTGTAATTAACTGTTCTAGCTGTGGTTGAGATATGGGTGCTAATTATGGAGCTGTAGGTTGAAAAATTCCAGACATTCAGTTGAAGTCTATGTGTTGTAAAATTCTGTGGGTTTTGATAAATCACATTGTCCTGTATCCACCACTATAAAACTTAAGAGTTACTGCCCTAAAATAAACCATATTTAACCTATTCAATCCTTCTCCCTTCCTGTAAATGAATCACATTTATGGCCATTTTACCATTGCTTAGCTTTGCTTTTTCAGAATGTCATATAATTGAGATGATATGCTTCTACATAGAATATTACTTTAAGATTCATCCAATCTTGGCATGCTGTGACGGAGTAGCGATTAGGGCCACTGCCTCTGGTCAAGAGTGTAGCCCACATACATTCTAGGGATCTTCATTAGCATCCCAGGGTCAGTAGGAACAGCCAAGATGAACAACTAAATAAAAAAATATAAAATGCTTCTTCCTTCTCTCTATTTTTACCTGAGTGACGATTCACCTTCATTCCTGCCTGCATTATTCTTAAAAAAAAAAAAAAAAAATTTCAGCCAAGCCTTTTTATGAATTGTTAACTAATTTACTTTCATCACTGAATAATTTCCCATTGTATAGGTATATGGCAATTCGTTTATCCATTCATATACATATATATAAATTAATATAGATAGATTGATTTTGGTATGCTCAGTTTGAGACAAAAAAGTATTAGGTTATTATAAACATTCATGCACAGGCTATTGTGTGGATATGTTTTAAAATCATTTGAGGAAATACTAGGAGCATAATTTGAAGATGCTAGGTAGGGCTATGATTATGGTACCAAAAACTATCACACTGTCTTCCTAGCTATTTGAATTCTTTGTATTCCAAATGAGAGTTCCTGTTTTTCTACAGTCTCCAGCAATGATACTGTCATCGGTTTTATACTTTCATTCCTCCTAATGTGTGTGCAGTTGTATCTTGTTTCCTTCACAATTTCCTGACCATGCATGATGCAGAGCACCTTTCCTATGCTTATTGATCAACTTTTCATCTTATTTGCTTATTTTCTCCACTTAGAACTAGAGAAATTGAATGATTAATCTTAGATTTATTGTTAAGTGGAAACACTGGAGAAATACCAAAAGCAGTGCTAAGTGAATTTTTTTATGGACCAGGAAGTTTAGGACAGGAATAAATAGAATAAGGTGCAAGGGATGTCAATAAAAGACTAGTTCAAGTAGGTGACTATAGCCAGCTGTATCATATTCTGCTAACTGAGAACATGGAGCAATTTTTATAAATTAGATGAATTAGATCAGAAATGTTTTGTATGCTGTGAATCATGTCGAGACGGCTGAGTATTAAGCAACAAATATTCAACAGCTATGTTTAAGATCCTATCTTGCTTTGAGATAAACATGAAGTGGGGAGAGATGGGGGAGGCAGCTGTTAACTACAATTTTATTTCACAGACTTGAGAAATCTTCCAGATATTGAATTCTGAGAAACTGCAGCTAAAACTGGTGCATGTCTTTAAGAAAGTTACAGAGAACCAAGAGTTACACATTTACACACTCCAGGTACGTTGACTGGGATTATAGTGTCAGCCTGAAACACTTCTACAGTTTCCTTCCTTCCATTAGATAAGCTCTGCTAGCGGTAAGTCTCATGGGTTCCTTTAGAACTATTGGTTTATCGTTATAAGAAAAACTGACTGGATAATATCCTGGACTCTTATCTTTTCACAGGTACATAGCACAAATTTTCCTCTATAATTTAACATTAGAAAAAGAAAAGAAACAAAGGAAGAATAAACAAATGCATGAGACCTAGAGTGAATAACTGTTCCAAAGACACCTGTGTCCTACACCAATCCAAACAAATCATCAGCCACAAAATTTAGTTATATTGCTGTTGTTCTCTTGCTCTTTCTCATCCAGAAAGGATCTAGGAAGTGATAAGGCAAGAATCATTGCTAAATATAATTAGCCTATTTTAATTCTCAGTAAAATTTGTTTCCTCAAACAATATTTTGCATGACTTTATAGCTAAGAGTTGATAAAAAAAAATCTTAAGAAAAATGCTAGTATTATGTAAAAGGAGAAAAAACTCTTCACCTGCATCATAAATACACACTATACATAAATAATTTAGTTTTCAGGTACTTTGCTTGATATAGCCAGTATTACATTTTCACCTTATAATACATTTTTTTGAGTTTTTCATTAATTTTCCTGTTGTTACTAGGTTTTTGAAAGGGTATTTATCAAAATAAATTCTCAAGAGGTTCTACAAGATATTGAGTAGTAATAGAACCTTATTTGTATATTAAGAGTATTATCAAAAGTACTATCAAATAATAGTATTATCAAAAATGCCATAACTCTCTGTTGCCATGCCTTATCTACACTCAGGAGCCACATAGATTGGATCCAAAAGCAAATATTTTAAGACTCTAGACATATTGATATGACTGAAAAAAATCAGGTTTGTAGCATAGTAATATAAATTACATTCCTCATTGTGATGTGTTGCTTCTTCTGTCACTATTATTTCTCAAGACTCCACAATGTATAAACCTGCATTATGATTTACTGAGTAATGAACGTCAGGATCAGTCAACATTCATTCAACATCCAAAAGAAAATACTGAAAGAGAAAAACAATGCATACATCTTTCCAATAAATAAATAAGATACTACCTATGCTTTAAAAATTTGTTAATAACATTCTTCTAGGAGAATTAGCAATACCACTATATGTATTAACTATGAAAAAAGAAGCATCATCTTTGAGAAAATTAATTAATAAAAAGCATCCTACTTGGTAAATAAGCTTGGGTTGGTGAACCTTTTCAGTGAGTGGTAGACAAACTGTTCCAAACAGTCCCTGCTATTACAGAGTTGGTAGAACTGTGATATACTAAATGTGGCAAAATTCTTTCTAATGTAAATTGAACTCTGCAGTTTCTCTTTTTTTTGGTTAATCATCTAATTTTGAATCACAAAAATGAAATTTTGCAAGTGGACTGTTAGGATTTTTCATATTTATTGCAATTTAGAAGAATAAATTATGAAATGTTGACTGCTTAGCAAAATTCACCTGTATTAATAATTTTGTTTGGTTGTGTGATAAAAAACTCAATTTAATGTCAAAATATGGAATGCATTGTAACAATGAAGGAAATTGCTTGAATTTGAAATTTCCATTGTTGAATTTTCTTAGAATATAAGCAGATAGCTTTATTAAATTAACTCTTCAAAACTAATTTTCAGTATGCAAAATTTCAAATCATTAAATCATTGAAATTATAAATCACCTTTTTTTAAAGGAAAGTAACAGGTTGGAATGAAGATGGGTAGGTAAGCTGGCAGAAAGAGAAATAGGTGGAAGAAGCATTTTGTTTATTTTCTTTAGTTTTCCTTCTTAGTTCTTTCTCTGGGTCCACCGGCACAAAACCAGGTCCAGACTGATGTATGTGTATGTCCAACCACTACTCCACCAGAATGTGCATATATCAGGGATATTTTAGGAAAACAGATTTGACTTAATATACACTTTTAAAGAGAAAACAAATGAAAGCCACCAGAAATTATTTTAGTATAATTCATAAGTATTTGGATTTGTGTAATTTTTAAGAAAACTTTAATACAAAATTTTTTTTCCTATATGTAATGAAACACAAAATAGCAATGACTATTTTGCCTTAACAAAATCATGAGTTTTCTTCTCTCACACGATTCATTTAAATTTAGAAATCCTTTCGGAATTGGGAAAATAAAAGTATTTATAAATAAAAAGCACCTGCATTTATTTTTCCAAATGTTTATTTATGCCCAATTTAAATTTATCAGTTCAACTGACATGTCTATATTAAGTGATGAAAGTTACACTTTCCCAATCTTAATTTTATCTTTCACAGACATGAAATATATTCATAACCCAGAAACATTTTAGACGAGTTACAAATACTGTTATCTAATATTAAAAAAAAAAAAAAAAAGATCTTCTGTGTAGAATTTTGGTTTATTAGCAAAATTGTTAAGATATTTCAAAGATGGAAAATTCTATTTTGGCCTAATATAGATAAGACTTCTAAAATGTGATTATTATTTGACAATGATATTGTCAACTTTTAGAAGGAAATACAGCTTAATTTCTGTTACTTTATTTACTAGATAAGTTAGAGGATTTTAGATATTTTCAAAGAATAATATTAAACATTCTTGGTTCCTCTAATTTAAAATTGTCTTTGCTTGGTAATCTACACAAATTTGTACAATGAACGAGTGTTTGGAAATACCATTTCTTAGCTCTTTATGCCTGGACATATTGGCTAACCACTTTCATTAGACAATTTTGAGAAATTCATGGGTCATTTCTCATAAGATACCTACAATGGTAATGGTCACAAAATAAGTATACAATGTATTATAGGATTCAGTGGAGTCAATTAATATTTTAGAGTTCAGATGAGTCTTGCCCAACCAGGAAATCCATCAATAAAATACTTGGTTGAAGTTCCTAATGTTTAAAATGTTAATGATACATTAACCCCTCAGCTATTTCAATGTAATTTCATTGTAAGTTTAACAAATAATCCACAAAACCAAGAATACAATGCCCTGTGAATTTTGAAAGTGAATGTAAAATGAAGAAATAAGAAAATATTCCTTTCAGAAGAATTCAATCTCATAAAAATAGGAATAATGTAAATAGAAAATTACCTTTAGAGTACTATGGAAATAATTGCTGTGGGCAGGATACAATTTTTAGCAGGCACAATTTTCAGGAGAAATTGTATTTGCATATCTTTCAGTTACCTCCACCCAATAGATATTAATCATTTTTGCTGTTTAAGTATATGTTTCAAGTTCATTAATATCCTTCTCTCCAAGAGGAAGAAATACCTCTTCGATTTTATCAGTGGAAGACCAAAAAAGAGCTGTTGAAATTGGAAATAAAATTGAAAAACTGAAGTTAGTGACTCATTTCTAATTAATTAAGGATGGAAAGTAAATTCATAGTATAGAAATGTGGCAGAAACTTAAATTAAGTTATCAAAGTTAATATTAATTATAAATTATCAAGTTAATGCTATGTAACCTTGATATTGAACAAAGAAAATGGCATCTCAACATCACAGTATTCTTCTCATCCTAATTAATGAGAAACATAAGAGAAAACTAAATTAAGGAACAGTCTATAAAATATCTCACCAAGACTCTTAAAATTGTGAAAATTTAGAATTGCAAGGAAAGCCTGAGATGTTATCACAGATTGAAATAGCTAAGAAAACACGCTTACAAACATGGTAATCTGGATGTCCCTGGAACACAAAGTGTATTAGCAGAAAAAATTTCAGAAAGTGGATGAAGTATCTATATAGTTAATAGCATTATACTGATGTTAAATTATTAGTTTATACATAATTCCTTGATGATATAAGATGATAACTTTAGGAAAACTTGGGAGAAAAGTGCATGAGAGCTCTCTACCTATGAAATTCTGCATGTCAACATTTTTTTTTAAGTTAGAACTGAAGCACTAAACAGATAATTAGACAGTAACCAAGTAGTGAAACAAAACTTAGAAACCTATGTATTTATTTTGGTTTTGCCTCACGATAATGGGCCTGTGATTTATCATCTTGCAACTCAGTTTATTTTCCTGTAAAATTAACGATTTAGACCTTTAATTTTTAAAGTCCCTTCTAGTAGTTAACTTTGCAATTTATTTCCTTACTTAAGAAACAATTGATATGGATGAAAATTTAAAGAAAAATTACTTCTAAAGCATTGTCTATCTTATATCAGAAGCACAATATTGTTACTTTAGAAAACAGATTTTAATTACTTGTAGGTGGAAGGAGGGAAGTTTTTCTACCTTTGTTTTAAAATCTATTGAAAAATCAGAAAAGAGCAAAAAAGAGCAGAGACACATACACAACGTCCAAAATTAAATAAATATATCCAGTAATAGGAAAAGGTGACCCAAAGAATTATAAAAATTGTGCATAGTAGTTTTCAGATTAAAGATGGTGAATAATGAGGATGCTATAAATGTTTTAAGAAAGGGAGAGAGAAATAAGCTATAATAAAATAATAAATTAAGTTGTACCAGATAAAAAGAACTATTGAGAGTAGAAATAAAATGCAGATTGAGAAAATGGTAGAAGAGAAGAGGAAGGATTGGGGAAAAAAAGAGTTTGGAAATGAAAAAAGCAGAGACAATAAGTGAGAAAAACATAACTGAGGAAATAGAGATAACGGAAAGAGAATATGAGTGGAGAAGAGAAGAGAGAGACATGAAAAGAAGATAGACTCTGAGTTATGAATATAATGGTGTTATGGTATGTGGAGTTAGTGTTTTGAATCAAGAAAAGAAGGTAAGAATTTAATATTGAATTAAAAGACTTCATTAATGAAAACATTTAAAAATAATGGCTATTTAAAAATAATGTCATTAGAATCATGCACTTATTTATTTTAATAATATGAAGAGGGATACAAAAACATGGAGAGGATTAAAGAGTGAAATGTCTAAACTGATCTTTCCTTTAGCTAAAAAAAAGACTGAAAAGATAATTGTTTTAGAAAATCAGGCAATATTGTCTAATGACTGTCCTCGCATTTTCTGGAGTGTCTGTTAATGATCTGAAAATGGAGATTTTTGTTTCTATCTCCTATGATGAAGGCTACAGATGATCTCATTCTCTTCAGTGACTACAAGTACTGGAAAGAATGCTGATATTTCCTATAAATCCTATAATCAATTCACTGCCTTACTGAGACCTACAGAACAAAACAAAACTAATTCCAAAGCCACTCTCATGCTCCTCTCACAGAAGGAAAACCAACAGTGTGTGAGTGTGTGTATGTGTGCATATGTGTATGTGTGTGTGCTTTTTCTGTATTAAAGTCAGTACCCAGAATGATTTCAGCAATGCTGCAGAAAATATAATTTTCTTCACAACATATCAAGGGAAGATTAGATATATGTACCTATAACCCATCATCCCCTGTGTTCCAGCCTGCTATTTATGATTTTTTTCGGGTGTTGTACAAGAATTTTGCATGATACTTTATAAAGCAAAAGACCCGTTGGTCAATCCGCTTTTAATTTCATAGAAAGTTGAGAACTTAAAGCACTTGAAATAATTGCAGGTGATTAAACTATAGAAATTACAAACCAACAGCAGTAACACCATTAGCATTTAGGTAGAATCATGTTGGCTTGATAAACTTCCACTTATTGTGTGTGATTTTTATAGATGCCGAAGAGTTCTCCTATTGTTAAACTGAAAGACACTCAGAAAAAAATCCATCTTTCTTTTTGTCAACCATTCAAGACTGAACATATCTAACATCTCCCTGTCGAGGATTATATTCAGTATGATCTCTGATAACATAAATTACACTCTGGAGGAGTTCCTAGGAGTTTCTGTTTTTCTGCTTTTTGTAGGAGATATATTGAAGGCTTCTCTTATTATTGACCACATGATTGATGGACCGATTGAGCCAAAGATCGAGTTGTCTGCTAGGTACAAGAAATTCTGAGCTTCTGATCAGTTGGGAAGCATGAGAATCTGTAGGCATGGAAAGAATCTGAGGCAAGAAATCATGCCATGAAGTTTAGAGATGTCTGAATATTTTTGCTAAAATTATTTTTTCTTTTGTTGATATTAAGTGATCAATTTTATGAGGGGGGAGAGTGTGTATGTGTGTGTGAGAGAGACAGAGAGAGGAAAAAAAGAGAATTTTTCTCCATATATTCATGATTACTCAGAATTTACATAAATTAACATGCCTAAAGAATAAAATCTAGTTATGTTTCAGGATACATTAATTGATTTATAATTTCCGAAAGAGTTAACTTGCCCCCATAGTTCTCTGTTTTCTTCAGTCTATCCATGTATTCTCTTCCATTTTCAATGCAGCAATGTGAAGAAATTCAGTAATGTATCAGTGTGTCTAAAACATCTAAACAAAAATTTTGATAAATCCATAAATTACCAAATCATCTATGAAGAGTAATTACATGTTTTCCTCAAGGTTGAAAGAAATTTTAGAATATAGGAAAATATAATCATATGAAAAGCAGTCATTAAGATATAGAGGGCAGACAGAACAAATGAAAAAAAATCAGGAAGAAGAAATATTTGATAAAGTATTAAAGTATACTTATAATTTCTTAGATGTTGTTCAAGCAGGATTCCTCCCTTGAAGAGGTCAAGTTCAGTCTATTTCAGTTCTGACTACCTTGATTCAGAAGTGGAGATACTGAGAGCTCCAGTCTCCTCACATTCCAACAAGCACATCCTGAAGTTTGTAAAGAACAGATGTATGATGATTTCACTTCAATATTATGTCCCTTTGTTATTCTAAGCTTCTTTAGAAAAGAAACCAAAGTGACTGTAATTATACTTGAATGACACTTGATTTTAATAAGGGCTCCATCACTGCTTTCTTACTCTTCCTTTAATGTCAATATCATTTTGGTTTAAATCTTTGCATTGCTCTTCTTTCTGTCTGTAATTGTTGATCTCTTCTAATTCATGTATCAAACTTCTTTTTCCAGAAAACTGCTTTTACTCCTGCCCATGAAATTGTATTTATAACTTTGTAATGTTTTATTCTCATATAGCCATCAAGATATTTGTTAGTTTCTTTATTAGTGTATTATGCATATTCAAGATTAAATGCAGGTTCCATTAGCAAAAAAGCCTTATATTGCTGATTCACTTTTGTAAAGCATGCAGCAATAGCCTGGAAATAGGCAGGACTCAAAATTATGTTGAATGAAGAAAATTCAAGCATATAATGATTTAGCATAAAATCAAAATAATCTGTTTGATAAAAATGTTTTGGAGATTAACTATTATTATTGATGTTCTCAGGTTTGAGAAGCTTTGATATTTTAGTTTCTAAGAGTTTTTGCTTATTTTAATTCTAAATAAGTGTGAACATTTATCAAAGATATTTTCTGCATTAGGATTTTCATATGCAATTTATGCCTTGTATTTTTATTTTTTAAATATATTTTCATATATTTTTATTTTTAAATACTTCTAAATATAGTTTAATGTATTTTTAAATATATTTAATGTATTTTTAATATATTCTTATTAAAATATATTTGATTTACAAAACAAGTTTCAGTGTTCAAATTCACTATTCATCAAATATATGTGAACACAACATGCCCACCACCAAATCACCAACAGTTTTCCACCATTGTCTTTCAGACCCCACCACCACTTGTTCTCACCCTCTACCCCTTTAGAAGCTTATTTGTCATACATTTTTGACTTGTTCATGGAGCATCAGCTAGGAACTTAACAGATACATATTAATAGTGAGTACATAAATAAATATAAATATGCACAACTAACTAATAAGCAAATACCTCAGAACTAAATCATATCTTTACTTATAAAATTGCAATATGTGCAAAAAATGTAACTTTTTAAATATTCCAACTAGGATTTGTTATGCAAAATACTTAGAAAAGGAAACATATTTTAGTGAAAGAGAGGCACTGTTACAATTTCACGAGGACTAAGAATAATGTTAACTATTCATTTTAAATCAATATCAAATCATTGTAACTAAATCGCTTCAGCTAATATTTCCATGTATGTCTGAAAAATACACAAGATCATTTCAAAGTTTTCATTTTTGAAAATACACACAGACTTCTAAAGACAAATTCAAATTCAACAAGAAATTTCACTAATTCAATTTTCACTTTTATGGATTGAGAGCTTGTTGAGATCAAGATATGCAAATTGGATATTATCAATTATTTTCATAAAATATTTCATATTTTTTCATTATCTAGGGATAAAGTTTAAATACATTAGTGGTGTGTAAAATAATATCACCCGTGTCTACCTTTTCTCTTCATCACGCGACATATTCACCTCCACCAAACTGTGCTTAGTTTATTCCACTGTAGCTGAATTATGTCAAGTTGTTTGAACATGGCATAATCATTTTCACCTCTATCTGAATTTGCTTTGGCTAGAATCACTTTTCTTCCACCACTATTCATCTTTCAAATCTTAGATCAAATTAATCTACATCTATGAAGAACTCCTTGACCTCTGCAGAATTGTGCTTACAAAAGAGCCTATATGAAATTAATTTGTTTACAGCTCAACTTGATGAATCTTTGAAGAATAAAACATTATTCTGATCTTTATTGAGCACTGGGAAGTTAGAAAAATGTTTTATGAAATGAAAGGTCTTAGCAGATACATTTGAATAGGCGGTTTGACTCAGTGTAAAATGATATTTGTAGGCACTCTGTACCTTGAAGATTCATAATATTTATACTAGAGTAGAGAGAGAGTAATACAAAATACAAATACAAAGATGTATTATGCATTGTTTGCTAGTAATATATTAGTAGCAGAAATTCAGAGGGAAATAAAGATGTATTTGCGAGTTATCAAATATAGAAAAGCCATGTCTAGTGCCAATTGTTGGTAAATAAGAAGAAAAGAAATTTTACAGGTAGTGTTTGTGTATAGAACAGATTGGGTGCTTTAAACAACAGAAATGTATTTTCTCATAGCTGTGTATTCTAGAAGACCAAGGTTACAATGACAGCAGATTTGGTTTCTTCTGAAGCCTCTCTTTCACTTACAGATGGCCACTTACTTGCTGTGTCCTCACATGGTCTTTCCTCTATGTTTGCTGGTGGCTAGTATCTTCCATTCTCATAAGGACAATACTTGTATTACATTAGGCCCCACCCAAGTGAACTTCATTACCTCTTAAAAGACCCTATATTAAAGAATGGTCTCATTCTCAGGTATTGGGAGTTAGGATTTCAACAATATGTTCTTTGATGGTGGACATAATTCAGTCCAATCCATTGGCCCCACAAAATTAATGTACTTCTTGTATGCCATATGCATTCAGCCTCCCCCAATAGGCCCCCAATCATTCCAGCATCAACTCTCAGTGTAAAATCTCATCCAAATATTGTCTAAATAAGGAATGACTGAAATTTGAGTTTCTATTCGTCTTAGGACAAATTCCTCTCCACTCATGAATCTATAAAATCGTACCTGCTAATGTGGTTAAAATAGAATTAAAAAAACAGTCATAGGATAGACATCCTTACTACAGAAGGGAGAAATCAGAAAGAAGTAAAGTTCGTAGACTCCAAGTCTATAAAAGAAAATACGCTGCATTAGGCATTAAGACTTGAGAATAATCTCCTTTAACTCAATTCTCTGTTCTTCAGGTCTATCAGTTGTCATCACTGCCTTCTACAACAAAGAGTAAAGTGCTGCAAACACTGCACTTACAGCAGAAGGCTGCATTGAAAGGTGACAGCTCTGTGGTGGAGAAACCCAGAGGTAAGGGCCAAAAGCATAGGACCAATTAGTGGTGGAGAGGGCAGGCAATTCCCTCCAGGGACTTTCCATGGCAGTCTCCCATGACAGTTCCTTGCAGAAGTGTTTCTGTTTACTGTGATGCTCATCCTCTTTCTGCTCTGTGCTGAGGCCCCAGCTCAGTGATTATAAGCAGGTTTCAGGAGTGCTTGCTGCTGGACAATGTCTTTAACTCCAGAGTGTATCAGTTTCACCAGGCTCTCCCCTCTGCTCTTCTGGTGTCTTGGAACAAAGTGACAGGACCCTGAGATAAATAGACCTCACCTACTTCTTATGGGGGCATATGTTCGCTTTCTCTGTGGAGATTTCAGTCCTGTTTCTTTTAAAAGATTGCAAGAGACAAATAGATGTATTCTTAGATGTGCTGTAGGGAGAAGGGAACCTGAGATCTTAAAATTCCACCATCTTGGTACACCAATACCATGTTTAAATATACCTGTAGTGACCTTTCCTTTCAAATCTTAAATACCAGTTTGTCTTTCTTCCTTCAAAGTTGACAGCATTTCTACTGAACTGATTACTTATATCCAGGAGTTGCAACCATGCTCTTTTTGGTTCATATCTACACAGGATATGCTAGACATTCAACTGAAATATTAATTGAATATACTGCTTATTTAGAAATAAATATATGATATGATAAACTAATGTTTGAAGACACTCTGTTTATTGCAATTATTTGTTCAGTCATATCCTTGATTTTCTCTGTAGACTAGAATATACATACATACATGCATACATATATATATGTATATTTATAAATACACATTTGCCAAAATGAATAGGCTGAGAATTTGGTGCTTAGTAATTCCTTCTCTGATTTATCTTTCTGCTCTCAAACTATTCTATAAACACAAGGATAAACTTGACAGTGCCTTCAACAGTTTGCCCAGAAAATTGTGTCAGTAAAACATCTAACCTAATCACAAGCTTTACCATCTTCAAAACTAGAAAACAAGTTTCATGCCACTTTATAATAAGGACCTCCTTTCCTTCAAGTCCAATCATGCGTTCCTCATTTCCATCTGAAGTTTCACCAGAAACATCTTGAGCATCCTTATTTCTACCAAAGCCTCTTAAAGAAATCTAGGCATTTTCTAATTTGCTCCTCAAAATTCTTCTGGTCTCTGTTACCCAATTCCAAAGCAAATGCACATGTTTAGGTAATTGTAACACATCATTCCTCTACCTGGCATCAGAACCCATACTACATAAGGTTTTCCTGTGAACAGAACTATCAGATGTGTGTCTCTATTTATTAACCTAGTGTGTCAGTCTATCAGCACGTTTCCTACATATTGCTGATTTGCTTCCAGACCTCTGTAATAAAGTAACTATCATAATAAAATGAGTCACTTGGCTCTTCTGGTTTCTCAGTGCATATAAAAATAATATTTACACTAAGCTGTAGTCTTTTAAGTATGCAATAACTTTATGTATAAATAATGCAAATACCTTAATTAAAAAATACTTTGCAGCTAAAAACTGCTAACCATCATCTGAGATACTGGAAACAGGGTGCTAATAGATGTGTTGAAGCAGGTTGCTACAAACTCAGTTGTCAAAAAAACAGTGCTTTCAAAGTGTAGCGTGTGTGCATGTGTGTGTGTGTGTGTGTGTGTGTGTGTGTACTTGCTTTCCCTTCTTCTTTGGCTCTCACATGTAATAAATCCTCACAATCACTGTATTTCATCTCTATTGATTCTGCTAATAGGGCTCCAGTTATTCAGATAATAACTTCATCATCAAGACCACAGTAATATTCAAAATTAAATTACCATATGTAAATCAAAAACATTTTAAAAATTTTAGAGGCTATTAAAGTCATGCTGTATGAAAAAAAATTGAGATAAATTTTGGACTTTAATATCAGAAAAGACCTGCTCCTATTAATTTAGTTTATTAATTAATGTGGTCATGTTAAAGAGTACTTTAAGGAAGCCTAATATAATTTTGGCAAAAAGTAAATGTAAAATCTATTTATTTTCTCTAAAATCTATGCCTATGAAATAGATGGGAGTTGATTCTTTTAGGTATTGTGAAACATGTAAAAGGAACTATTTTTACAGCAAGTGACTGGATAAAACAGCTGTATCTCTGCCACATTGTTATATTATTTTTATTTTTATTTGTGTTTATCAGCCACTTGATAACTGTCATTTCTTTTCATTATGCTATCATTTAAAAAAAAATCATCATTTTAGCTTTTAAAATAATTTTCTTTGACTTTTATTACTTATTATATGGTTAGAAATAGTTTCTGTTATCTAGAGTTGATAGGATGATGACAACAGTCAGTGGTGTTTAATGCACTTTTCTAACTTGTCCCTTATTATTCTTGCAGTGTGTTCTGACACCTGATAAATGCAAAACAACTTCAAAAGCACTTAGTCATGTAAATAATAGTGCTAAAAGTATTATTAAAATTTTTGAAATTGAGAGCCACATTTAGTCACAACTACAGAATGCAAAATTTATCAACCCTATCATCAATACTAAACTGCTTGTAAATGATGACCTGTCAAAAATTTATTTGATTCTGGAAACAATTTGCATGCAAAAGCAAGTTCTCTCTTATGTGTCTGTGTGTTTGTGTGTGTTAAAAGAGGTAGAGAAATAAGTGCCTCAGGAAGAAAATAGAGTTAATTTTTGTATAGCACAAGACCTATATATTTTGTAAGATGTAATAAATCATTCTACAGTTTTCTAATGTTTATACTTATTTTTCCTATGAATTGCTCTTAATTTGTCAAACTATCATTGGACCATAATATATGCTATTATTTATTATACTATCTTGTGCAAAAACTACGCCCACCCATTGTTAGATTTTCAGTGCTTGTTAGAAGGTTAGATGAGTCTAGAATAAGTTAAAAGCAGTTGGGAAATTATAACAGTAAGAGTAGCAACTTTGAGATTCATGTTTTATATTTACTTAAGGATAAAAGATGTTTCCTGAAATAGAGATGAACCTTTCACATGAATTCACTTTCAGTGCTCTTTAGTTAAGTGACCACATCAAGCACTTTTTGTGAAGGATTTTAGTTTTTTCTTTATGAGAGACAAAAAAGCAAAAAACACGCTGTTGCTAAAACCTGCTATAATGACATACATTTGTGGGATAGTGATTGCAGAATACCAGTGTTAATATCATTTGAAATCATTTTTCTGTTTATATTTAGTAAGGAGAAATAAGATCCACAACATAGAAAATAATAATCCTTTGAAATGGAGATCTTGTGTTCCATCAACTTTACACACAACCATACTTATCTCTGGTCATAATTAATTTTCCTTTATTGCCTACAGTATGAC